>JAUESH010000043.1:6436742-6472858 GCA_032275165.1 Synergus magnus
AGAAAATTGCTCGTATTTCGAACAAAATCCAACGAGACAGACGATCATATCGTATCTTTATGCACCACTAAATAAAAGCAAAGATTAATTATGAAAAGTGTGACATATTTTTTAAACCTTTTTCAAGTATACGCATCTCTATCACATACATAATATATATATTTAAATCTACGCCGCCTTATTTTTTGTGTATATTTTTTTAAATGATAAATAAAGCTGAGTTCCTGCAGCAGAGATTATTTTTGCAGCAAGAACTAGACCTGGACTCGCTCCTAATTGCCTCGAAACTTTCAAACCACCCAAACAGCCGACATCATTACCTTCCCTTATAATTAATTTCGATTAAAATAGCCTAAGTTTCTTCCTCGCTTTTCATCTCAACCGTCGAAAAGAAAATGATTCTTTTGGAAAAATGCATCAACGTGCCGAGGTCGTTTGTGTCCAGAACCATTAGCACTTTCATTGTTGATAAATCGAACTTGAATGGAGTTCTTAAACTCGTCGTAAACTTTGTCCAAGTGACACACATACAAATAAAGTAGCAACTTTTCTATTTAATGCTGGAATTTATAAGGGCATATTTTGAGCCAATCGTCCCTAATGAGCTCGTTTGTGCCCCATTGAATAAAAAAAATATTTCTACGGTTCCCGCCACTTTTTACTATATAAATAAAAAATGTTTAGTACAATTTTACATAAAACATGTCAATTTTATGTACGAGACTTTAAGTAAATTCTTGAATCTAAATCTATGCTAATCCTATGTTTACGTGAAGAAAGAGTAAAATTTTATGGCATTTCAGATTTCTTTTCCTAACAGAGCTATAAAACGGAATTTGATATCTTCCTATCTATTCTTACAGTTCTTTGAAAGTAAGAAACTGGTGAACTCTTTCTGAAAGTTTAGATTTCTTTGCATTCAGTCATAAAATGAAATTATTTTTTGGAATTTGGATGTTATTTAGTACATAACTGCTATCTTAATTCTACTCGAAATTCAATATTTATTATCAATTAAATTGATTTTTGTAAATCGTTAAATTTTTTTTAACCACAGCTGTAGTACATCTTGTCCTGTAAATTAAAATTAAAATGATTCAATGAAATAAAATGAGAATTCGAAGTTTCAGGGAAAAAGAATCCGTACGTGAAAATATATCGGTTGTCGTAAGTGCAATAAAATCGGCAAAATGGCTGGCCGCCCAGAGCACCGGAAAAAAGTAACATCCACTTTCTGTTTTCAACGATTCTCACTTACACCACTCGGCCTTATTCTTTGGAAGCGGTTTAGCGGAAGCCATCGCTCTCCCCTCGTCTTCCTTTTGTTAGTGGAAAAGCGTGCGTGGAAAAAATAGGAGAAGGAAACAGAGAGAAAAATTGCCTTGCCTGTAACGCCCGGTCTTCCTACATCTATAAAAGCGTACGTGTAATAACCGACTTCGGATTCGCGCTATAAATCCTGACTTATGATTCATCTTTCATGTTGCATCTCACTGTCGCAATTCTGATTCGCCTTTTATCCACTCGCATAGATTACCTCTTGCAAAAATACTGGATATGGAAATCTGACTTTGTAAACATCAAGATACAATGACACATTCTTCAAAACTTTCAATTTTATTCATTTTCATTTATTAAGTATTTGACATTTGATGGCTGAAGCCATCACCATTTTTCTTATATATTTCCCTTTTCAAATTTTACATTAAGTAGAGATGGAATGATATATTATGCACCAAGGCGGAAGACGGAGAAGTGGCAATTTTTTCGATATGAAATCGGATTATAATTATAAATATGACAATATTATTAAAGTAATTAAATTTAGAAGATAATATTTATATAGCAGAACAAAAATTGCACACATTGCAAATCTCTTAATCTGCAAAAAATAATTTATTATAAGACTTCACATAATCACATCTGCGGCTAACGCCAAATCCAGAGCTACTCTCGTTCCGACGAAGATTTATAATGCGTAAATCCCCATTTCGTATGTCAGTCGACAAATGAAGCGAAAAGATTACCAAGTGGATTGAATCCTTTTCAGAATATTTCTACCTCATTAACGATCCGCGACTCCAGTCTTCCTATTAGTTCAATTTTTCAGATTCATTCGTGCGCACGTAATTGCACTTCTGAGGGAATAAAAAATCTACAATATAAATTTTTCACCGATATCCCATAAAAAAGTATCATAATAAAAAGAATTTCCGTCTTAGATAATAATATGTACTTCATTAATTTATTACATGTAAACCAAGTCCACAATTCTGCAATTTGGCTCAATTTTCATAAATTATTTTGTGGTTATTTAATATAACTAGCAAACAACACGTGCGCGATTTTTTTATTTTCCTTCTTATAACTTCAAGTCATTCAAAGGCCAATCAGATTTGCAACAATAATGTATGTTTATCTTCGCTAACATGTCCCCAATTTCTGAAAAAGTCAGTGTATCAGTAAACAAAAGTTGAGACCAGAAGAATAGCCCCACCTTAAAGTCAAAAGTTCTTAATAAGAAATTCGATATCGTAAAAATAAGAAGCTGAACTGAATTCAATATTGTTTTCAGCAAGTCGGATTTCAACGGCACCTACAAAAGCTTTGAAATTCTGGTTTTGTGTTGAAGTCAAGACTTCTTGTAGAAATCGTTCTCTTCGCCTTGCTTTTCTTTTTCTCTCAATAAAGAGAGACCGAGAATATTTCAGCAAGGAATGCAGACCACAATCTATAGGATTCACAAGTCTGAACGAGAGGATGGCAACATTAGATCTCTTCCGGTTCACTCACCTTTTACCCTATAGTCTCGTTTCTATCTGCAGTCGTATATCACTTCAAATAACTCCGTTTTATCTGATTTCAAATTAAGCGTTTCAGCCAAAGATTAGATTCTTGAAAGAATTTTATAAAAATTAAACATTTTAAAAATCATATTGTAAGAAGCTTTTTCACAAATGTGAAAAATCAATAATGATTTTTAAAAATTGCTAGAAAATTAACTGATTTTATCTACAAAGAACAGTTTAAAACTATTTTCCGCCTACGAGCAAGAGCTTTTTAATTAAAAATGCTATTAACGTTCAAGCCTTTCTAGAAACGCATGGTTTTCATCCACCCCTGCAGAGAAATTGTGTTTTCAGAGTAATTTAGACCTCTTAGGTAATTAAAAATGACATTGGTGTTATTAAAAAAAAAACTTTACAATTTTATTGAATTGAGAAAATACGGCTTTTTTCATGAACGTTAGTAGAAAAGAAAATATGTCTATAATTAGTTGTTATTGAAGTATTCAGAGCTTCAATTCGAGTAGATATTTGCCAACAGAAAGTTTTTAAAACTTGACTCTCGAGGCTCTCAACAATCAAAGCACACTCCTACTACAAAAGCCAACCGGAAGTGCACCTGAAAACGTACTCCTATGAGTTGTTTTTATTGAATATCCGCATTCACATTTGTGTAAAATTTATCAGAAAAAAGAGAATCCAACAAGCCGGAAACCTATGCACGAATTACGTCATTTCAAGAGTAGAAAAATATTGCAGAATAAATATATAAATAACATGAATAAAAAAAAAAAAAAAACTTCACTTTTAAAAATAATATTGAATCAAATAGGATTATTTTTATCGATATGAGAGAATTGAATTGAATTGCAGTTTTCTTTTCAAGGTAATACAATACATACTTCAATGTGTATATTGCAATATAATTGCAAATATATTATCGTTATAAATTACGTTATTTGTATCGTGATCACTAATAAGAGTAATTACTCCGACTGATTATCGTTATTTGCTTACCCATAAGTGATGCCTGAATTGACTAATGATTTCAAGTTCACTGGAATGATGATTAATTATTACAAAATCTACCATTACGTTTGACCAAACATAGTAAATGCAAATGTATATTTTGCTTCAGTATGAGCAAGTACACTAATTATGGAAGGCCATTAGTCCCACCAAAGAAAATCTCAAGCGGTATACATTTTAGGGTGGTCCTTATTTTCACTTTACATACTTTAATTCGTTTGCTCTCAATGGCGGAATTTGTTAGCATGCCCAAAAAAAGATTTCTCCCATGGGAAATCTTATGGGAAATTTCAAGACCCATATTTGATTGATAAATATTAACCGATAAATTTATTGCAATTATACTTTTTCGGAAGAAGATAATTGATCGAAAACCAAGCTTTTGGTAATTATAATAATAATGGTTTCTGTTGCTATTATTAGTAAAATTACATATGAATCTTAAATTACATCCAGAAGTACACATTTCTTTTTTCTTAATTGATATTCAATTTCGTATTTTTTTTATCTCCATGATAGTAATTTAAATTTACTATTATCCTTCTTAGCCGTGCATTCGATTCAAGAAATAGGTCAGAACAATGATTGAAGTATAAGACAGGTATTGTCGGTATAAAAAGAGCAAGATTTTCGCTTTCATTTCTCGCTTTCTGCTTCTTTTTTCCAGTTTTGTTGAATGGAAAGAGTAGCAAGGACTTTATTCGATACATACCAGCTCTTAACGTCAAAAAGAATCAAGAAAACTCCCTTATGCCCTTGGGAGTTGCTTCTTTTGTGCGATAAAAGGTAAAAACACCGAAATCTGAGAAATAATAAAACATGATAGAAAAATTTGTCTCTTGGAAGTCGTAGAAAATTGTAACTTTAAAAAAATCAAGCAGACTCAAGAGTTATTTTGTAAGACTAAATTAATTCCATTATTTAAAGTACTTAAGGAATGAAGGAATGAGAAATTTTATCCAGTCTAATTGAAATAAGAAGAAACGTAACGTAAAAATAAAAAGATAAAGAAAGAAATGATGGAGAGGAAAAAAGGAGACAGAGGCAGTAATAGTTTAAAAAAAATTTATCCAATTTCCGTAAAAGCTTCGCTTGTCTTCTTTTTACTATTACCTACATCATGTTCGTCACATTGAAAGTACTTATATATTTTAAAAATATATATATATAAAAAAAGAGCAAGAAATGCAGTTCACATTTCTTAGCTATCTCTTTCTGAATAACAAATAACTGGTTTTGAAGACGAATGCAAGATGGAAGAAGTCTGAATATACGAAATAATGGAAAACAGATATAAGATATCTATAAATTACATCTCGAAATTTCCCGCTCAAGCTGAAATTTTATTCGAAGATTGATTACGTTTCAACTTTACATTATGTTATTATTTTATTCTCCCTTTTGGTGAACTCACAAAAGACTACAAAATCATAAATAAAAAATTTTTCTAAAAATTATAAATAAAAATGGAGTTTTTTAAATTCTGACTCAAATTCGCACTTCCGATAACAAGTGTCAGTGGGATTAGAAATTTGCAGAAATTAGAATTTTGCAGTGACTTTTTGATTTGTGATCGACGTTAAAAGCCAGGCTTGTATAACAACTGGACTGGGTCGATGTAGTTTTGGGGCACTAATTTCTGGGTGTATATAAGGGCTGGAAGAGGGCAGTGCATAGAGTGCCGGTCATTTGTTCCGGGCGGCAAAAACATCGCCGCCATCGCCATCACCTCGTGAATAAATAATCACCAGCCAACATAACGCAAGCGCGCACAGCTTAACATCCACATCTAGCAAAAAATGGCACAGATCATTATTCATCCCCCAGAAGTGACGGCTTGATTTTACCCAAGAAATATAATTCACTCCACACGCCACTCAATTCTTTTAAAAAGCCTGAAGCTCTCTTGAGAATTACATTCAAGAAATACAACTAACAGGTGATAAATCGTATTTCAGTATTGATTAATTATGAATGCTTTTTATCTATTGAATTTACAAGAATCAAAAGTGGTTTCAATTTAAATTTGATATTTCGAAAGCATTAATGCTGAAATGTTTAAGTATATTTGATACATTATGCAAATTTCTTTATGAAGTATTTTACACAATGGTAAATAGGGATTTCTCTCATTCTCTCTCAAACTTTTTTCAAAAGTGAAATATTGCGTCGCCCGTCGTGGTAAGTTTGGCTTTATGGCCGAGACACCCCGACGCGGACATCCGGTGGAGGATTTTAAAGCGGCTGCTGCTACTCTCTTGTTCCCGTTTCCGCCATAGAACAAAATTCAAAATATTCGTTCAGAGAAGCCAAAAAGTATATCAAAAATCGAGGCTGCCAATATATATTCACTAGAAGCAATATTTACGTTCGAAAAGAATTTCAAAAATTATTTCCCAACCGCTTTTAATGAAGTATCTATTGTTTTATTCAGAGCTCCATCCTTTGAGGATTCTCACCCTCTCTGAAGTGCCATATTTGAGAACTGTGTAATATGTAAAAATGTATGTAATCAGCACTGTGACGAAGCACAGGCATGAAATTCCTTAAAATATCTTGGAATTTCCTAAAATCATTTAAAGTCTCTATGAAATCCCTTGAAATTCCTTAGTCATTTGAAATTCTTAAAATCCCGGGCAACGCCTGGTAAATTTCTGCAAGTAATAAATAAAAATAAAATGGTTTTAAGAACTTGTTTTGATATTCTTAATCCAATAAATGTAAAAAGAATAAAAAATTTTCGTCAGACTAGTCATTTGAAACTTCAACTCAATATCATTTAATCATATGTATTAAATCGATAAATATTTCATTGATTCAACAGTATACCTATTATTTTCTGAATGTAACACTGATGGGAGTAATTAAAATGATTTGATATACGTGGAAAGCAATTTGCAATTTACGTTAAATTTCTCCCATATTTTGACACAAACCACAACATTTTGGAATGCAGCGCATTACATGAGTGATCCCCAGAGGTTTGAGCAACCAATATTGGAAATGTAATCAAGTCACTGCGCAAATTGAAGGACGATATCATTCCCTTAGAGTAGCAAATTCTGATATATATTATTAAATATACTTCCCTTTACATACCATTCTTGCAAATAATGAAAATTGTAATGTGTCAAGATTCACATACCAAATGAGAGACAGGAAAATCCCTAAAGACGTCGAGTAAGCAGGTTCACGTTATCGAGTGATACCGTAATACGAGCGAAACAGGTGTGTCTTATCAAATACATAATGTCTGAGCTCACCTGTTACGAGAAACGCGACACATATATTTAGACGATCTCAAAGTTTCGTTTCAAGCTTGTTGGGAATAATGCGCAAGGGTTGTACTTCGTGGCACTAATTAACGTACAACACCAGCAACGCTAGTGTAATTTGGCCAACTTCGTTACCAAGCAACGAACGTTCTCATGTAATCTGATTAGTCAGTTGATGTAACCGCCTCACCTTTTCTCTCAGGTCCATTGTTACTGTCCTTACTGCGTTCGAGAGATACTTTCAGACTGACAGTTGTCTCTCCCAATTTCCGGTCACAACTTTTTCTTAATAAATTACTTTTAATTCATCTCTCCTTGCTATCTAATAAACTTTGCATTCTTCCATCTACACTTCTCTTCAGAATGTACTTAATATTCTGAAAGTATGGAAGATTAAGTTCTAAGACCGCTAAAAAACTTCACCTGACGATAAAAGTGCGCCTGACGATTTAATAAAGAAAGTATCCAAACTTTTTATAAATAGTTGGATTAACCTAATTAGTTCATTTCTAAAAGTTTTAATTGAATATAAAAAAAATATGGCGTAATATGCACTTTGTGGCAGAAAGCACGCCGCGGCTGACCAAAGCCAGATTCTACTACTGACTTCTACATTATATTAAATTTATCGTAGCCATATCGTTAATAAATATTTTCGTTTAAGTTTTTTAAAAGGAGAGTAGTTTTATTAAAGTTTGAGGAGCCTGTAATTATCCGGAAATGTATAAATAATTAATTAGGATTATTATTATCATGCTATTATCATTATTAAATGCGATGTCTACACTATTAACATTGAAATCATGCAAATTGGCATATTATTGACCATCAACACTGCATAGTTTAGAGTACTCAGGCATAATTAATTTTAGTTCCCAACGCATTATACATCCCATCTCTCTGAGCGGTATAATGCGATGTAAAAATATATTGATATCAACAAAGTAAAATCTAAAAATATTTTTCATCCGCGTGTAGGATATAAACGCTCACAGTTTTCCATGAAAAAAAAAAAAATGAAACATATCAATATTTGGATTTCAATTTTACATTCTAAAGGTATATTTAAAATTGTATATGTATAAGTTGATTAAAAAAGAGGTGAAAATGAGAATATTAGTAGAACCCTTTGCAATAAATAATTGACACAATAATCATTGGTTAGGTGTTTGAGTCTCAGTAATTTATAATCAAATATTTGCAATCAGAAAGATGTAGCTTTAAATGGAGTAATCGAAATCCCTTTGATCCTTCTATATGACACGCAAAGAATGCAATTTACTCTACATGATAAACTAGTTACCTATGGAATTGGAATCGGATCGAATTCTAACGAAATTTGCTTCCTCGCACTGAAAATCCAACCAATACTAAGCATGTAATTTCAATTAGTTCACTTGCAGCCTTAAATACATTAAATTGTCAATGTTCTTTTAATTTTATTTTAAGAATAATTAAAAACATTATCTTTAAAAACCTGTTTAAAATTATATTTACAAAACATTCTTTTTAATAATTAAGATGTAATGAATGTATATATTTATCTTTTTCATATTTGCTGGGAAGTATATTTTTTAAATTGTTTATTAAATGATTTGAATTCTTAGAAGTTTCTTTCCGGCAGATTCTTCAAATTCTTGCGACTTTTTGGCAAAAAAAATCCTTTCTCGATACAGAGAAATTCCGTTAACGTTAAGGATGCCGTGAAAGAAGCCCTTTTATATGCCAGGCACGACTTTAGCCAGTCATGCCAAAGATTCAGCTGCAACTTTTATCGCTTTATACCGAGAGCAGACGCTAACAAAGAGCTGCATTGCCCATGAAAATGTTGGTTATCCTATAAAATTTTTCTTTTATCATGGCTGCATTCGTTTTAAGAAGAGGGCTAAATCAACCAATCTTCTACCTTTTCAAGCAACCACTTACTTTTACCGAGAAGCATCACGTGCAATAGAGCGCGTCAAATAAAATTAAAACAATATTTATGCACATTGTCCTTTTTTCCAACTTAACTGGAATTTTATTATCTGCAAAAGTAGTTTTAGTTTTACTTCCGAAACTAGATTTCATTTTTATCCATGAAGCATGAAGTAGGCACGATATGTACCTACTTCATGTGAAATAATATTTTACGTACACAAATCTCTGCGCTTTCAAAATGACGTTTTATTAAGCCCTCGAGTTGAAGTTATGAAAATAAATTAAGCGTTCTATTTGAATAATAAAGAGCACACGCAGCCTTGATATATACTGGAATTTCAAGAAATATCCCTGAGGTATCCAGGAGATATCTGGGATGCATGCAAGCTACGTGAGTCGTGTACAAAAGTACATAATTAAAGCATTTTTTAACTATATAGAAGTTGGTTTATTATGCTTCGAATGTGAAATATTTCACAATACGCAGAGAACAAGTTTGTTATTATCTCAGTTAATCTTCACTGCACTTCACGTGCAGTCACGTTCACATAAATGCTTTATTGTGCAAATAAAACAAAACATGAACAAAATTGCTGTTTTACTGTTCTGCGCTTTTAAATCTTTTTTTATTTTAATAAGCGTAACTGCGTTTCCGTCTTTAGCTTCTGTTACAATAGATACTATCGGCAACAAAATTTTATTACGAAAGAGTTTCATCCCATTTAATTTCTGAGTTTTTAAATAGTGATGACTAGTTTTTAACAGAAAATTTCCACTTCTCTGCTTACGCGGATAAAAAATAATATCGAAGAAAAACACAAACCCCTGAGGATACAATTTCTTTGATGTTTTTAGCAATAACTTTATGGACGATATAACACACTATAGTGGTCTGCAAGCTGACAATAAGTTTTAAAAAAAAATTCTCTGGGTGGCTAACAGCTACTCTGGAAAGCTCTTCCGAGTGATCAAACTTAAAGCTCAAGGGACATCGACAGACACACCTGCATAGTGGCGTTTAATTTAACGAAGCCCGATAGCTTAATGGCAGTGTATAATTGACCACAACTTTTTTGTGAACTTCAAAACTCCAATTTTTAAATCTGGAAAGCTACGAGTTCAGGTTCGGATTTTTTTAAAACACTTTTGTTTTAAAGGTGAAGAAAGTCAACAAGAATTCGATAAAAATTCCGTGAAACTTCCAATTTTTATGCTTCCTGTCTGCATCCATAAAAATTACTTCCAATGCGTTCTATAGACATTTCTTCCATACAAATTCCTCTTAGAAGGTCGAGTAATTAAATAAAAAACGATATCGATTAACATTCTTTCTATATTATTTTTCGTAAAAGAATTCCATGTGCACGGAAAAAATGACATTTTAAAATTTAATACACTGTCGCTGACTCTTGGATATAGAGTTTCGTAAGACACAGTATCATAAAATTTCAGCGACTTCTTATTAAGTAGTGTTCACTTATCTCTACAATTTAATGAAATTGTTCTAATATTTAATAAAAAGTCGCTGAAATTTTATGATACTGAGTTTTACGAAACTCTATATCCAAGAGTCAGTGACAGTGTATTAAATTTTAAAATGTTATTTTTTTCCGTGTGTGAAGTTCCAGAAAGATAGAAAAAACAATAAGAGAAACGTTTCCTTGAATTGTACATAACATAAATTTGCTCGTTGCTCATTTTTTGGTGGCTGAAAAGGTATTCATAACGACAAGACAAATAACCTTTAACTTTCTCGCCTGAGGCTATTGACAGCATACAAGTGGTTGATACTAAAGTCGAATGGGTCGGTGTCCGCGGGCTGTTTTCTCGGTCTTATAATGCGATTCTCAGTTGCTTAAACTACCGAGGGTTGAAAATAATGAAGAAGGTAATTAGCACAGTGTTACACAAACGATCCCTCTTCATACACCTCAAAAGCTTTCCGTGCAATTTGCCCTCCAGGCACCAAGCTCCTTCCATTAAATGAAGTTTCTACTTGAATGTAAAAAAGGGTGGAAAAAAGCACCGAAGAGGAACAGAAACTTTCATGCATAAAAGGAGAAGAATGCAAAGAAAAGAGATTTTCCTTTACTTAACTCGTCACTTAATCCACTAACTGTTTCTTTTTCACGACTGAAAGTGCGAATAAAAATAATAATTTTATTAAAATAGTTCAATATTTGTTTATAATGACAGTTTTCAATGTACGTTAAAAAGAGTTTAAATTACTTGATTAACATGATAACATTTCTATGATTAGGTGAAAGAGATTTGCAATACTGTTTGCTTCTTTATTCATTATTTATTCTTCACGTGTTGTTGAGGAAAAGATATGCATTATGTAGCAATTTTACTCAACCCTTGCATTAAGTGAAGATGCGATATAAAAAAAAACATGACATTATTGGATAAAAATAAAACTTTTATAAAAAATTCCTCCCTCATGTAGTTTCCTACAAGTTTGATTATTATGTGTCTCTCGGTGCCACAAAACCAGGTCAAATTCAATTAAAACTCTTTTTCAATATTTAAATTTGTCTCTTCTTCTTTGAACGTTTTTGCAAACGTAACCGGTGTAGTTGAAAATTTTAAATTGGACGAAATTTTTATTTTAACTTTTTCAAATGAAAGCTTAATTAGAATATGTTATGTGTTTGTATTTAATTATGCAGGAGTAGAATAGAATTGAGAATTAACAACAGGAAATGTCAAGCAATATAAGAATTAAATTCCAGGAGAAATTCGTTGAATTGTTGAATACCACATTAAAATATTCGTCAGAAATTTATTCCAACCAATTAGCTGGGGCTTGACAGTATTAATGGAATTCAGTTAGGCCAAGTAGTAAAGTCTGATTTATAAATGAAATTAATGACCGCGAAAGAGTTCCGCAGATTCTCGCGGAATTCTCTGCGAAAGCAATTCATGCTGTTTTTGTACTCATTTTTTGCAACCAACGCCGTTTTGCAAAGAGGAAAAATGAGTATAAAATAGCGAATAGTTTCCTACGGCAACACTAAACTTGCACGGCCAGCACATACTAGAAAATTAGGTGCCAAGATTTTTCTATTTTTAATCTGTATATTTTCGAACCTGACTTTGAGTAAAATTAGCTATTTCTGTAAACAATGCAGATATTCAGTAGAGGGTCTTTAAACTCCACTAAAATAAGAAATATGAATACATTAAACAAAAATGCATTTCAACATTCTTTTTTTTAATTTTCATTAAAGTTTGAGGCATCAATAACTGTTGACTTTACAGGAAAAATTACTGAGACTTAATTGTGCTATACCTTTTGATGCGTGCATATAAATTGAGCGGTATTTGTTTTCCATCATTTTTAGGGGCATCTCGATAAGAGAAGAGTCAGCATCATCCACATGCTGAGTTTCTTGGAACCCTTATTCATGAGGCATGACCAATTTTCAGTGGGACGGTCTGAATTTACCACTTGAAACTGCATTTCAGGCACATTAACGGCTTCCGCCCTGTTAGTTTCCTCTCGGATTCTCCTGTTTATAGACTAGACGCCTTCATATATACAGAACACGTATGCAAGAACGCATACCCGCATCTAAATTCTGTATTACGTCATACGTGAAAGTCCTAACATGCAATAATAGCAATGAAACGTTCGTGCTTGCATAAATTGATATGGCCCTAAAATATACTAAACCGATGCGGGCAGAAATCTTTGAAACATACGTATAATTTATATTATATAAGCAACTATGATCCGCGTGCTCTGCGCGCGATTAACTTCTCGTTTTCGCATTCCTTTTGTTAAAAGCAGGGCGTCATTTTTTTATATTTCAAGACACAATTAAATGATTTAATCGTTATATTAACGATTCCTATAATGAGTACTTATAAGTCATTATGTATTACTTCAAATTAAGGTCAATAAAGACTTAATTGCATGAACTAATTGAGCTTTGTTTTTGTTTGCTAGTTTAATACGGGTGGAAATTTCTATTATCAACCTGAATTCACCTTCGGCGCAATACTGGCCCAGTGCATGACCAGTATATAAGATAATCGGTAATTCGCCCAGTTCTGAATCTCTCGTGAATTTCTACATGGGAATTTAATTAGCATTATTGGGAGTGGCAGGATAATCAATTCCAAGGATACACTTTACACAGTCTTAATCGAGAATGTTCTCTTGCATCCAAAAGGGCGAATAGCGCCTCGGGAGCGTTTAGAGGCAACCAAATCGACAGTACAAACTATTAGTGGCGATCAGTGATGCAAGTTACCTCTATATTGTACAGATATCTGTTTATGTGACATTATCTGCATGAGTATCGACTTGTTATTACCCTCTGATACCGCAGTTTAATCATCGATTCACCTCTACAATCGTTTACAATATTGTATGTAATCAGGATATAATGATTGAGTCCAATTTCTCCTCAGAAATTATATTATATAATATCTCAAAATGAACCTTGAATTCAAGCTGAATTATTTCATTCAATAAAAAACCTTTCTTCTGGGTTATGCAAAATATAATTCTTTTCTCTATTTTACTGCCTTGTCTTTACGAGTAACAAAAGGCTCAACGTAAATGTTGTTCACTCTTTCATTTCTTCAATTAACCCAGACATTGTTCTTGCAGTGCAAGCCCCATAAAATTCCATGTAATTACTGAACAAGGAAGTTTACACTCTGCATATTCGTATGGTATAAAGTCGTAACCAGCGAAATATTCTTAGCATTAAGATTTATGCTTTTATGACATTTTTAGCTTCATAAGCTCAAGCAAATGTTAATTACATAAACGTCTTTTTTCCTTCGCTCTTTTGAGTATTTATTTCTGTATAGGAGACTACCCGGAGATTACTTCGTGAGCAAATTTATAAAGCGACATAACAATAACCCCGACAAACGTTTTTCGTGCTTAGTAGATTAAAAAAAGAAAGAAAAAAAAGAAAAAAAGGGAGAGAAGAAAGGTGAAATAACAGCCAAGCTCGCGGACGAGGTAATTTCTTACAGTTTTACGCGAAGGAACGTTACCAAGCTCACTACGAATATTAATCCTAGGTAGGTAGAATAAACCTTGGAGCAGTTTTGACAATCGGATTACACTTCAGAGAGAAAGATTAAGGGATGTCGCAAGCAGCGCTTCAAGAAATTAAAAAGAATTCAAAAGTTCATTAGTAAAATAATTAATCGTTGGATTTATTATGCCCAATCAGAAATACAATTGTGGCATCCATTCGGGTGATATAATTCCAGGCTTAAAGACATTAAAAAACTTCAGCTTTCGTATTTGTCTCTAGGAAGTATTGAAGAAATTGTTACCCACTAATTAAAAACTCTTCATCATCAAAAGAACCCGGGTAGAACTATTTTCTTAAAATTCTAGACAGGAGCTATTAGGGCCCCAGTAGGGTTGTCCTATTTACAATTAGGACTAGCTAGATAGCGCCCTGATTTAACGCGACGAACTAATTAGGCGCTAGATAGATTTTTTAGCTAGAACACTAATAAAAGTGGGGTGAACAAGTTAGAACCCAACTTGGGCCCTAGTGCAATTTTAACCCGGGAAGTACAAGAAGTTTATTAATAGAAACTAGTGTAAATTATGTGGTGTATGAGTGTCGGAATCGCAGGATTTAAATTAAATATAACCCCTGCAATGTAGTCGTTACTTAAATCATAAAAAATCACTTTTAAAGAATTTTTTCTTCTTTATTAACACACTCGCATATTCAATAGCTGACTGTATCTAGAGCAGAAGGTGTCAGGAGTACGCTAAAAAAGCTATCTATATGTATGAGGCAACTAACACCGACTTATGCCCTGCAGCGCAATGTTGTCAAGTACTTTCTTCTTATCCATGTGGGACTAGGGCATCTCAAACAAAAGTTTTTTTGATTCAAGTTTCCGTTTTCTTTTGAGAAAAAGTATTTACATTTTATTTAGTTTAAAATATAACATATTGTTATGAAATGTAATAACGCAATCATGTGTTGGTAGGTTTTTATTGTTGGATTGGCGATTCCATCTCCTGGTCAAGCGAATCGCATTTGACACATCGGGTTTCTCTCACGGTATGTTTCGCGAACAGCCCCTTGGGGAGCAATAGTGCAGACCTGTATTTACCGAGAGCGACGCATGGAAACCACAGGAAACTCCGTCTTTGCGCTCGCAGATTGTAAAAGTTGTAGGTGAATTTTATTCGCGAATGTTTGCTGTAATGTTGGTTTCCGATCTCGAACGAACTGCTTGGATAGAATTCGAAGGTGTGCTTCTCTGAGTTCAGATTTCCTCTCGCTTACATTCCTTTCCATCCATTCTTCTCAAAAAAAAAATATATATATTCTCAGATATTTATATTTATTCGGGATATCATTTTATATAAATTAGGCAAAATGTTGTTAATAACATCTACAATTCTATCCTCGTGATCGTTTTGCTAAACCAGAGTGAAGTGACCACAATTCAATGATGTCTACTCTGCGGCCAACGTATATTTTTTTTACGTGTTTCTCACTGGTGGTTTGTTGGACTGCGTCATCGTATTTCTCTCCGCTATCCTATTGTGATTGTCCAATTGGCCACTGGGTATCTCTTCGATATAGGAATGAATTTCTCTAAACGAATGGATTTTTCATCGGGTTTATTTTTTCTCATGAAAAGTGCCACAATTTTCGGTCTACTACTTTTAATCTCGAAAAACAAGTCAAAGACAATGAAAATGTGACATTTAGGCAACACCATTCTATTCACACTAAATCCCAAGGTGTCAATTTTTGATCTAAAATTGCGTTGCAGGATGGAAAATCAATTGACATCTACGTAGGAATATGTGAATGTAGTTATAATTTTACAATTGTTTTTCACTGTGCAACGCTTTGATCCACTTTTGGATCAAAATTTGACACGTTGGGATTTAGTGTGTTACTAATAATTTTTTATTTTTAATTCTCTTCTTTACGACTGCGTTAACTATTCTAGTTCTGATGTGAGTGAAAAATATGAACTGTCTATGTTTCACGGTATGGTAGATCTCATGGATTAAGAATGAAATTTGTTTGCAGTCACTCAAATTTTTTCTCGACGCAAGTTTCGAATTTTACCTGGTTCCGGCTTTTTTATTAACCTGACCAGGGGTTCAGAAGTAATTTGCACGAATAGTAGTCCTACCACACTGACTAAATATGTACATTCTATCGTTAAAACTTAGAGACGTGGAAAAAAATTAGATTGGGATGAATTCAGAGGGTGGAAAAAAAAGATGAAAAGTGCGTTGCAACGCTTGGCTAATCAAATTGAAAGATATGTACTCAGAGTGATAGGGGTACTCTTCGTGTAAATTACTTCTGAACCGTTGGTCCGGTTAATAAAAAAGCCGGAACCAGGTAAAGTCCGAAACTTCCGTCGAGAAAATAAAATTTGAGTGACTGCAGACAAGTTTCATTTTTAATCCATTAGACCAGCCGTACCGTGAAACATAGGCAGTACATATTTTTCCCTCACAAAAAATCCCATCCTAAAAAGATTCTATCCTAATTTCAGATAGAAACGCTGCAGCCCATCAAAACAATTGCTTGCATAGCTGTCAAAATTATCTGTCAGAAGATAAATTTTATTTTTTGAGTGGATAAAAACACTGCCATATTTCTATTCACTTTCAGGATAGAAAATATCCCTGGGATTTTCTGTGTGCTTGTATTCACTGCTCTGTTACGAGTGCTTTCTTTTCATTCGCTAATTCACTTTATACCTGCTCGCTCATCCACTTATCCGCTATTTACACTAGCATAATTTCACTCGGTAATCAATTACCTGAATTCTCCAAAGACAGGCATCTACGTAACAAGTTTCACTATAATTTCACATAAAAGTACGTACTTTTGTGTGGAGAAGAAAAAGGCATTTATCTTGGTGAAACATCCATGTGAGCATGAATAAATATTTGAAAGGATCTACAAGTTGAGATCAAATGGCACGTTTGAATCCGTAATAAAGCTTCTCGAAGAAAAGTAAATTCTGTGGATCAATTTGAACAAAACTTAAATATCCCGTTTATATTGAAAGTCCGGAATAACTCTACTGAAAAAAATTTCATTTTTCTGAGAAGTCTCATTTTCATATGCACAATAGAAAAAGTATTTTTATCAATTTTTCCAACTGAAATGAAGCCATAGAGAAAATATCTTGTTCCATTGATAAAAATTCACCCGAAGTCGATCTTTATAAAAATATGAGTTTCACGAAACTAGGTTCTGTCTAACAAGTAAGTTTATTGATATATTAAAAAGACATCAAATAATTTTGATTATTTTGCTGTTAACACGTCATATTATTCCAGAAGTATATTTGAAAGTGCTTTTGTCTGCTATTTATTTCATGATTCCCTGCAATGTAATTTCGCGTGGAAAGAGCTACACGTACATCCATCACCAGGCATATTTGATTAGTTCTTATATGAACTCCTGGGAATGTAATATAATGTAAGTGTGTGTGTACAATGTTCGCACTCTCAAATCGGTCTTTCAAATTTTTTTCTTTCCATTTGTTTCGATAAAAAACAAAAAAAAATGTCTTTCGTGTTCTTTACTAACGCTCGTAGCGTTATAAGTTCACTTAAAAAAAAGTTTAGTTCAAACAACCAGACGTCCGGTTAAATGTACCCTTACCAAAAATTTCGATTATTTTAACCAGGATGAGTAGTAAGTTTTATTTTTATAGAAAGATCCTCAAAAAAGGTCAATGTGTGCTATTTTTATAAACTTTTT
Organism: Synergus magnus; assembly: GCA_032275165.1. Lineage (NCBI taxonomy): Eukaryota > Metazoa > Arthropoda > Insecta > Hymenoptera > Cynipidae > Synergus > Synergus magnus. The sequence continues at coordinate 6,454,506 of JAUESH010000043.1, forward strand.
GTTTTAACGCTGGTTTTAACATGGGATTCCTTGTTCGTGAAATTTATTTAGAAACTTTAGATTGACTTTGATCTTACGGAATAGCGAATTGTCAGAGAAAGACTAAAGCAACCACAGTCGAAATCAGAGCTTTACAAGGATTTGCGTAAAGGAAAATACTCATTGACTGCTGTGCTGTGTAGCTTGACAAAAGTTTACCAGTTAAAGGGGATAGCTTCTTAACGGGAACCGAGGCGTATAAAGGATATTGCCCTCTGAAATCCGAGCTTTAGAGCAGAATCAGGCAAACTTGCACGATTCCTTGAAAACGTTGGAGTACCAGCAAAGTGCATGTTTTTATTTCTACTACTCATAAAATATCCCAAGGCAGTCTGGAAAATTGCTTTATGGCCTGCTTTACCACTTTTTTCAAACTGAATTACTATAATGCATAAAACATCAAACTGTTTACCTTTTCTGACGAAGTAGTTTAATGAAATAATCTTTATAAAAGAATATGAGGCTGATTGAATTGTTAGATATAGATCACGGATTTATATTTAACATGAACTACAATTTTATTGGATTTTTGTGAATTATTGGCCGAAGTGAGCCCCAGCACAGTCATTACTTTCATTGATAACATCCCAATCTAAACATTATTCAAGATTGCCTCTAAAGCGACATATATGTTCTATATATAAATATATATTCCAAAAGTATAGATTCTTTTTTTATCTCTTTTGGAATTCGCGAAATATGCAATAATGAAAAGAGTGAGCTTGGCGAAAATAAAAAAGCTTTTCAGCGTAAAGGAAATAAAAAGTTTTCCTCGTTTTTCCAGACAACTTATCTCAGTATATGATTCGCCAAATGCGTATCCGGTTTTTTGATGAAAATCCATTAACAACTTGAATGCACATTATAAAGAAGATATAAGACACATTTAGAGCAAATTTTTGAGCGCGTGCGACTGAAAGCACCGGTATGGAAAACGGAGCAACGTCATTACGGAACAAAAGCTTGGTAAATTCACGTGCCCTCCAATCGGTTGCTGCAAACGCCAGTATTTAGAGAAAAAAAGCGACCTCAGCAAATACCGGCCTTCCTGACGTTTAACGGAGAATGTGTTTCGGACAAAGGTTGGAAATTTACTTCGCACTGGGCTTTGTGAACTTTTTTCAATTGGAGTAATTTCAATGCACGTATTTTTATATTTAAATATACCAGCACACAAACACGCGTGCCTCGCGTGGGATTATTTTGTTTTGCTTCTTACAACTTCAAGTCATTCAACAGCCAATCAGATTTGAAATAATAATATATATGCGAGATTTTCGAGACATTTTTAGAGAGGAATTTCAAGAGGTTTCTAGGAGTTGTAAGAAATTTTAACGATTTTTAAGGGATTTTTACCAAATTCAAAAGACACAGTATCCGAAATGATCTAAAATTCAAAATTGTGTCGCAGGGCTTTTAAGCACTTGGGCACTGTTTAAAATCACATTGACACCATGTACGGAGATGATAATAGAGATCTTTTTGCAAATGCAGTTCACGTGCGAAGGAACGAAAATAGTGTATATCAAACTTTGTTACTAAACCTTCTCTTAGTTGTAGATTGACCCACTTCCCATTAAATTCCTGGCAACGAAATCGGCGTCGCTCCCCTGTTTAAAGTACACGTATTGCTGAACATACGCGAATCCGTACGAGGCAATCGTACCTCGGATTAAAGCATATACGTTGACATTGGGGATATAGACGCCTATAAATATTGCACCTAACGTGCCTTGCATAATCGCCTCGAATGCATCGTCTTCCCTTTGGACACCTCAATATGAATACCTAATTTTCTCATTCTGAATATAAACGCCAAAGTTCTAGATTTAAGAAAAAGTTGAACCGTCGCATCGTATAAGGGGGTATAAAATTTCTTGATTCGAGCACTATATGGCTTCTCACACCTTTCGAAATTTTTTTTCAATTTTTTTTGTTGGAAATATATTTCAAGTAATTCATTTGCTTGCATAGTATCAAAAAATATTTTTAAATTTGTAATTTTTAAATTGTCAGGATCAGTTTGCACTCAAACCAAAAAATTGTATAACCCCTTACACGATGCGGCGGTTCAGTTGTTGATTTTTAATTGAATTTTTTATATAGTTCATGTATAAATCCTACAATTTTTGCACAAGTTTTAAATTTATAAAAGTAATTGAAATTCGCAAGAATTGTGTTATTGGTTTTCCAATAGGGTGTCTACATACAGGTACGTGAACTGAGTAAATAAATTGGTTAATGTAGAAACGTGTTATTAATAGAGGAAACTTTTTTTTATTAAAACGGAAGAGAGAACTCTATTAATAGAATTGGGTACGAGTAGTAAAAATATTTTCTTTGCTCCTAAAACTTGATGGACACTTTCTGTTTAAAATGTTATGGATGCTGACATTTTTAAACTACTACAATGTTTCTCTAATTATAATTTTAATTGAACTTTAATTTAAACTCATAAAAGCGAAACATTGAATATCCATTTAAGTAAGCCCTTTCAAGTAAGGAAACACATTCCCAAGTAAAAAATATGTTCGTGCGTGTCTGATAATGTTATTATATATGTATAAATTTAATAAAAACTTAATTTCCTAAATTGTAGATATCACAGGGCTTCCTCGAAGAGAAAGCAAAATAAGCAACTAAAAGATGAAACGTGGAATTTAATTACGGTGCGAATTAAATTAATTATAACTTTCCTTTAATTCTACATTATGAATACGTTTCAGGGATTCGTTTGCATGTTTATAACATATTTTGTGAAGAATATGGCAAAAGTACTTTGAATGATGCAAATTTCCCTACAGACACTCGACCTGCACGAACATCAGAGCTCGCGCAGGGTGGTTGATGAATTGTAGTAATGTCGTATAAGTTCCCTCTTCTAGGCCAAACCCATTTGTGCGTAATGTAGGTTGATGCACGTCAAGACGCAATGCCAAGAAGAAATCAACGGAAAATAGAAGGGTATAGGAGAATATGAGGAAATGGAAAAGAAAATAAATAAATGTTGAAGGCAGAATAAGAAGATGGGAAAATAGAATGAGTGGAGGGAAGAGTGAATACAAGGGGGATATTAATATCTTCATCGTCAAGGCAGGGGTCTAGACGTTAGTCGACACTGACTTCACTCTCAACATGATTTCCATTAACACCTCAGGTTCGCTTTGATATTATATACTCAAAGCATACACAGCAGTTTGTGAAGCATAATTATGCGTAAGCATAATTTTCGAAAATTTTTAATTCTGAAATGATATGATGAAGTGCTTCCAATTGTTTCACGAGCTTTAATAATATTAATAATAATAATAATAATAATAATAATAATCAGACTGCTTCAAAGCCTGGCTGAGATATCATCAATCTTGTCAAGTTATAAGCCAAACTTGAGCTACAGACTCTAGATTGCCGATTATTACTCTACTATTCCCTACACGCAACGCAAACACTTCAGTATAAGCACACAGTCAATTTGTGTACAAAGTGATTTATGATCCTGCAGGTGTGCTACGTTTAGAGTCCTATCAATGCTCTTCCCACAATTAAAATCATATACAGCATCCACGCACTACCACTCATTTCAGTTTCCTACACTGAGACACCCACTATTGGAATATTCAGGAAAAATCGCTCTATATTTTACTATAGGCCCTTCTTAGTCTTAAAACGAGACCAGAAATCTTATTTTAAGACAAAAGATGGGTTTAAATCTAGTCTAAAGAAGGACTTAAATTAAAGTGAAACAAAAAATAGATGTAATAAAAACTAGACTTTTTTCTGTGTAGTAATTCTTCCTACAAAAAGTCTCTCCGTGCTGGGCGGTTTTCAAATATTAATTAGCGTGAAAAATAAATTTAAAAGTCGGTTTATTATTATTATTATTATTATTATTATTATTATTACTTTAAAAACTGTGGTAAAATGCTCTATTTCAATAAAATCTACAGACTTAGAACAAATTATCTTAAAAAAATTTGACTTGGAATTCATATTCGAAATAATTTGGACTTACATCTATGTTAAATATGTTTTAAAAGTAATACAAGCACAGTTTTTTCCTAAGAAGAGCTGTGATTATAAGTTCTCAAAGTCCAATTTCTAAAAGCAGGAGCTTCTACATTATCGTAGGATGCACTTTGCTGGAAATTTAGAAGGTAAAACGACATTTACTTAAAACGTGAATGCGAACGATGAGACTAATATTATTACTTTAATACGACTTTAATTATGCATGAGCTAATCAGCTTGATGTCGAGCGACTGCAAGAATTGTCCATTAATGCATTATGATTGTTTGCAAAGTACTGTACAATGTTATATTATGAAATATGTATATAGATAGATCTCGAAAAGTGAATTCCCGGTTAGTTAGAACCAGATTGGTTGTCGAATATGGCCTGGAAGTTACCATCAGGAAGTGGACTTCTACCGCAGGAAATAGCAGTGCCGGCCTCGCTTTCAACTTCCGGACCGTGAGCGTTCAAACATTTTCCATCAAGAGTTTTTATGATTAGCTTGGGGACTTTAAGAGCAAATGAAAGACGTGACTTTGTCCATATATATTCCGTCAACTTTCTCATAAATAAATAAATTAAATAATAATATATTTTGTGCAGCCGGCACCGGTGGGTAAATATTTTCCTCATTGCTGTCTGCTGCGCAAAATGTATTTTACTTATTTATTTATTTACGAGAAGGTTGGCCTTAATTGAAATTTAAAAATTGCTCCTTTATATAATTAATTTTCAAACGAAACACATAAATTGAACTCTGTTTGCGTTTCATGAGGAGACACTCTACGTGTTAAATATAGAAAAATCCATTTTTTATTGTTTATCCTCACAATACAATTCTCTCACTCGCAAAGAATAATGTTTGTCACTCATCCTCTTGCAGATCGAGGTGTCGATATCATGTTTCGAAGTGGATGTTATTCTTTACGCAAACTCAGTTAATAGATGTAAAAAATACAGTTCGCAAATAAATAAATGAAAAGAACCCGACAATAAATAACTATAAAATGAAAAAAATAAATAGTAAAAAGAGATTAAAAACTGTTATTACCATTTTTCATGGAAAAATTGGTTGTTCATTCGTACTCTAGAGGGAAAGTTAAGTCCCACTAATACTTCACAGAGCCCCGTATAATCGGCCGTTCGCATTCCAGAAATTTGCGCCCGTATCCGCCGAGAATTTAAGGGGTAGAGAGGCATACCATACAAGGAAGCCGAGAAATTCCAATGGATTCGCACCTTTAAAATACAATGAAATTCGATGCACTGGGTCTAGAATGCATTCTTTACGTCGTTTAGTGCGATCATAAGTCGTCGGTTTAATGTTCGAGGATGTACAAACTAGTGAAGAAGTTTAAACCTTCCCCCCTTATCCTTCGTACTTAACGCCAAACTCTAATGTGGAATCTGTCCCCCGACACCTTTTACTCTAATAACTGCTAGCAACTCGCCATACCCTAAGTTTCTTAGCAAAAGGTGAGGGGCACGGAACCATAACTTGTTGAAATTACTCCAATATTCCAGAAAGATGCTAATTATAAGTTATATACCAGTAAATTTGTTGTGCAATGTAATAAGGAAATCTGGAATATATGTATATTTCTTTGAGTCTTTTTAGTTTATTCAGTTGGAAAAAAAGTCTTCTGATTGTGCAGAAATAAGAAATATGGAGAAAGGAAAGACAATTTATAACATAATAATAAATATCTAAAATTAAAAGAATACTTAGAAATGGTCTTGCCTAAAGTCTTGGTACCAAATGTACCTTCATGTCTGACAATAACTTCCTTTTCCATTTGAAACGAAATGGAAGGAGGAATGGACTGGTCAGTGGAAAAGGCAAGGTTTGCGAAGACAAGGTCTCGCAAGTAGAAAAATCGCGCTTTAGTCAGACCTCTTTAGATTTCTTCTTATTTCTTTTTATTATATTTTTTATATTTTTTACTCCTTCTTACTGCTGTACTTTACAATTTTGCGTCGATTCTGTTCAAATTATTTTAAGAATTATTTTTTTTCACAGAGAGAGAGAGAGAGAGAGAGAGAGAGAGAGAGGAGTTGAACTGAAAATAACTAATAATAGTTGGAATTTTCAATTTGAAGAAGTAATGAAATTTCGTGGAATCTCGAGCTTTGTAAGCAGAGATTTTTTTTCCTTTTCTTTCAACAAAAAATACAATTCCCGTAGGAATGGAACATCTAGAGGATCGAGTTCCACCAATTGTAGTCTCTACTAACTTGCTTAACTGCTATTTATTTTTCCAGGTAGTCGCCACATGTTTTCCTTAACCGCGAGAAAAGCACTTCTGACTTTTGTTCTTTGTTAGCTACGAAACACTGAAACAAATTATGAGAATCAGAGCAACTGCTAATGACCCGAAACAACAGCCACTACTTGAATAAAGTATAAACTAATGGGTGCAAGAAGCTAAAAAATTGTATTGAGTGAAAGATAATAGAACATACAGAATCACTTCAAAAATAAATTTCGAGCAAGTGATTTACAAATTTTTATATGCCCATTGAGATACTTGTTGATTACGGAGACAAATTAAATAACAAGATTATCTTTTGAATTCTCTTTAAATGAAGAATTCTTTTCACAGAAAGTAAGTTAAAACTGTAGATAGTGTAAAAGACAGGAGTTGCCTTTAGCTATTAAAGTTTTAAACACGATCTCTTTTATTTCTAAAAAAAAGGTTCACTCGTCAGGAAATAACTTTTCCTCTGCAAACTGCATGTTCGTACCTCTGAACTATTATAGTAAGCACAATTTTTGTCTCGCTTACAGAAGCCCTGAGTTTATCTCCTCCGTGTGACAGTTTAAAATTTTCCAATGGGAAAAAAGTGTTGGAAGATAAACAGCAATGTTAAATGAGCTCAAGGATTTGTAAATACTCCCAAGTTAATATAACTCCTACAGCTGTAAATAATGTCGTATGTAAAAAATGCATCTCAAAATTATTATTATGATTATAATACTTGTACAATAAAATTATTCGTCAGTAAAATATATCAAAGGCCAAAAAAAAAAAAAAAAAACAAGTCCTCATATAGTCAACATGTTTTCAGCGCACTGAACACGATTATTTAATCTCTCTAGAGATAAATCGTATGAGTGATTTAAAAAGCTACAATATTTTATTCAAGGACCGTAAAAAATTACTGACAATAAAGCTTATGGAAAAAACAACAAAAATTCACCAAATTTACTCACAATTGTTAAAATTCTTTCTCAACTTTGTATTGCAACTCATGTGAAAGTCAAACGGATATTTTCCACGCGAAAATAAATTGTGCCTGCTACTGTATGAGCTTTATATGCTAATATAATTGGGGCATTTTAATTCAATTTTTTATTATTAATGTTAATTAAGATCATTTTGAATAAATAAATTTTTACGAAGATAATATAGCGATATTAAAAGTGTCAAAATGGTGTGAAATTCAGGATGAGTGATGGTCCAACGAAATTTTAAAGAAGCAAACGGCAAGGAACAGACGGGCCATCAATCGTCTGGATTTTATCTGACCACGAAAAGTCAAGTCAAAATCCAGATATCTTGAAAAGGCCAAAAGAAGTGAAAGAGTCCTTTGATCCGAGAATGAACGGACGTTCTCGGTTCCTCTCTTTCAATATATTTTGTAAAGAAGCCGCCGGCCATTGTCTTCTCTATGAGAACACGTCATAAATGCGATATTGCACGGCAAGGTCGACAATCTGCCGTTTATATAACATTGATGCATTCCTTTGTCCTGTATAATCCACTTTTCTCTTTACACTCTGTGCATCAAAACACGCTTAATATTGTTTCCGCCTTGAATTTGTCGAAAGCAATCTCGTCTATATCCACTTAGGCAAATTAATCCCATTGGGAATTTCATACAAACTTAACTATTTAACGAAATTTAGATCATGAATTCTACATAATAACTTCCGTATTTGAAGACAAAAATTATTGTTATTATAAATATTGAAAAATACAGAGCTGGGCACAGTTAATCGGAAAGTTAACTCAGTTAATCGTTAATCCGTTAATCTGTCGAAAATTTAATCGAAGTGAAAGTTAATCCGTTAATCATTAAAGTTAACTTTCTATGCGAAGAAAAAAAATTTCCCCTCTCCCCCAAATCCATCCAAAAATGTATCAAGACTATAAAATTACAAAGATTTACAAAGATTTTGCAAAATAAAAACAAATGGAAAAGATAAGAATAAATTGAACAATTGAATTGAATGCAATATCCAATTTTTATAAAAATAACAAGGTACAAATTGACTATATTCACTATTCTTGACAATTGTTCATATGGTGCAAATTGCCCTTCATGAACAAGTCAAAATTTTCATCCGACAGGCATGATCTCTTCGCCTTCAAGATGTCTTTTCCTATGGAGAACATGCGCAGCAAGTGATCTATTTCAAAAATTTTCTGAATTAACGGAGGTTAACGGAAGTTAATGAAAGTTAACGGAAGTTAAATAGTCCGTTAATCCCAATAGTCCGTTAACAGTTAACGAAAAATTTAACTCAGTTAATTAACGGATTAACGGACCGATTAACGTTCTTGCCCAGCTCTGGAAAAATATTACCATTCTGTTCATTTCGCGTCCAAGTCGCTAAATAATAAAGTTTGGCTGAATTTGATAGACATTTTTAAGAATACGTCGTCTCGGAAATCGAAATACGGGATAAGCTTTATCCCTCAATGCGACGGAGAAACCAAAGTGAAAATTAATTTTATAATAATTTTCAATTATAGGAGTCTACAGCATAAAATACCGTAGATTAAAAATTAACTTTTGATTTAAAAATTAAAATCTATGTAATAATAAAGTCCTTATATTTTTGAAAGAATCCTATAAATTCCAAAAATGGATATTGGATCACATTTTCCTGAATATACAAGACTAAGAAGGACCTAAATTTAGCGTTAAGTCTAAAAACGGACTTAAACTGTAATAAAAGCTAGATCTTTTTGTTCTGTGTGGATTTCTGAGATCTAACGGCAAAAAGGTCATTTCAGAAAATGGAAGATGGTCGCTTTGGTAAGTGGATTTGCTGTCGCGTTGAAAAGCGAAATAGACTAAAAAAAGAAGGAACTCGTCACCTTGTTGCTTTCGGAAGGTAATATTATTTCGTTATCCCACCTTTCTCAAACCCCTTCGGCCATCATTTTCTTCGATCATAAGTATGGATCGATCTCGTCGAACTTTCTGACAACAAGTTAACAAGATTACAGTTTTATGTTGGCCAGATTCTGGACGAAAGGTGCGACTCGATGCAATTTTCCTTCCAAGAATCGTTTAATTAAAGATTGCAACTTAGTACAACTTAGTATAACTTAGCACAAGGAAAATTGTAATATCGTTTGTTGGATCAGGAAACGTCAAAAGTTTAACAACATTGAACGCGCTAAAATTCAATTTATATCCGTTCACTCTAGTCGTTTTGGATTTTTCATTAACTTTTCTCCAATCAGTGTCAATTCCGCGAAACTATTGCTTTTTCAAGTTTAGGTATTAACCGATATTAAACTTTTGACAACTGAAATATGTGAGTAAAAAGTCTTTAAGAAGTATCGATTATCTACTTTTAAAAAGTTAAATGCTATAATAATTTCTTCTCTATTAAATTACCATAAAAATATTAAATGGAACTAAGGGAAAAAGAAATTGAAAGCTTACTTCATTTAACATAACTACCTCCACTTTGGAAATTATTAAAATTCTCTGAACTCAGGAATTTCTTATTGCATTCAAAGTTTCAGAACCTTTCATTCGGATTAAAACTTCCAAATTTTCTACACGATAACAAAGTTACCTTCATCCCTTTTAATTTACAGACGGTAACTTTAAATGGTAAAATTCTTTAGAGTCATAAGATTTTCTTAACCATTAATTTAAGATATAAAATATTTAAAATATCTATATATTTTCAACAATTTCGGCTCATTTCACCACAAATGATAAATTCCGTACAACTTTCTGCCTTTTAATGAGATGAAACTTTTTAAGAGCTAAAAACTTTGAAGATATGAACTTGTTCTTATTTCTGAATTATAACAGACACTTCCGTAAAGTCCATAATCACATTCATCATAAAACTTCCTCCTGGATGTCTAGTAAAATTGTCAAAGAGTTCTCTAAATATCTTGAAAAAAAGTTATATTCTGATTATTTATTCATAATTTTATGAACTATAAAATACTCTTTATTTACAAAATACATTATAAATGTTCCAATCTTTTACTTGAAATGGTTATTTCAAAGTTCATACTCTTTGAAAACATAACTACAAAGTCTTGAGATATTTTGCGAAGAACCTTTTATTTGCAAAAAAAAAATAGCAGTAACTTCAGCTTGAAAAACTTGAAAGAGTATTTAAATGTTTCTCTCGTTTTCGAGAAAATAGATTAATAAAAATCATACACAAGAAGTAAAGAAGAAAAATAAAAAGATGTGTAGAGATATAAGTTAATCGACCTTTTTGGGCTAATATAAAAATATAAATGATCTACCTATTCATGTTGAAGAGTGAACAAATGAGTAACGAAGCTGCGAGCCGATAATGCACTTACTCAGCGCAATAGAAATTGATTTGTGAGCTTGCATAAGAGAGCCAGGGATTTAAATTGTTAGAAAATATAAATCTCATGCAAAGTGAAATAGAGAGAAAGCTCCTTAAAGTACATGAATCTGGGCTACGCGATGATGTGTTTTTATCACATATCTTCTTTTAGCTGAACCATACAAATTCTGCATAAAAGAGAATTGCTAAAAATACTTAAAAACTAAACGTTAAAATTCCTCGGGAAATGTTGAATCACTTCTTTTTCAGATATTTACAAACATCTTCCACACAATTAAGTCTCTATTCTTGAATGTGTAAGCAATATATTTCTAGAACAGTTATGATCATGGGTATTTTCCTCAAGTTAAAATATTTCTCTGTATTGTAAATATTCTTGTTTCCTGAAATTTTGGAGGGCCACTGTCGATGCCAAGAGAAACAGTTTTTTTATAAATAAATATATGTCTAGGATGATGAAGACTGCACGAGACTCAACCAGTGGGTAGAAGTAATTATACTCCCCAGAAAAGGAAAAGAAAAGTGGAAAGAGGAGCCCTCAGAGAGAGTAGTAGTTTGACAAAACTTTGTTCATTTCTGCCAAGAGTGCCAAGTAATTCGAGTTAATTTAACTTCCATCGCTCTTCCCTTTCTTCTTTAAGATAGAGAACAAAATAGTGACTACCGACCATAATCAAATATTTCAACCTGATATCTAAACGTCTCTTATATCCGACTAATTTATTAAGAATCAGACGATAAAAGTTTCACTTTAATCAAATATATAATAAAATAAGTCTTTTTACCTATCATAATCAGTACTATCTCGATTGTATACATTGTGAATGATTTAATTCATTTAGAAGAATCTACTAGTCTATGTAATTAATGAATTCAGTAAGTAATTATCTTACTTAAATTATCATCTTTATGAGGAAGCTCTTCACTGATGGAATACATTTAGGTATCAAAATGGAAATTAATTCGAGGAACTAATTTGCTGATGTAATAAATTCTAGATGCACAAAATGATTTTTTCAATGTTTTGAGATCACTTAATTCAATTAATTTGAGATAATGGTACAAATTCTATGTTAGATGATTTAAACACTTTGTGTCACTACACTAAATCAAGATAGGAATTATACATGCCTAATCCATTAATCCTAGTAGTACAATAATCTATTGTTAGCCAGGAGTACAAATGGTCTGTGGTTCTAGTTCAATAAATGTCTCGAAATTTGACAATGAATATACACCCCAATTCTGTCTTATACGGAAATATGTAATAAAACCGGTGCCAACTATTCAGGTACTATGGATGTAATTTATATTTATTTTATGAGCACTTTGCTTCAATCATTGTGTTTTTTACAGCGGGAAAATACTGATGTTAATCTATTATTGTGCAAATATATTTTTTCATTAAAAAGAATATATATATATATAAATTAAAATGATTATTACTGTTTGAAAAAATAAGTTATTTTCACTTCTTCTGGAAACAATTTAGACTTTGCTTTATAAAATTGTCGAAGAAAACCGATTTCTTGATTTAATAGCATTTCTTTATACAAGTTTTGTAATTTTTATGATTTGAAATGAAATCTGAGTGAGATTTATAAGAAGAATATGAAAGGGAGGTAATCTCTTCTTTGCGGAAAAGAAGAAGCATTTCTGTACATTTGTTGAGAAATTCCATCCCGGAACTGCACAAATAGATTGGTTGACCTCATTGTTTTCTTTCTCCTTTTCTCGATTTATGTTCCTTATTATTGAGTGATACCAAATTTTAAAGTGTTTACCTCCACTGAATTAATGGAAATTCCAGAATTTAAGGCCACGTGACCCATTACCGACATTTAATTATAATTAAGGGGGTCAATCTCCATTAATTAAGGCCATTTTACATAATGCCTAAAAATAATAAAAAGGAATGTTAATTTGTTGAAATGTGTCATATATATTTGATATTCTCGGGAGTCGGTTGAGAAAAGTGAAGCAGCCGAAGCAGCGGATGGTGAAGTTTTCTCAAAATAGCACGAATTCACGATGCCGTATAAAAAAAGGAAGAAGACAGTGAATTCTGGCACTACTTGGTGGGCATTGCGGGCCGATCTACCAAACCCGGCCGGGTCCTAAATATAGAACAACTACTCGCTTTACTCACCGAGTATGAGTAGCAGCAGAACTTGTTGCGGGAGCCGAGCCACCATTGTAGACTCCTCTTGCACATTTATGAATTCAAATCGAGCACCTCCACCGTTCCTCGATTTCTCTATCACTATCACCAATACCCGGCGAAACAACATTCACCTGAAATTTCTTCAATTTTTTTCCTTACGGCTTCCAATTTCAGTAAAACATAATACTTTTCAGTAGTACCGTTTCGTCAAGGACCGCTGTGTCTCTTCCACTTCATCAGTACAGGACGATTCACCATCGGCCTTTGAAAAAAGATCCAACCGATTTATTCGACTCTCACAGCACAAACATTGCACTTCTACTCCTATTTCTCTTCACATTTACGCGCACCACTTCTCGCTTTTCTCACTCAAAGCTCTGGTTCACCGACTAGACTCCTTGTCACGAGCAACGCCCTCCGCACACGAGATACGAACATAAATCTTGAGCAATGTTCAAAGTCTCCTTTCTATCTTATCGATGTTTCACATAATAGAAACATAGGGTAAATCAAATTTGATCTGATGTAGAAATAATTCAAGAGGAAAAATTAATAAGGCTAAAAGAGCGATTAAGATAACGTTCTATATCATCAGATAGAAAATATGCAGGATGGCGACTTGACCGGGAAACCGGGAAAGACCGGAAAAAACCGGGAAATGACCGGGAATTTGAAATCTTCCGCCGAATCTCCACCCTGATATAATAGCTAGCAATAACAAATTTTTATCCTTAATCATCCTCACAACCGGAAAGATTCTCAGACTTGGAAATATAATAAGAAGAGGAATCTGTTTATAATCTCAAATCTGCAGATGGTTCGAAATTTAAGAATCTTTCCAGATCTGAGGAGAATTACAAATCTGAGGATGGTTAAGCATTATCAGATTTAGTATCCCCTTCAGATTTGAAACTATTTTCAAGTTTGGAACTATCTTCATATTTGGGTTTGATAACTATGATTTTTGACGCATTAGACTGTTTCGATTTTATATTTTTCCAATATTGTACTTCGAGTTTCCTTTCCCAGAGTATCGAATAGTTTATAACTCAAAAAAATATATATATACAAGTATATAGCAAGATAAATGAATTATTTAGAAAGAGCTTTCAAGCCTTTTTATTAAGATTAAAAAATTTACATGTTGAAATATTTTTCCATGGTTTGAGTACTAAAAACCTCTAAATTTTTTTTTTAGATTACAAAAAATTGATAGTTTAAATTTAGAAAAAAATTGTATTCAACAAGTACTAATTTATTTAAGAATATTTTTTCAGGAAAGAATAAAAATTGCTTTGAAAAAAATCTTTTCATCTCGTTTCAAAAAGAAGAAAAGAAGGACAATCTTATAAAAGAAGGGATAAAGAGAGGCGCCTTTTCCTAGCATCCAATATCCTCAGATCCTGTCGAGCTTGCGGCGCAAAAGTGTTAAAAGGCCAGCTAAATTGAAAACCGATAAACCCTCCCTGGCTTAAGTTATCTAGGTTCGAAATTGGCCCCTCTTTTTTAAGGCAACCTAATGCCCAACGAACCAATTAGAGATCTCGAGGTCTTTACACTGTAGTTGTTAAAAAATACTGAGAGTCACTTATTCAAAGTATTTCAAAAAGTATTCTTCTATAATAGATAATCCATTTTACACAAAATTGAAACTACATTTCGACCTATATATGAAATGAATTTCTATAATCGCAAAATCTATAATCTTTAATCAATAAAGTATTTCGACTCCTGCTTTTTTATTCTGGAATAAATCCATGTCAAGTTTAATAAAGGCACATAATACTCTCATATTATATTTGCACTTTATAAAGAGCAAAAGTATCCGAAAGATATAAAAAAAATCAATTAGAACCGTTAAAAAAAATTCCCAAGTAGAGAAATCGAGTATGCTTGATCTTCAATATCAGAGAGCAAGAAGTAATTTTATATATTTTTATGGAGCGGCGGCAAATAAAAACATGTTTTCTTCAATTGGATTCACTTTATAGGTCGTTTTTCAATGTTGTTGCCTGCACAGCTTTAATTAACTCTCACAGATGTATTCTTCATCAAAAAGTTACTAAAAACAAGCATGTTTACGAACACAGAATTTTTTATTGAATACAAGTTCGATTATTGAAATCAAATCTTTTTTTATTATTTGGAGTCATCAAAAAGTAATTATTTAATAAAAGCTTTAATTTTGTTTTTGATATTCATATGCTTCGAAGCATACGAACGATATTTTTTTGCCACTATACTTTTTTGTGGTGGAAACAGAACTTCTTTTCTAAAAAACGTGGCCATTCTTTGTACCTTAAAGCCTAAAAAAATCTTCTCTCTTTTCCTCTTATCAATATGCGCAATCACGCGCGAACCATTTCGTGAAGCAACCACCTTGCACTCGTTACTGCCACCCTGTAGTTCAGCTCATACTGCCATTATTGTCATCGGAGGGATTTTTTGTTTACGTACCCTTTTTTTAAATCTTATGCAGGCATGAGTGATACTCAGGGAACCATTTTTAACAAATAAATATGACGTACTAAAAATTCGAAACATTTTAAATAAAGTATATATATATATATGTCAATTTTATCGTTAAATAATTTCTTTGTTATTGATATAAATGATGGAGTACAATTTCTAACTTTAACGGAAAATACTTTCTTTGTTAATCGATGTAAATGATGGAGTGCAGTTTGTAACTTTAACGGAACATAGACTTAAATAGTTAATGAAATCCGGTTCACTCTACGCAATAGTTTTCATGCGCTTTCAATCTATTAAAATAAACACGGTTCAAATTAATTTTTATAAACATTATATTAAAAAATTTAATTAAAGTAAGTTAAAAATTAAATATAAAAAAAAAATTAAATATTTTTCTCTCGACTCATTAATTCTTATATTATATATCCAAATACAGAATATTTTTCTTTACAAAAATTTCGCATTACTTTTTTTCGATGACATATAAAAGACCGAAAGTTATTGTTTCCAACTACTATCAACTCCAATGGGAAATTAAGCAACCGGTTATTCATCAAGGTGCAAGTAGAGAGATGAATGATACTCTTGGGATAGATGATTAATAATCTAAATTAAAAAAATTATGCGAAGTAGTGACATTAAAAAAAAAAGGCTGACGACATGTAAAGGCCGGTCAAAACTACGGATCACGTGCCAGTGCGAGGAAACGTGTAGCATGCCGCGAGCTCGTTTTTCCGCTGCCTGTCTGTCATAAATTTTACCGAACGAAACAAAAACTATGGCCCTTTATCTCTTTTTTCAGAATACGAGAGAGATGAATACCGAAGTGGAAATATTGAGGAGACTTAAATAGAAGGGATATTGAAATATCCTCTATCGTATATACCAGCTAAAGTCACTTCCAGTTTTCCCAATAATGGCAATATGGAATGTCACTCTCTATCAAACGTTATTATCTCCCTTTTATCAAATTAACTCAACGTTTGGAGTTTCAACTTCGCATTTCTTTCAAAATTATTAAAACGTTACACTGTAAGTGTTATTTAGTAACTAGTAACAAGTATAAATATATTTAAACTAAATTAAGAAACGATTAAGGAAACGATAAGTTTTAATTCCTGAAGAATAATTTAATGAAAAACTGTTTCGAAGACACTTTTATAGGCTGAGAGCGTCGCTCACATCATTTTCCTCACTAAAATTAGCCTGTCCTATATGAGCCAAATTAGATCTCCTCGATATCGGCAAATGGGGGATTAAAGCTCACAATAAGCGTGAAAATGAAAAAGTGAATTATTAACCAAATGCTAAAGAATTTATGACTTTTTTCATCTCCCTTTTTACCTTGGAGATAGAATTTTTCATGGTTCACACGTTAAGTCAGAAATTTCCAGCTGTGGCATTCCCAGAGAGGGGATTCCCTTTAAAAGGATTTTCTCATTGTCTGAAATGATTTAGGGTAAAAAGCATTTTAGAAGATCTGACTCATAAAAATGTTTTAGTTCACTTTTTTAGACGTGACTGACTTTGCGAGAGTAAATACGCGAGAGTAAAATGTTTAATCTTAAAGAATTCTTAAATTTATATAAACTAATGAATTGACACTAAAATCGAAGTGGTTAGTTAGATTTCGTGATTACTTCATTATTAACTGTCTTCGAATAATATAGTAAATAATTTGAAATTTCTATTCAAAAATTTTCGGGCAATGTGAAAATAATTTCAAATCCCTTGGAAATAATTAGAATCATCTGTAGAATATAAGATACTGGACTTGGTCCAAAGTAAAATAAATTTTGTGCCAAGCCCATCGACTTTTCTACTGGGAATAAGTCACTAAGAATCCCAGAATGTCTCGTGACTCTGGTGTTGAAAACAGAGGCGATTACCCTGCGAATTTTCTTATCAAAACTCATCTTCCGGCACACGCACGACTCGAGGACTTTTGGCAGCAGGCCTACATTTTTTCGGGTATTTTTATCACATTGGTGTACCGCCCTAAATCGTTCCGGACGTGAGAAGTGATTCTTGGAAATTTGGAAAATAGGACTTTCAATTTATTATCGCTTCAAACTTTTTAATAAAGACTATAACTTACAGTCGGTTTTAATTGCAGATTTTCGTTTAAATTAATTGTCTCGAAGCCATTTTTTTTTTAATAGTTGAGTCCAAATTTTAACACACTTGAGGATTTATGTATATAGTATGTTTATATTATGTATATACTATGTATAGAAATCAATGCATTTTTTTTATTCAGGTGTTTTGAAACACTTTCCAAAAACATTTGGAACACACGTGCTCACGTATTCGAAGACGAACATCTATCGAAGGATCAACGCCGGATGATGCGCCGCACGCGAAGTCCGACCCCCGACTGAGCTTCGAGATCGCTCGAGGTTGCGACAGTGCATGTTCGAATCAGAACATCAACTCCTGGTCGCGCATCTTTATGGTTTACAGCTGAACTTAAAGCTTTCTGTGTATTTTTATGGCAGACATTATGACGGACCGAAATTTGCTCAATTCTCGACTTAAATGACATAAAAATCATTGTTTTACCCTGAAAAATACATATTTCATTGCCCTTTAGCTCAATTGTCTTCGGCGAATAATGCTTACTTATTAATTAATTACTTCACTTATTTTGAAGTTAGTTAATTCATTATTTATTCGTAAGTTCCATAATTTGGCCTTTTTTAAAATAAAATATTAGTAATCGAGGAAAATATGATAAAGATGCTATCTGCATAAAAATTTTTTCAATTTTTTATCAAAGACGCTCATACAAATATTTTAACTAATTATAATTTTTTTCCATTCCTCTTCGCAAATAATTAGATTTTTTCTTTTGAAAAGCTTTAAAACCAGGGTTCCATTATAAATAGATTTTGATCTTGTTGCATTTACATTTTACTAAATAAGTTTTCAACCCTCGCGCGGTACACTCGTACCTGGATCCAAGCGCAGCCACGGGGGTAGACGTCTTGGATCGGGTTCAATTAAGGGCATGTGATACTTTACCATAAGAGCAATTTATTTTCCGCAACTTTACGCTTGCAATAATAAATATT
>JAUESH010000043.1:6472958-6501533 GCA_032275165.1 Synergus magnus
GGGGGGGGAGACGCAGAATCAGTCAAGCGTGAAAAGAGTCTTGGATTTAGGTGTCTTGGATCCGGGTACGAGTGTATTTTGCATCTGAGCGGACACACATAGGATATGTGCCTACATATATAACAACCAAAGCGTATTTTATTCGCGGTTTTAATTCTATATCAAAAAGTAAATTAGGACATCACTTTCATGTTTAGCTTGATGATGAGCTAGATGAAATAACCGGAGAGGAAATAAAATGTGAAAAAAATTGTAATCTGTGGGAATATTTATACGTGAGATAACTTGCCATTACTGTCTTGAAAATCGTTTACATAAATAAAAAACTTTTAAAATTATTTAAATCCCGCATTTTAAATTCTAAATTTAAATTTCTTGAATTGATCATATAAATTTAAACCTAAAAATCTTCCCGTAAAGGCACTATTGATTTAATAAAATCGATAATGGAATAAAGATGGTTAAATAAAATTGTTTTACAATCAACCAGAAACTTGGCAGTTCGTGGTTGGTTTGTTGATTCCTGTTTGAGGCAGCTCAAGCTCTCCAGGGAATTTCCCAATTACTCCCGCTGGCATTAGTTGTCTTAGGCTGTGACATAAACGAATTAAAAATAGACATCAACTGGAAAAGCAATTTACAGTTGACGACTTTTTGTAATCTTACGATCCTGTCTTTTCCCAGGTATATTTTAAATTTGCACTCAAAATAAGAGCATACAACCTTTAAAGAAATTAAACAGAAATATTTTTTTGATTTATTTAATGATTTGTATTTGGAGCAATATTAAACAACATTTTTTAAGAGAAATTTTAACAAAAGTTTTGTACGAAAATTTTAAACATTTAAAAAAAATTTCTTTATTTTCGGGGATTTAAATTTTTGGGAATTTTCTACTTTGGTTAATAAATTTTTTTGGTAATATTATTTTTATTCAGGAACTTGAAATTTCGGGAATTATTTTTTTAGTACTTTTTCACATTCGGGATTTTGGTTTTTCGGCAAAAAGATATTGTCCCGTATAATTTACCCTTTTTATTTTCCCTCAAAAATTACGGTTGGAAAGAGTATAAAAGACGGAAGTATGTATAAAAAAATAATCCCCAATAGAAACATCGGCAAAATTTTTCCCTCATTTAAAAAAATTATTTTTAATGAAATAAGGGATGCTGACGTGTCTATCATCGTGTCTGGGAACTCGAGTTTGGTTCTTATAGAAGCATAATTTTTACTTGCCCTGTGACCGTACTAAAAGTAGAAGCTGATTAAAGTTTCAGCAGTAACATCTCTCTCTTTCACAGTAGGTATATAGGTAATTCAGAAGTCTTTGACTAAATAACTAAAAAAACATACACTAAAGCCTTAAGTAGACTGAAAAAGAAAATAATTCTAAATAAAATCCTTGCTAAGAAATAAGGAACCATTTCCAAAAAAATTAATGTCTTTCTACTTTTGCAATAATTAGAAGACTTTTAAACGGCAATGAAGCTATAGTTACACAGTTTTGGGCCCTTTTACAAAGCGTTGAAGATTTTAACTCCTTTGATATTCCAAGCAGTGAAGCCACTCTTATTTCTTATTTCCTTTCCTTTCTAGTAAACCCTTTGAATTGCAAGAGATTTTAAAATGCCCGCTTTTCATTGAAATTCACTAATTATTCCCTTCAGCGATCCTTTTTCAGATGCTTTTGTCTGAAAGTCACCAACTCCCATCGCAAATTTTAGCAATTGCGAGGTTTGAAAAAAAAACGGTGAATATCTATATATTAATACATTATTAAATAAGAGAGAATAAGAAAGTAGCTAATTATGCAAGTTTATCAATAGGGATAGAAATTTATCGCGAAAATCTTGAAATACGTCACTTTCACGCAATAGTTTTCCTCGTATTTTCATTTAATAACATTTATTTTTTCGAGAATGTTTTTTTTAATTTTTCTACTATAAATAAATACATTTTTTAAAATTTATAATTATTAGATCCACTCTAAATAGAGATTTTAAATAAAGTAAATAATTAATATATGTATATCAGGATGTCTACTAATTTTTTCCCACTGAATTCCCGGACAATTTCCGCATTTTTCACTGATCAGTCAATAAATTTTACTGAATTCTTTGATATTTTTGTCACCCCTCAAAACCTTTTGAAATATCTTGAAGTATAGTATATTCGATATATGAAATTCAAAACATCATAGAATACCACCCGAGATGTATTAATTGAAATTAGCCACATAAAATGCCACTTTCCGGAAGGAAGAAAGGTTTCAAAAAGTGAGTTTTTCATACAAATGCCAAAAAAACAATTAAATCGCCAAATATTTTGAAATAAAGTGACACAAAAATAATTAGGTTTCCTTGGAAAGAAAATTAAAGGTACGAACTTGTTTCTTCGAAGCAAAAGCCACTATCCTTCTGGGAAACAATTCTCCTGATAATTGGTTCATCCTAATGGCCAGTAGACTCGTCTCTTCCAAAACATCAGAAGATAAAAACACTGCACAATTGATAAAGCACTTCACAATAAACTACAGCTTAAGAACACTTTTTACTTAAAAATTATTGCGGAAAATATTCATGAATATAAAATTAATCGCGAGCGCGGAACGCGTAACTTCTCACTCCTACAATCTAGACTCCACGCGAGTCGGGAGCGAACTGAGCTCCTTGACTCCCCCACTCGCTCGTCTCTGCGCTTTCTACTTTCCCCCTCTCCGCCTAACTCCCACCATTCATCTCGTGAGTCCCATTCAGTGGCACCACAAATGAATCGGATGCATCGTACCGTACCCCCACAATACTATTATAGTACTATACTAGTATAGTGGGGGTACGGGAATTGTCCAGAGGCGATGCGTCCTATTCATTAATTGTGGAGGCCAGTGCCGACTGAATAGTATTTGGTGCCCTGTTCAAACATTTTGGCGCGCCCAGCCCCCTTTTTTTCCTTATTTACGTATAATATGCATGAATTACGTTTTATTGTAAGATATTTTTTCAACTATTTTATTTCAATCAAACAGCGCTACGATCGTCCTCTTCTTGGAAAATCGACAAACGTTACAGGAAAATAATTCCAAGAATAAATCTAATTCTAATATTTTCTTCTTTCTCTTTCTTATATTGATTTCTAAAGGCCAAGTTTACACTCGCAATAATAAATTTATCTCCGTCTGTACGAAATAGAGATAAAGTTTAAAGTTTAAAGACCTTTTAGCAAAAAATATTTATTATTGCAAAGAATGGGTAAAAAATAAGTTAATATAAGCAGATTTTTAATGATTTAAACATTTATTATTTATAAATTAATACATTGCACGAATCCGACAGACATACGATAAGTACTGTGTACAATCTTATTGTACTTCCCGTATCAAAAATAAAATCAAGGACAATTCCGGGATTTTTTTTTTTCAATTCCCGGATTTTCTTATAAATTCCCGCACAGTAGACACCCTGTATATGCAATGTTTTGCAAAAATATGTTAAACATTATAGTATATGGAATAGCGAAAAATGAATAAAAAATATGGGGTAAATAACTATAAATTTAATTGAAAAATGTGGAAAAAACTTAAAAAACTAATTGATACCCCAAATTGATAAGAGTTTGGGCAACAGAGAATAATCAATATTTATCATAATGATAAAATTCATATATTTTATTGTACCCGAAAAAATCTTGCGTTAGTGAAATTCATAAATCCCGCCAGCTAGTCATCTTTCGGCTATTCCAGGAACTTCATAAGTACCTAGCTCTTATTACACTTTGACGTTTCAAGCTCTGTAAACCTATGTGTAATCGTTTGCCGGTGATTTTAATTTATTTTGGAGTCTCAAATAAATAAAAATATTTATCAGTCAGAATGGCGGCTTTTGAAGGTGTGTATTTTATTTTAGAATGATTTTTGATATGTTCAATATTCTTTTCACTCCATTCTAATTAACGTTCGTATGCAATTTTCATTTGTTATAGGTTAGGTCGAACTGTCAAACAATTCTTTTTAGAATTCTGATCATTTAAATGTTTTCAATAAAATCATAATCCCTTAAATAGCTTATTTTTAACTATGGTGTAATATGAAGTAAACAATAAATGTGAATTACAAAATAAAAGCTATAATATTGTCCGATAATGCCATTTCTTATAAAAGGCTCGTTACACTTTTCTAAATCGTAGATACGCTTTGTAGAATCATATAATTCATAAAAAGGTCATTCTTACAATTTACAAACAGCTATATTAATTTTTATTTTATTTTCTCTGTGAATATCTTTTTTTTCAGAAATGGGTGTTCTGCCTGAATTAGGCAAAGCCGTCGAGGAAATGGATTGGATGTAAGTTTCAATCTACGTAAATAGTCTTTACTTTAGAATCCATTTGCATATTTTAATCATTCTTCGAAACTCAATTATAATTGAAAGCGTAAAAAATTCGACAATTTCTAAAAGTATGGAAAGTCTAAAGGTTTAAATAATTTAAATAATTTTTACACAGGCTTCCAACCGACGTGCAGGCAGAGGCAATTCCCTTAATTTTGGGTGGCGGTGATGTCTTAATGGCTGCTGAAACCGGAAGTGGAAAAACGGGTGCCTTTTGCCTCCCAATTATTCAAATCGTATGGGAAACTCTCAAAGATCTGGAAGCTGGAAAAGGATCAAAATCTTCCGGAGAAGCTCAAATATGTAAGTTTTTAATTTCCAACTTTTGTATCAGTCGGTGCCGAAAGGCTGAGAATTTTTTACATTGAGCTGATTTTCAAAAGTTGATATTAATGAATAGAAATATATAAATATAAATATAGCCATTGAAATTGGAAATGCTCAACTTCTTAACAACAATCCATGAAATAATAGTCATCACCACAAATATTTTATCTTATATTTATTAAAATGTTTAGCTCCCCATTGGCTTCTGAGTATGTTTGACCGAAGTGCAGCAATGGCTATAACACCCGATGGACTACGATGCCAAAGTCGCGAACCTCGTGAATGGCATGGCTGTCGGGCCAATAAAGGCGTTCATGGCAATGGAAAATATTTCTTTGAAGCATCTGTCACGGACGAAGGACTTTGTCGCGTGGGATGGTCAACTGCTGAGGTCTTTATAATTATAAATCTCTCAAAATTCATTTCTATTTTTTATATGAATGCATATTTTACATGAAAAACTCTAAAGTATTGATTTAAATAAACGCTTCTGCAGGCTTCTTTGGATTTAGGAACAGATAGATTCGGTTTCGGCTTTGGTGGAACTGGAAAAAAGTCGAACGCAAAGCAATTCGACAACTACGGGGAAGCATTTGGAATGCACGACGTAATAGGCTGTCTTTTAGATTTACAGAAGGGCGAAATTCGGTTCATGAAGAACGGTATTGACCTAGGAACAGCATTTTCATTAAATTCACAACAAAAATCGATGACTTATTACCCAGCAGTCGTCCTGAAGAATGCCGAAATGTCTTTTAACTTTGGAGCCACGCCTTTTAAATATCCACCGCCAGATAATTTTATTGCTGTATGCTCAAGTCCAAAAGAATGCGTTAGAAACAATCCAAACAGCTGTCAAAGCAACCAAGGAGACAATTCCAAACCTGTTAATAATGCTCCACAAGCTATTGTCATCGAACCCTCTCGTGAATTGGCTGAGCAGACATATAATCAGATTCAAAAAGTAAATTTTAATATTTTCGTATTTATTGAAACTTTTCAGTATTATTAATTCTATATAATTACAGTTTAAAGGCCACATTAAAGACCCCAGTGTTCGGGAATTGTTGGTCATTGGAGGCGTGAATATTAAAGAGCAAATTGCTGTTTTGAATGCAGGTGTAGATATTGTAGTTGGCACTCCGGGTCGATTGGAAGACTTAATTCAAGGAGGATATTTATCACTCACTCACTGCAGGTATATTTTTTCTTATATAAATCTAAAAACAAACATGGCTGTCATTGTATTGATAAAGTATCAAGGCATTGTCATTATTGTGTAAACAATTTTTTATTTGGGAAAAAGGTTTTTCGTTCTGGACGAAGCTGATGGTCTCTTAAAGCAAGGATATAAGGATTTGATAGATAGGCTACATAAACAAATACCAAAAGTTACGAGTGATGGCAAACGATTGCAAATGATTGTCTGCTCCGCTACTTTGCACGATTTCGAAGTGAAGAAAATGGCGGTAATTAATAAAAAATAATATTGAAATTAGGAATATATCACACTTGAAAGTACATGGTTAAGAAATTGGGACTGATTTCAGGAACGTTTAATGCATTTCCCAACATGGGTCGATTTAAAAGGGGAAGACGCAGTTCCTGAAACAGTTCACCATGTTGTCGTCATGGTTGATCCTCAAAAGGACAGGTCTTGGGAAAATCTAAGACAACATATTCAAACTGATGGTGTACATGCTTTCGATAATGTGAGACCTGGAAGTAATACGATTGGTAAGTTATTATTTTACAAATTTAATTTAATATAAATAGAATGTTTACTGTTTTTTTCTTTTCATATTTTACATATTCACTTTTGTAGAAACCCTTTCGGAAGCTGTCAAGATATTAAAAGGTGAATACTGTGTTCGAGCGATCCGAGAACATAAAATGGACAGAGCCTTAATATTTTGTCGTACGAAGAACGACTGTGACAACTTGGAGCGATACCTAAAATCAGTGGGTGGTAAAGAATTTTCCTGTGTCTGTTTACATGGAGACAGAAAACCCCAAGAAAGAAAAGCTAATTTAGAAAAATTCAAGAGACAGGAAGTGAAATTTTTAATATGTACAGATGTAGCTGCGAGGGGTTTAGATATTTCAGGCTTACCTTTTAGTAAGTAAAAAATTTATCATTTATTTCTTCCTTTTAAGACTTCCAATATATTGAGATCTATTCAAAGAGTTTTCCGATTAATAAAAAAAAATTTATCTGTTTCAGTGATCAATATTACACTTCCTGATGACAAATCCAATTACGTACATCGAATTGGGAGAGTAGGCAGAGCTGAAAGAATGGGTTTAGCTATTTCTCTTGTCAGTTCTGTACCCGAAAAGGTTTGGTATCATGGAGAATGGTGTCCTTCTCGTGGCAGAAACTGCCAAAATACAAACTTGACTGATCAAGGCGGTTGCTGCATTTGGTATCAAGAATCAAGAGTAAGTTACTTTAATTAAAATTTTTAAGTTTGGATTATGAATAATTATATTCATAATAATATTGCATGAAAGTTGACATTTACAATATTAAATCCCTCTGGAATAAAATAAGCGAAATTTATTCCAAGATTTGTTAAATTATTGAGTTTCAACGTTTGACAAATTTTCTTTTGTTCTCGACAAGATAAATAAAATATTATTTTCAGTACTTAGCTGAAATTGAAGATCACTTGAACATAACGATTCAACAAGTGGGCCCCGATATAAAAGTACCAATGAACGATTTCGACGGAAAAGTTACTTACGGTGAGAAAAGGACAAATCTCGGATCCAACTACGAAAATCACGTGCAACAAATGGCACCGGCTGTAGCCGAATTGGCTTTATTAGAATCTCAAGCCCAACTCATGTACTTAAAATGGCATCTTGCTGTTTCATAATAATCAATTTCACTTTTTTAAGAACCATACGTTTTTTCAAGAGTTTTTGAACAATATAATTGTATCGTAATACTGAAATAAAATCATTTGATGATGAAATATTTCTTGATCACACCTTCCGATTAACAAAGATAAACTAGATATTATTGACAATGCAAGACTTATAATACATAGGAATCTAATGGATTAAGCAAATCGGAATGGTAAGAATAATTCAGGAGCCATAGAAGCGATTTCGATTTATATAAGACATACAATAAGTATTTATTGTATCGTTATAATTTCATAATCGTTACTATTTTAGTTACACAAACATATGATACAGTGGCTTCGCAGCATTTGCTTTTTGTAATTCTCGTAATCGTAATAATGTATTTATATGTACGCGCTCGCGTATGTAGGTATGTCTGTGTCTCGGTGTGTTTTTTTTTCTTATATAATTTATATATAATATATATAATATATATATTATATAATATATATTAGATACGCTTAGAATTTATTAAATGACTTCTTTTTTTAATTACACACATTAATTTATACACATAACTCTTAATATACTCTGAAAAGCAATGATAAACAACTAACTTACAGGGTGTTTACAAATCATACCTCCACTGCTTTTACTCGGATACAGGGATTTTAATTATTGTGTCTGTGTCTCATTCTCCTCGAATATATTCATGGGAGTCCTGCGCTCTTGTACGAATAGTTTTTCTTTTTTTTTTATGTCAGTGTCATGTGTCTTACGTCTAAGGGTTTATTTCTTTGCGCAATTGATACGACCATTAAATAAATCTTTTACGCACTAGTTCAATTAATCCTTTAACCGTTAGCTTAGATTCATGTAAACATTTTATAATATTCAGACAGTCATCACAGAATGAGAATGAAATATATTTTTTTATCTTCCTTTTTAATTCTACAAACACGGCCACTCACGCACTCACATCCATTTTCACACCCATGCGAAGAATACCATTCGGCTTAGTCGCTCGCAATTGATTCAATGAATTTATACACGTATAATATATATTTATTTATATATTCTTCATTTATTTATTTATATAATAATTCTTTTCCTCCTTTTATATTTATACGCATAGGATCTGCCCCATGATTTACGTCAATGGCACCAATAAAAAAAACTTACTCACCCACACATTTAATCTTCAAGTTTTTCAAGTGCAATAAATTCATGGATGTCAGTCTCCCAACCTCTACAATTACTTCAATTTCGTATCAAAATCGCAAAAAATAATTTACAATTACAACCGTAATTGAATCAATTTAAACTTTTACCCAACATTTATAATTTATAAAGTATAATTCTTTGATATTTTTAATACTTTCGTATTATTTCTTAAAAATGCTTAAAGCTATTGCAACTTTCAATATCAAAATTACTTTCCGATCAATTATTTTCTTGTTGATTTTTCAGAGAGGTTGCGACACTTGCGAAATACTTTACAATAACCGTCAAAAACGGCCTACCGGAAATCGTGGAGCAGATTCAGATCGATTTGATTCCTAACAAGTTTCGCGGTTTCCACTCTTATCCATTCCGCGTCTACTTGCTTGATAAATTTCGTTCCTACAGCGCTTATCATTATATTATTTCTATTACTAATTACCACTTAAGGGTTCAGTATCAGTTTGACTTTAGTTGATTTCCCATCTTAAAATTTCCTACGAATATTACACAGAGTCAATATTAAATAAAGTAATTAATAAATTTAGTAAATAAGCTTATAATTTATTTTGATTGTTTCTTAGATCCGAAGATTTTTTATTTATAACTTGAGAGTTGTCGAATATGAAAAGCTCTTCAGTTTCTGTATTTTTAAATTGCAAATAAAATTTCGAATTAATATATTTAAATACATTTAAAGATTTAACGACTCTGGATAAATTTCACAAGATATTTAAGAAAGGTGAATTTTCTATTAGCAAGGAGACACGCAACAATGAATTAAGGGGGTGTTAAAAGTTCGAAGAGGGAAGCGACGTATTATATAACCGCTGGTAACTTTTACTTTTGGTTTCTTTCCGGTCTCTTTCTTTTTTTTTCTCTCTTTTTTTTCTCTCTTTTACTTTTCTTCTAGAGTGCTTCATTGCACGGCAGTAAAACAGACTGCCATGGCTAGTCTCGTACAAAAATCACGTTATTTTCGTAAATTGTCTTCGTCATCGTGATCCTTATTAATATTTTTTTTTTTTAATTACCTGTATACACAGTAACTAACTTTTTCACTTCTCGCTACTAACAGACATGTTTAAATTCACGAAAGAGAAAGTTTTCTTTTTTCCTCACGCTCCTAGCACTGGGAAAAACCATAGCGATGGTCTCAAAAGTCTCTGAACCTAGTTATATGTAATAATTACGTATTAACACCAGAAACTTTTCAAAATCAATTTCAAAAATCGTTGTGCCAAAATTTCTTTTTAATGCTATCTTTAAAAAACTGACAACTGAAAGGAGTTCAAATTCGAATAATATTTGCAAAGGTTTCGGCAAAGGTTTAAGGTCGTTTCAGTGTTCAGAATTTTTGCGGACAAGAGCGACGGTAATAAATAAATAGTAACGACGACAGTAAAGATAAAAATATGATAAAGATTGCAATATACCTTGAACAATAGTAAAATGTAACAAAAAGAAGATAACACGATAGAAAAAAATATGCAGTTGAAATCTCGTTAAAATTAAATTTATCTTGTACAGATCCTCGACTTTAGATCATAAATATGTCTCGAATTATGCGTGATTTTTTTTTCAGTTTCGCTCTATTCGCAGCTTTATTTCGAATCTTGTGGCGTACTAAAATCTCCTCCCAAATCGTTTAAAATAGAACGCAGAGTCCAACGACATCGCTCGTGCACGCACAGCCGCTTTTTTGAATAACACAAAAGAAAAAACTAGAAGAGAAACTGTTATCCAATGTAAAATATATGTATTAACAACGACTGATAATAAATAATGTTCATCGCCTAAGGACTAGTTACCTATACTTATTATTTTGTTCTTAAAGTTTTACACTCTCAGCCTTCGAATATCAAAGGTTTGGCGCTAGAATTTCCTGAACCCTGCAATGTTAAGCATCTAACATTAGAATTAGAATCGGTATACGACCATTAAAAACTCTCCTTACGATTATCTAAAACACCGCTTACGATAAGTGTGCATTGGACGCACTGCACTGCGAAAAAACTTGTGCGATCGGCGTTGTAATTGTAATTGTCGAGTCCTCCTTCCCTTCCGAAAGAGATTCTCTGATCTTTAAAACTCTTTGCTTTTGGCTCGGCGAGCACTTTGTGGCTTTTGGTGCTACATACATCCTGTTGAAAAATAATCTATGGATATAAATTTAATTCAATACAAAAAGATCTTTTACGTATTATAATTATATATATTATAATTTAATAATCAAATAATATTTAAATAATTGCAATTTGAAACTTGTATTTAAATTAATTCCACTGCGTTTTTAGTTTATTTTCCAACAGGATTGACACTTTGTTTCGATTTCAATATCGGAATGCAGACTTAATTGATTTGAATAATTTAAATGTATACATTTGTCTAGAATCGAAAAATTATTGTTTTTCATTTTCGGAGACGTTTTCGAAATTATTTTAAAAATACTCTGACATAATGATTCAGAGCTTCTAGAGAAAGTAGCAAGAAATATTCCAGGACTATTTCTTTTTTTTTTTTTCTTTTTAACTTTATAAATATTGTTACTGGAAATAATATTTTAGGTATTTAAAATGTAAACGAGATTCAATTTAAATTTAAAAGTGAAATTTAAATGTGTTTAATTTTGAAAGCGTAGAAAAGTTTAAAATAATGCTAAGCAGCTCCTGAATATAAAAAAATTTTAAAGACCTTAAAGTGATCTAATTATAAAGCTAAATTACAATGCACGAAATTAAATCTAATGAATCTAAATTTCGAAAGCATGCAACATGCTAAGCTTTCAAATTAGAAACCATGAATATTTTAAAATTGAACAGCAAATATATTTCAACAACTCCCAATCCAGAAGTTTTCTAACTCAAAAATTAGTTAATTGATACTTTTTCACAATTAGAAACTCCGATACATAATTATTTTATTAATAAAAATTCAAAAAAAGCTCAAAAACCTCGAGGCAACATCAAATAAATAAAAAAAAAAAATCATCAATAAAAAGAATTAGTAAACAAAAACCTTATCGTAAAAAGTTCAATCTTTTTTAGACAATTCTGTGAATATTAAAAAAAAAAAGAACACGATTAAAAATTGAAAACATTTTAATAAGCTCTAAAATTTCTTAATTACTGTTCTCTGGGTTATTATCCTAAAAAGTGACTTTAATGAATACCTTCGTGCTTTTCTCGGGGAAGAATTGGAAGTAGTCCCGTAATAAAGAAAGAGTGGAACTCGAAAGATCTCGAAGCGAGTAATGCGCGTACAATATTATTAACAATAATAATTAATTAATATTCCGACGTGTTCAAATGACAAAACTCTATCTCGAAAGATGCATACTGTAAGATTCTATCTGAGATAGTGAAATCAAGAAGTTTTAAAATCCCATATAAGTTGTATTGGGAGTACTAGCGCCCTTGCCGCGATAGAACCTTTTAGTATACATCTTCTGAGGTAGAACCTATTTATTTGGACACGTTGATTTGTAGACTGGATAATAGCTAATATATGTGACTGATGACTCGTTCTGCTTTGTGCAAGGCGAACATTATAACGCTTCACGGAAGTCAAAAATGAATCTTTCTTTGAAAATTCCTCCCGCAAACGGACTTCTCTCCCTGTCTCTCTCTCTCATTTCTCTCTCGTTGACACTCTCATACCGTAATAGTAAAAATAACAGTTCGTAAGACTTTAAGTGATGTTTTACAAACTACAACTGTTATGTATTAGTACGATAGGTATACATAAACTACACATGCGCACATTGTCTAACGACAGAATATCATTTATATGAATGTATGTACGTATGTGCACGTGTTTTCTTTTATGTATGTAATATGTATGTATATTTATATATAAATGACGCGGATAAATCAAGTTTTTCTTTCGGAGCGCGACGATGCCTTATTAATTTGTATCCTTACATTAATCTTTAGCTTTTACTCTCGGTTTTAATTTGACGTTTAACTCTCATTTGCGTATATAAATGTAAATATTACATAGTTCAGTAACTCGTACTGTCCGAGCATCGAGTGCGTGTTTTCTGAGTGTCCACGTGTGTGCCTAAAAAAAGAAGAGAGGAGAAAAAGAGTTTAAACGTTAATCTTTAAACTTTCAAATTGAAGCGTGCGTGTATGAAAGCTGATTTATTTTTCCCTGTTCTTCGCGATCCTACACGCACGCAAAATGCACACACGTGAATTATTCTTCCCTCAGCAAAATCAAATGTACGATTGATAAAAAGGACATACACGAGGAAAGTGTCGGGACTCGCCATATACAGGGTGGCCAATAAGCGACTTTGTGCTATTTGCACCTTTACACGTAAATTCCTTTCGATCGAGATTTCAGCCCACAGTTCTGATCGACAGAACTCTTTAATTCAAAATAAAAGAAATAAATTAAAACAGACAAGGTGGTCACTCAATCTTGAAAAAATAACTTGTTAGTACTTATAGTTTTCTCAGAAATCAAAACAAAAAAAAAACGAAATGAGTTTAGAGCAAAATGTGAATCATAAAAATTATTTACTGTATTTGATTATGAGCAAAAACGATTGCACAACGTTCGAAATTGCATAATTACAGCAGACAGTTTTTTAATATCCAGAAATTACAATTTGCCCCAGAAGATCATATTTGTTTTTTATCTACTTCTTACATAAATTTTCGTATTTCTTTGACATTTTTTTGTCTCTAAAACTTCCCGGACCAGTAACCAGCCTAACAAATTTATAAATAATTCAAGGTAAATCGATGGCTGAAATCTCGAGGAAGTAGAACGTAAAAAAGTCCGAATCAGTGGACGGTCACCCTGTACATATTCGGTACATAGTTATACAATTAAAACGCTCGTCGAAATACTGTAAAATCTCACAAAATACTCTTCTCGTAAAAAGGTGCGACTGAATTTTCCTATGGATCGGGTCATACGATTAAAATTCGAGATTCGTCAAAGTTGTAAAGCAAGGTACGCATTTGAGAAAGATGCTT
The DNA here is from genome assembly GCA_032275165.1 of Synergus magnus. Lineage (NCBI taxonomy): Eukaryota > Metazoa > Arthropoda > Insecta > Hymenoptera > Cynipidae > Synergus > Synergus magnus. Next base: position 6,486,736 of record JAUESH010000043.1, read on the forward strand.
GCAGATCATAGGTAAAGAAAGAGATTCCGAACTCTTAAAGAAGGAGGGTTTTCTTTGTTTTGTTTTGATTTCTAAAGGTTAAATATCGCTATCGAAAAGGATAGTTAATAGTGTAATTTCTAAGTGGGTGGAAACAAGAGTATGCTGAACACAGGATCGCTCATGAGAAAGACCGTCACAGCTTATAAAACTGTCTTTGTACCACTCTTCATGAAGAATAGAAGATTCGCTATTTCTGGCACAATTACATCGTTATTTCTATATGCTTAATTCGAGTGGTGATTACTGATTAATAGAACTATGAAGACGACTATCGGTTTATACAGTAAAAAAAAGTACTAAAGAATCGGTTGACGTTTTCGATATCCAGCATACTCTTAGCATATCAATCAAAGAGAGGATTTGGACATCGTGGACTCTGCTATTCGCTTCGGAGCCACTAAATCTCTTAAACTCAACAACCAGTCTCAAATCTCGACTTCGCGATGCATACCTCTAGCGCACTCTTTTCCTTCATTTTTGTTGATCAAGGAATTGTGATAATACGCTTTTGACAATCGATACGCAATGCGATGTCCACAGAACCATAGAAGACTATGGGATAGGAATTCGTAAATTCGAATTTAGCAGTTACAGCTTACTTGGCAACACAACTCAATTCGACGCACGATAGTAGCAACAGGATGGACAGGTGGGAGGACACGACGGCGGAAACGAAGTCACAAGAGCTCGTATTGGCGTAAGTGCATCCGCTGAATGATGTCTCGACAATCGTTGAACACTCTCTTGATGTTTTCCGTGTCGACGGCGCACGTGAAGTGCGGATAACAATAGTGTTTGCCATCTCCACTTGCGGTACTTATACGCTAAAACAAACAACAGCTTTTTAGGTACAAAAGTCTAAGTGAAAGAAAATTGCGAAAAACACCATGTTTTTAGATACAAGTCTCATTGTAAGTAAAAAAAAAATCTGAAATTAAAGACTAGAGTTTACAACGAGAAAATTCTAAAGCACATTATTAAAATTCCAAACATTTATTTTTGGATAAAAAAAGACGTTTGGTAAAAATACTTCAATAACAAAAAATTTTTGTTTTAAGATATTTGCATAGAGAGAAATTATGTCAATTACAACAATTTTTACAGAAAATAATATATTTTTTTTTAATTATTTGAATGGTTTATCCTCAAAAATTTACTAGGAAAGTATCTTTCAATGTTTTTAAATAGATACAATTTATTGACGACAGTCAATAGTTAATATTGGATACGGAGTACTGTAAGGTTCTGTTTTGGAGCTAATATTGCATGCATGTTGTATTTACACAGCTTATCTAAAGTTTGACTCAAAAGGGAAGAACTGTAGCCATACAGATAATAAAAGATTATGAAATTATATACCACAATAAGGAAAATATCGACGGTTTTTTTTTAATTAAAGCGAATAAAGCTTATGATATTTGTCGTCTTTTCTAGAGATTTTTGAATGTTGTGTAATCTTTCTACATGGAACAATCTGAAATAATACGAATGTTGATCTTTTAATAATCCGTTATAAAATCTCTACGTTCAAGGTTAGAAATTTGAGCACTTTAAAGACTTCGCCATAATTTTACAGATTTTATTATGATACATGGAACAAGTTGAAAAGCTATTTAATTTTTTTATTTGATCAAGACCAATAAAAAGAGTTAAAAATAACTGCTTAGGCATTTCAAAATGCTAAAAAAACTTTATACCTAAAATTGTACATAGAGATAATTCTTTCGAGCATCTTTTTTTAATAAACAAGAAATACTTACGAGAAATTCGTCTCTGATGAAGTACTTGGCTCGTATAACGTCCGGAGGTTCTGTTGGATCCGCAACAACTCCTGGTTCTACTGGTGTTTGATACCTCGAGAATTCTGGAAAGTAGTCCTCCAATTTGTGCTTTCCCGCTTTTATCTTTTCCGCAAGCAGATCCTGCTTGTTTAGGAATAAGATAACGGAAATTGTGCGGAGCCACCTGCCATTTAAAATGAGAATCACAATTATTATCATAACAATTTTTTTATTTAAACTAAATTACTTTTTGTTTAATTTTATTTCTAGAGTATCGATTGTTGAAAACATTAAATTTCTATAATGTATAATGGCCAGTTTTGAAATTCAAAGCGAACGCGATAGCGTAATATGGAAACCATACCTATTATTCCAGATACTTTTGAACAAGTCGAGACTTTCGCGAAGTCTCAACTTCGTCGGGTCTTCTCTGAGCACCATGTTGTAACTACTGCATGCTGTTACGAATATAATTGCCGTCACATCATTAAAGCACTGTATCCATTTCCTCCTTTCATCTCTCTGCCCACCGACGTCGAACATACTGTAAACAAAATTTACAATAAGAGTCCATTAATTTAATTAATTAATTTACATAACAGTCTCATCTTCCAAATATAGATAAAACAAAATAAAATATGAAATTCATTTTTACATTATTACATGAATTGCTCAATAAAAAAAGTACATAACTTAACCAATCATAGGTAAATTAATTTCATTGCAAGGGAAAATTAAATTCGGAAAAAAATTCGGAGTGTCTATTCGCCCAGCTTTTTCGATGAATAACATTTCCGGGACGGAAAAGTTCTCCTTCCTCTTTTAAAATTCAGCCAATCAAATTTGCAAGATTTCGCTATACGTCCTAAATAACTGGACGACTAGTCACGGCCTTTAAAATCTTATAGAATTGATATGTTCTTTTGCTATGAAAAAAAAAAAAACTTGGCGAGGGTTTTTTAGTCCCCTAGTGCTATTCCGCGTTCCTTTTATAACATGCTGAAATTACACGGCACAGTAACGTTAGAGGAGGCGACAAACTCGATGTAAAACATCCACGAACAAACAAGCCGATATTACTACATGAACTATACACATCTTTTTCATGTGGAGAAGGCGTAATTCTAACCACGTTATATGTATAAATTATTATACTAAAGCATTAGCTTTAGAAACTTCCGACTCCTGTGGGTATTTTTTTATAAAAGAAAAAACGAGAAAATTTTACAACAAAAAGTTTTTATGAGATAAAAACAATACAGAATTTTAGAGGGTAATAAAAGTCTTTAGAAATTGAGAAGAAAAACAGGGTGCACAATTTTCATTAAGTAATTCATTTTTCATTTTGTAATCCGAGTTTCAATTTAAATAATTAATAACTGGTTGAAGGAATACTTTGAAATTGTCTTAATTTTATTCATCCAAATTTTAACTACTTTTAATTAAATAATTTCATTTTAAAAATTTAAACTTTTTTGATTTTGAATTAATTTTTATTTTAAGTACTTATATTTGAAGTTTTGTAATAATAGAAATAAAAAAATAAAGTGCATATTCACGATACTATTTCAGTTATAACAGCTTGCAGTATCGAATAAAATGATATTAAAGCATCATTCAAGAAAATCCTTATTCTATAATGTATATCAAAATGTTGAAACTTACTGAAAGTTTACTTTGTCGACTTGAAACCGCGTCTCAAAGATTCCAGATGTGAGGACTCGACATCTTAAAATATCCTGCAAGAAAGATAAATTTTATTATGTATTTTAAAAAAAGATCATTTTGTGTATTTGAAAGGCAAATTTTCAGAAAACAATATAAAGTTTTGTTTCTACAAATTAAATTTTGCTAGAACAAATTATCGAATTTTAAATACCTACATTTTGATTTTAAAACAACCCGTAGCTTGTAATTATTAATATTGATAAAATTATTACCTGTTCCGTCGGCGTATAATCAGGTTGTTTTACGATGGCTACTTTGTCTAGGAAACTGAAACAAAAAATACAAAAATTAGTTAAATTATAGATTTTCTGTCAAGGAGGTAAAAGTTGTTCACAACTAGCATCGAATTTAGATAATTTAATTAAAAATAGGTCGTCGAATTCAAAAGTATTTCTATATATGAATCCTCGAATTCCAAGGTTTATAAACTAAGTTTAAAAAGTACCAAAAAAAAACTTAAAAGTATAGAAAATATAAGACTTCAAAATCCCAAATTTAAAAATATATAAAACTGTAAAAAGTACAAACTATAAAATAACCCAGTTGAGTTTGCAAACCTTTAAAACTAATAATTGAAAACTCATTGAATTCAAAAGCGTTTTTTCTTTCAAAGCATCAAGTATAAAGCTGAAGAGAGAAAACTTGTTCGTATTGAAAAGCTTTTCAGTTGAAAATTATTCACCTTCAAAAGTCTTCAAATCTGGAACAAGTGAAATTTTAAACGCTTTTTAAATTCTTTTCAAATTTAAAGATATTCCAAGTTGGAAAAAAATCAAGAAAAGTAAGAGATTAGAATTTTAAGAAATTCTAAGGGATTTCATGAAATTTTAAGGGATTTTAAACGTTTTCGTGGAATTCTAAGAAATTTTAAGGCGTTTCTGGGTATTTCAAGGAATTTTAAGATATATCGAAGGATTTCGTGATATTTTTATGGATTTCAAGACGTATCTATTAATTGTAGAGATTTTTACGAATTTTAAGTGCTTTTAAAGTTTTTCGCGAGATTTTAAAGGATTTTAAGAGATTTTTATATTTTTAAGAAAAAATCGGAGTCTAATAGGTTTAAAAACTCTAAAATGACCTTTTCCTTTAAAAAAGTAACTTGTAGTGACTGTTTCTTAAAAAAGTGACTAAAAAGTGAATTGCAAGAAAAAAGTGACTAAAAGTGACTTAAGTGACTGTGTGGCAGCCCTGTTGGAGGGCAGCGATTTCATGATCCAGTAAAGGCACCCTAATATTGTAATATAATATTAGCTCTTTTTTTTACTTTTATCGCACTTATTGTGTTATGTGTGCCACATTGCACGCCTCCCCCAAAGTTTGGGATCAGGAACAATGTTTGTGCTCGAGAGTTAAAATCGCTCAAGTAGATGGCGAATTTGATGAAAGAGATGAAAGGGATGAAACTTTAAGGAAGATTAACAGACATAGAAAGGGGGAAAGCGAAAGGGTAATACGAATTTGCTAAATTCGAGTTGTACCAACTGAATAATCTTCCTAATTACAACTTCTAAACAAAGGGCCTTCAGACTACATGACATAAAGGAAGCAGGAACTCAGGAAGACCGGAATAGGCGGGCGGAAGTACTGGTAATAGCAAGCGGAAGTATCCGGAAGGAGAGCAATACAGAGGAGAGATGGAGACGAAGAGAAGCTTCGGGTGGAAAATGGGGAGGAAGGACGGCAATGGTGAGAGACCGAGGAGGGAAATCGATCGGCAGAGGTGTCCTACCCTAACCTCAACCCTCACCCTCCATGTAATCCGGCGTACACATTCGCCTCTTTGATTCCCGGCCACTATCCGGGTCATGGGTCACTGCCACTGCTGGCCGCCATCAATAATTGTACAAGCAGACATACTTGTAGAATCATTATTTACATCTCCATAACTCTGCTCATGATTATCACTAGGTATTATCCCTCTAATGACGGCAATGATTAACGTCACTCCCTTTATTTATAAAGAAAAGAAAAAATTTTATCATTGCAGGGCGACTACTCGAATCTCAGAGAAAAATTCCCGGCCACTATCAATCCAATTCAAGCCTTCAAAACTAGACATTTTTGAGGATGGATCCTTTCCAAAAAAAGGTGTAACGAAATGTCTCGAAAATCTCGCATATATTATTGTTTTAAACCTGATTGGCTTTTGAAGGACTTGAAGTTATAAAATAATAAGATAATAATAATAATAATAATAATAATAACAAAATAATCGCGCGTGTGTTGGTTTGCTAGTTTAATAAACTTAAAAACCTTATGTTAGAACATCTTAAACTTCAATAATTTGATTTTAGTCTCAAAAACAATCCTGTCATAAAAACTGTTTCTATAAATAGGAAGTCTTCTCGAAGTGAGTGTATAATTTTAAGGACATAAAATGAACTCAAACAGATATTTCATTATATTTCGAAATATTTCAAAGAATTCATATAATTTCAAATTATTGAATAAAAAAACAAATCACCGAGCGTCTATATTATTAAAAATTCTAAAGCTTCTGAATGTTAATCTGATTTTTTATAATTTAAAGGGAATTCAACTGGCGGAAATTTAATTTTCAAATTTTTTACAGCCTATTACATAGTTTACAATAAAGGAGGTTTCTTTTTGTTCACAATATTAAAAAAATCTAAACCCATTGTATTGTAATTTAAATTTCGGGCCAGAGTCAAAACAAACTTATAGATTAACTTCGTATATACTTGTTTTAATTCAATTGAAAAACTCCATCACCAAGTCTCCCGAGTTTCTCATTTTCTTTCGAAAAAAAGAAAAATCTCCCGAAGATCTAAAACCATGAATAAATTTTTTTTAAACGGATCTCGAGAATATTTTTACGGTATTCTTAAGTGGATCTTTTAACTATAAATCCCTAGTTTAAAATCTAGTCTAAGAAAGTCTAAGTTTTCAGAAATGTTATTGAGTTGATGCTTAAATTAAAATTTGTTTTAATTGAATATTTGAATTCTACAAATTTCGTTTCTCTTTTTAATGTTGTAATTACTTTTCTTGCTTGAAAAAAAAGAAACTAGAAGCAGGAAAAGCAGAAAAGAAACAATAAAGACTGTCAAAGTGTGAATCTCCATTCAGTAGATACATATCCTTTATTATTTATTGTCAGTGCTTCTAATTGCTCTCGTTCTCCATCCTCTACTATCCGTCTTACTAATCTTCTCGACCTGATTTCCGCAACTTCACGAATTAGAGGAGCTCATCTGAATCCCCCAGGACTAAATAGATGAAATCCTCCAGAATATTTTATAATTAATTTCTCAATTTCGTCTGTATAAACAAACATGCAAAAAATACTTCTGAAAGAAGAAAAAAAAGAAAAAAAAGAACGATAGTTATTAATATTTTTGAATATAAGGTTTAAGTTAAGTCTCAAGTTCAAAAACTATTTGCCTGAGGCAGCAGGAAGTATTTTTTCAAATTCGTTGAAAACAGAAAATTCTTTGGCAATGTTTCAGTCTCTGCTGAATATCAGACTTGACGTCGGAGTCTCATAAACGTAAAACTCAAATGATATTCCCCGTATAGTGATGTCCTGTTTCCAAAAAACAATTTCCCTCTTGTTATTCCACGAGTCTCTGGCACATTCGTCTTCTACACTTGCGTCACTATTGATCTGATAAATTCTGGAATGAAGGTCCGGGAGATATTAGCCAATAAAAAAGCATGTGAGTAAAAGAGAGCTTTTTGAAATAAAACTATCAATTTTCGAGAACTCAACTGGCGGAATTAGAGCTAAAACGGAAATGAGGTCATCGACCCCGGAAAGAGAAAATAGGTCGTGACCCAGTGGCTTCGGAGCAATTCTGATTGCCCCATTGGATTCTATCGACCTTGTTAACCAAACGCTCATTTTTTATCGTGTCACCACCCATTTTCGAGTTCACATTTTCCTTGCTTCATGTCCTCCAGATAAAAATAACCACGCTTTTTTTCAATTTTTATGTATTTTCATTTTATAAAAGATTTTTGATAGCAAATTGAGACTAAGTGAAATAAAAAAGGCACTTTTTGTAAGTAACACGTCACTAGAAGAGTCATATTTTTTAATAATTGAAAAAAGTTATATGCCCCTCGATCAAAATGGATACTTTGTTTTTAAATGTTTATTTTCTTATCTCTGTTTAAAGGAAGAATAGTGAATACTCATTAAAAAGTGAAACATTTTCAGTTACCGGCGCCGTATGAATTATAGCGATGCAGTCTGCCCAATCATCCATAGTTAAAGAGCTCCGGGAATACCAATAGTACATCGTACGAAAATAAATCGGGTTGCTAGAATGTATAAGTACAGTAAAAGTCCGATAGACTTCAGAATTGCCTATTTTACCTCTTATATTAAAAAAAGAAAACTTTTAGTTATAAATAATTAAAAGAACATTTTATAAGTTAGGTTTATAAAATAAACTTGAAAGTTAAAAATATAAATCTCGTCTTTTGAAAAAAGTGCCTTTTTCTTCCTTTAATTCACAAAAAATTTCAGCCATATCAATTTTGAAATATTTTAAAATATCTGATACAGAAACTGTCATGGAATGACAATGTAGCACTGAACTTTGACACAGCATTTGAAATGCGAAGTAAATCTCGATTGATATTGGCCTTAACCGTTATGTGTTCTCGTTCATAAATACGCAAATGCTCAAGAGATGCTTGCTTATAAATAAAATATGATTCGAAAACATAAATAGAAATTAAATCACAAGGAAAAGATTTACTTGTCTGATAAATGGGCTTCAGCAAGTTAAATTTAACGTTTATAAAAATAATATATAAAAAAAATGGTGATCCATTTTTTTTTAAATCGAAAATCATAATAAATGTTAATAATAGTCGTGCGTAAAAAAGCAGTAAGTTATACCGAGCCAAATGTATTTCCTGTGAAAAGAATTTCTTGCAGGAAAAGATATCCATTGTGCGAAAATAGCTTGGTAATACCCATAAGCTATAAATGTAAAAAATTACTAGCTGACTTAATTAAAAACTACCACAAAATTAAATTCAAATTTTTCATTTTAAAACAAGTTTCAATTGCTTTAGAAGCTTCTAGGAACAAATTTCAAACAACTCTCTAAACCTCAATTAATGAAAACTAATAATTTTTAGTTTTAGTTAAAAATGACTAACAATTAGTAGAATTTTTCACTAAAGTAAATTAGTGACCGACTTTTCACTAATTCAGGTTTAGAGAGAATGTAACAATTGTCATTTGAAAATATCACAATTCCTAAATAATAGTAGTGATGTCTGACCAAACCCGCTTGTATCCCTGTGCTCCTTACAAATTTTGCCCCATGTATTTCAAGTTAAATAATACTCGTAGAATTTGATTAATTCGTTGGATTATCGGGTTGTATTTTATTTTCGTCAACTTACGTTTGAGAGACAGTTGAAATCGTGACAAACTTTCTGATGCGTGACATTAATTTTGGCAAAAACAAGGGAATTATGGGTGGAAGTCATAAATAGAAATCTCGCCGAATATAAAAAATTACGGAACACTTTCTAAAACTTAAAATGAAAAAAGATTCAGTCAATTAATCAAACAGTTCATTTTTTAAACAACTAAACAATTTAAGGAGAGAGCAAACCAAAATATTTAACTACCTGAGATATTATTTCAGTTTAACAAAAGATGTTCCATCTCCTTTAACTTGCTTGAAATATTTATAGAATTAATTACGAGATTCTCTAATTATAGACGGTTTATATAAGACGAATAATAATTTAGAAGGAATAATCGATCTAACCTTGATAATTATTTGCATTTTCTCTATTCAATTCGGAACTCTCTCAAATTGAACATAAGTTCAAATGTTGTCCTTTTACGTTTCTAATTTTGAAATGTTCAATTTGAAAAGATTTCAAATTGGAATTACCCCACTTTTGACGTACTAATTGGTAAATTACCAAAAATGAAAAAATGGTGGAATTGGAAATTGGGTAGTCAATTGTTTAAGTTCACTTTTAATCATTTGCAGTTAATGAAAATGTCCTATTTGTCAAAATTCGTAATTATGTCAAGTTTTCCATAATTTTCACAATGCTCAGCAATCAATAATTTTGCTTTTGCATTGGAAATTGTAATAAATTATTTTTAAATTAATTTCCGAACGAGAATAGCCTGACCTAAATGTTTTTAACAATTGGGGCATGAAATATCGTGAATGGAGGGCACGCATGGTGGTTCTAAGTGTAGAGGCAGAGAGTATAATTAAAGTGTTTGACGATTTGACAGGCATAAAGCGAAGTCACATGCGACGATTGTTGACTAAACGGATCAACCTCTGTTTACATCTGGCATTTACGCGTCTTTCTCAACTCGCACAACGACCACAATCTCAGCATAGTTGGGTTGAACTTTTAATTTCAGCAATCTGGTCAAAAGGTTGCATTTTAAAAGCTACTTTTCCATCGAAAATCTTATCTATTATGCGACAATATTGATAATATTGTTTCTCGTTTCTAATGTTTCAATATTTCTAAGAATTTTCCTTCCGCCGTTACAGTAACGTAAATCAATTTTTAGAGATATGCCAATAAAACATAAAACAAACTGATTCAACCAATTTTTAATTTTCATCATATCGTTTGCTCGAAATAAGAAGCAATATTTGTTTAAGTTTTAACTCTTTTGATTTATTCGCTATCTATTTGAAGATTTTTGAAAGCAGAAAAGTTTTAAGTGTAAATAAAAATCTATGGTAAGATAAACTAAAATAAATTGTTTTCAATAAAGGGAAGTATTTAAGGTATACTTTACTTTGTGAACACAAATCTGTAACACTTTAACGCGAGTCAATAATAGTTATGTCAAAGGCAATTAACAGAAAATTTTTACGTTTGCGTGGAAAATGTTTCTTTCTGAGAAGAGAAAATATTCTCTGATTCCCAGAAGAAAATTACTGTGCTGGATGTTTATCGTCAATTTCCTTTCATGAATTTTTGTACGGTAAAGCTAAATCATAACTCTTTTATTTTGCCACACAATTTTACAGACATTCTGTGTCCTATTTTCAAACTTTAGTGCAATAAAAATATACTTCAAGCAAATATTTCGAATTTTATCATTTTTCGAATTAAATAGTCGAATGATTGACGTATTACTAAAGACTATTGAAAAAAACTTATATATCTTAATAAACTGTTCCAAAATTAAAAAGTTCATGGTTATAATCAAAGGACTGGTGGATAAACGAGTGGTTCTATTAAAGCGCTTATCTCGTTAAGACATTGTCTAGATAGATAAATAGATCTTACACAGCATCTGCTAAAAAATACTTTAACCACTGTCAATGGGTTTCCCAAAAATAGTTTTTCATGTCAAAAAGCAGTGAATATTAAAGTAAATAAAAATAACTTGATAATTTGAAAATTCAATTTTCTATGGCATAAACGAGTGAAAGAAGAAATGCACGATTCTATCAGAGGTGTGTTTCAAAATCTCAAAGGAATTGATTGCATTGAGTATAGAAGCTATTTACCTACTGAATACCGAACACACTTCCGATACAGGGGTATATATACAATATACATATATGTTAACGTTGAGACCACCTACGGACCACTTAGTACATGTTCCCTAGAGGTGGTACAAGAATAGTATACAAGCAACGCATACGGAATATCGTCAATAGCTTATTGCTCCCTTTACTGCTGAGCAACTTAGTTGCTTAGGCTATAGTAGTCGATCGTAAATTAGAGGTGCTAAAGAAATTTGTCACCTCGAACTCAAATTACTTGCTTGTTTACAAAAATCCCTAATTGTTCTAATCAAAGTTATTCTGAACTTAAGAAATATGACTCTATCCAGTCATCAATTTTATTTAATTATTATTTCCAATTGTTTCCAACTGTCTCGAACTTTAACTCAATTGCAACTAAAAATATCAATTGCGAAGAGTTGAATTTGCTTCAAGTCTCAAACTTTTCAAGCATGAAAAATTTAAATTTTCAATCTGGAGACTTAATAGACCAGCTTCTCTAAATAAGGGCGATACTGCATACGGGTATAAGTCCCAAATTCTGAAAATCGTTTTATTGGCTTCAACTCAAAAGTACTTTCTCGTTTTTTTTTTGTTTCTTTTTTAATTAAAAAATAAAAAAGTTTTCTAACACTCACTCTGTGTCAATATTTTCGCTTTTTGGGACGCGCCAATCTTTTGACAAATGTTTCCTCGGAGATGGTTGTTTCTTTCAGGATGTTCGTTTCACGGTTCGCTAAAGTTTAACAATACCTCGAAACGATTTTGCAGTTTTTTGATTAAAATTAATTGCGTGGAAGTTAGACAGTTTTTTATGTCTCCTGTAAAATTCGGGTTTTGGCACTTACGCCGGTATGCAGTGTCACCCTTCATATGTAACTTTCCCATTAAGAATTTTTTTTTGTCCGAGTTTCTAGTCATGCAAAGATTATCTCCATTATAAGCCATGTACATATTCGTAATAATTTAAATCAGCAAACATACGACAATATAAAGCGACACAACCTTATCGTCCAAGTTTTTTGTATCGCGATCGGGATTTTAGATCGTATGTGTCATCACGAATTATGGATAATATCCTTCAACCCTTATCTTTGTACCATTAAAAGGAAAGTAAATGCCTTATAAGAAAGTAGGTTTCTAATTTTGTTCTAAATCAAATACTCCATTTTTAAAATTAATTTTCGGCATTTAAAAAAAAAAATATCTAAATTGCGGTCAAATCAAGAGCACAAACTCATTAGAAATCTAATTAGAGATAAACTACGTTATCAATTTTGGGCCATCCCCCCTCCCTTGTTTACAACAGTGGTTTTGATTTTAACTCCCCTCCCTCCCCGAAAGTAACGTAGCCTTTAACTAAAATTCGATTTTATCACCTGGAAACATATTAAACTTTTATAGTACTTGGAGTAAGATTGTATTAATTAAGATCTATCTAGTTTTATGGAATTTTTCGTCAATCTAGTTTCCTGATATTCCCTATTCTTGCGATAAATTCCGTTTACTTCATTTAATATAATTTAACTTACTATTTGGCGCAGTCGATGAGCTGGTACTCATTACTCCTCTCAAAGCTTTGTTGGACGCCTCTATCCTTCCAAAGGTTTTCGACGATTTCATAAAACTCCTGAAAAAGAAATTTTCATCAGTATATAAATAAAAAATCATTTTTTTTTAAATGGAAAAACATTTTTCTCTTCGGTAACAACTTGATCTAATCCGTGATACATCATAAAAATCTTGCATTTGTTGAATGTGTACAAATTTCGAAAAAAATGTATCAAATTGTTCATATCTGTATACTTAAAAATTTAGACAATATTTGAAAGTAGATATCTAATCGTTTGTCTGTCTACAAGATGTCTAAAATTAGAATAATGATTTAAAAATCGTTCAAGATTCTAAGGTCAAGTCAATATTTAAGTCCTGATAAGATAAAGCAAAACCCGTAAGAAGTTATTTCAATTTGAATCAGAAAATGATTTGTAAAAAGACTTGTAAAATGGACAAAGTTGTAAATGGTTAAAATGCATTACACTCAAGTTTAATGACACTATATAAGCTTTTCAACAGAGTTATTACAAGTAAATAATATTGGAATTAAGGAACATAAAACAATAATAAAAGAGACAAAATGGCTTAAAATAAAACTTTTGTTTAATTAATAACAGTTTGTTGATTTAATAAAAGTGTCTCAACAACTGATAATCCAGAGACTATAAATCAGGTCTATAAATAAAAAAAAAATAAAACACAGTACAATTATTAAATTTCTTCAAAATTATTAAATTATTATTAAAAATGAAAATAATTATTTTATACTTTATGATGCAAAATTGAAATCAAACACCATGATATTGGTTGTGTTAAATAGTGTGGCTCTAAAGCCACCAATCTAGATTGGTGAATGGATTAATTAATTGATGCAATTAAAGCAGGTGAGCTGTGTTGTTAGAACAGGTCAATGAATATCGATTGCCGGGTATTTCATCTATAAATTTTCAGCAAAAAATTAATTCCCTCCATCTCTTTTTTTCTTTCTAATTATTCATTTATTTTTTTGCTTTATTGTTCCTATCAGCCTACCCACACAGATAGGACCGACGGATCCGGTGGATCCAAGATTCCAAGCTCAGCAGCGGAAGTCTTTGAAATGCGGTTTGTGGCTTAGCTCGTGTGGGAGAACGGTTGGCAGTAACGACGGTTATTAATAAATTCTCTCGTCGATGCTATTTCGATGTACCTTTCGGGATCGATACATCGATTCATCTCGAGGATGAATTCTCAGAATTCTCAGAGCAACTCACCCAAATGTTCCAATAGGTATATGGCAACATTTCAGAGAATTTTGAAGCACTGTATTTGATGAGATTTCAATATTTGATTGTAAACGCATATCAAGCCAATCCTTTTCCAATAATTATTAATTATAATATTATTAACAATCCCTTCAATCGCTTGTTATCAAAGTCTCAATTTAACATACGAAGTCTCTAAGGCGCACCGAAAATATTTGTGCTACGCTCACCGAATTTCGGTGAACCTAGCCACGGCCATTAACTTAAAATATTTAAAATTAGATTAAAATGTTTATATGCGGTCAACAACATCAACAAATGTTTTGTTGAATCAAGACAAAAATAGAAACAACAAAAAATAGCTTCTGGTTTAATTAACTAAATTTGTGGTGAGTCAACAAAACTTTTATTGTGACTGGTTAGTCTAATGGCTTAATAAATATACCACCTTGTATTTTTCTTATGCATAAATAAAAACTATCGCCACAAATTAAAAAAGTAATTCTATTCTAATTATTTTTCTATTTGAAAAATTAAATTCTAAAGTGTATATCAGAATGTAAAACTTATATTAGACCGGAGTGAAAATTAAGATGAAATTAAAACATACAGTGATGAAACCTAGTTTATAAAAGTCTCTTAATTTCCCAGCCTCGTAAATTCAACGCTTGAGAGCAGACGATGCGGAATAAAACTTGGCTTAAATATTAAGATGAAACAGGTGCATGTGGTCCTTATTGTTGGAAACCAAAGTTTGCGGTAAGAAATGAATTATGAGTGCTTCAAAATATTACTTAAAGAAAAATAAATTTAAAAAAAAATAAATAAATAAATTGAAGGCAAATTTTCAAGAAAGTCGCTTTTAAAATCCTTTTAAGGGCATGTGATACTTTACCATAAGAGCAATTTATTTTCCGCAACTTTACGCTTGCAATAATAAATATTTT
>JAUESH010000043.1:6508583-6524689 GCA_032275165.1 Synergus magnus
AACGGAGGTAAATGGCCTAGTTTTAGCAAAAAATATTTATTATTGTGAGCATGAAGTTGCGGAAAATAAATTTGCTCGTATGGTAATTACCACATGCCCTTAAAATAGATAATGAAAATAAGGAATAACATTTTTTTGTATGGTACATTGGCTTGCGCCTGCTTTTAAAGCTTTGCACATTCGGCCATGATCAAGTAACGTAAATGACAACAGCACACGGTATTCCCAAGTGGTCACCCACCCAAGTACTAACCGCTCCCAACGCTGCTTAACTTCAGTTATCGAACGAGAACTGGTGCTATCAGCGTGGTTTGGCCGTTGTTCTTGAAGAGTAGGAGAATTCTCGGATTTCTTTAAATTCCCGCACAGTAGACACCCTGTCAATTAATTGGTAATAATTTGATAATGAAAAACATTATAATCGATACTGTCCGTCATTAGCAAGTAAAATGAACAATTATAAAATGGAAATTGATTCTGCCAAAGTAAATTGCTCCTCCTTAATAATTTGCCAGGAATTAATCTGGATCAAATGTAAACTCGAGTACTGCCTCATTAAATCCTGGTATGCACTACTTGAATAATTAGTTCGAATCTCAATTTGAACATGAATTTGAATCCAATGTAGAATTATTACATGAATTAACAATAGATGACTATAGCGCTTCACGACGAGTTTAACAACCGGTACGTGATTTCCTCGACATAAGTAAGTGGTTGAAATCTCAATTAAAAATCCGATTCAATTCAATTGGTAGCGCGGAAACTGCTGATCGATGGCGCTTCTCAGTAATAAGGGACATAACCGACTCGTTGAATGACGCAAAACACGTGGATTATTTTATAGCGATTTTATTTCAAGACACATCATAGAAATTCAATTTCTTCTCGTTTCAAAATCAACTTTAAAATAAATGATTTTTTGCTTTGTTAATATGAGTTGGATTAAATTTTGATCTTTACCAGAAATTCTTTAAGGAATTATTTCATGAATGTTTGTTTTTTTAAGTTAAATCCAGTAATTATTTTTTATTAAAATAATAGGTGTTAAGTTTGCATTGGATCTAACGCGTAACAATAAATGTTATGAGCAATCATCTTGTCATATTGTTGCAGAATCATGCAAAAGCAAGTGTTTATTCTCGAACTAGAGCTAATCTTTCTGTAGCAATCAACCTTGAATAATTTATGGTTCATGCTTGAAATCAAACTGCACTCGTGCCAAATAATCTTGACACAATGTTACTTTATACGTGCACCAATGCGACGCTAACGACGTTCTAAAAAACAAATATGACGTTCAGGAAATGTAAGGGTACTTTATATATTCAGTTCATTGCATCCAATTTCACACATAATGACAATTTACTTTTGCTACCTTAAATAAAAATATTGAAAACTAAACTTCAAGGAAAATAAATTCTCTTCTCCAGGAAGACTTTAACTTACAAGAAGTTATTAGTTATGTACTTTTACGTTTCCTTACAGGATAAAATCTGATTGGCTCTACTTAAAGGTAATTTTTAATATACAAGCATGAAACTGGGATTTAAATTGATTAGATATTATGCGAATCGAAATCTCTTTCTTTGAAAAGAATCTTTCTATCTCCAGATACATACATAAATCAATTTTCTGGCTTGATTCATTTTAATCTCTCATTCTTAATTCTTTCTGAATTCAGCAAATTGAAACAATTCTTAAATATGAATATCTTATAAACTTTAAGGAAGTCTTAAGAAATTTTTTGTGCATATCTATACGTTGTGAAGTTTAAACTTTAAAGAAATTTCAGTATTCAGTGATTTTGAAAAAATAGGAAAAGAAGTTATTTTCTAAAGTTTTAATCAATTCAAGTTCTAAAATAAATTAAAACATTGCATTTATAAAGAGTGTGAAAAAAGTTCTTTAAAAAGTGAAAAGACAAAGTTTTAAAAAAGTCCCTAACATTAACTTTAAAAATAAAATCAAATTTCGCGATCATGAGGCAGAAGCGATTCTAGAGTTTCCCCTGCAGGAGGTCTTAATTACTAATGCGAGTGAAACAAATACGGATCGATATTCTACTTTCCAAAAGTAGTGGGTGATTACATCAACTTACAGCAAGAATGATCTGTTTAAGATTCAACACCCTAATAATATTCTCACAAACCTTTTCTATTCATAAGCATTTTCTTCAAATTTATATTTTCTTGTTTTGTTACTAATTGATTTAGTACAAATTTGACTGCATTCCCGGTAATTGAATTTGAATTTGAGTATAGGGTAACGACATCAATAGTGAGCTACTCGATCTCATTTTCACACGAGAATATGAAATAGAGAAAAAAGTATTGGAGTAACCTTTCACAAAAAGTTTCATGATCTATCATTATTCATTACTATTGATCTAAAAAAGGACAGTATCTGCTTTTGACGGCCATGTCAGAAATCTTAAAAGCTGGTTAACTGTCAGACCAGAAGAAAATTGATTACCATAATATTTCATCACATTTACGTAACAGTGACTAACACCGCACATTTTCAGATATTTTCAAAGAGTTCTTTATTTATATACTGAGTCAACCTGGTGCATTAGCAGTGAGCCACTGATAAAAATTCTAGATATAAATGCTATTCTCCTTTACCACTTATACACTATTATGGTTCACTATGAATGCAAAATTTGTCTCAGTACTAATTTTTAGTGACTCAATTACTTTATATTCAACGTGGAATGAAATCCCTAGGTAGCTTACTATTGATGTCGTTACCCTATGTATTATTGTGAGACTTCTGCATCAGATGTCAAAGATTATTGTTCCTTCAGCATCGAATAGATCTAACAAATAAGATGGATGGGTGACTCACCGCGGGATAATCGAAGTCGGGGGAAGACGAGACTTCGAGGACATATTCAACTCTACTCTGATTCGCAGGATTCTCTAACGTCACAGGCGGCGTTAATGTGCTCATAGCACTCGTTATCGTCTGAAATCAGATAATTACAAACCATTAATTACATTTTATCTATCTACTTCACAAAACCAAATAATCATTCTATTTTTGTGTTTTTAGTTTCGAGCCTTGAATTACAAAAGTTTTTGAAGTTGGCAAATTTTTCGACTCAGATGTTCTTAAATTGAAAAAGTTTCTAATTGGAAACTCTTCTACTTGAGTTTTCCCAAAGTTCATTCTCTATGATAATTATTGTCTCATAATCTGTTAAAAGTGTTGGAAGATGAATTGCCACAAGGAAATGAAAAATAGGAGAAAACAATTTTATATTTTCTGGATAAATATTTGAAGTGCTGAAATTCATCTTGGTAATAATTGTACCCGAATTATTCTGATATAATGTACTTGACAAGAAAAACTGTTTACCTACAACCGTCAAACTCTATCATTTGTAAGCAATGTGTTCTGTCTACTCCAGAATGTGATCCTATTTTTAGATACATGGCAGTGGCGTACTCAGGATCTTCTTCAAAGAGTAATTCAATACCTCACTAGTTTAATAAAATAAACTCCGATTTTTTTATTAAAAAATTCAATTTTAAATCAAAAATAAAGAAAGGTTTGGATTCACTTCCCAATCTCAAGTTTAGTTTCTTTCTACATAATACAAAATTACCTAATAAACCATTTGAATACTTTTCTAATATTTGTTGCATGGCATACAATGAAGAACGTTCAGGAAACCCAACCTGTGGACGCCACTGCTACATATTTTTGTTGACTTCAAAATTTAATTTTAAAAAATCTTAACTTACCAAGATGGCGTCCCTGATGTTTTTTTTGATATCCTCGATTTTTTGTCGTTTTTCTCTACGAAAAAATAAATGCACATTAGTATATGTTTTGCCTTCAATTTATTAATAATTCAAAATTTTTTTAATTTGATAAATATTATATTTAATTTCATTGAATATTTAATAAGGTGAAAGTAAGATTTACTTCTAATCTTGAAATTATTGATTTTCGTAAACCGTTGATTTTGCACGTTAGGAACAAACTTTTCCATACATTCTTGTGGGATTTATTTTTAAAGGCGAACGATGACCGCTAAAGCCTTTGAGTTTTCATATTTTCATAGAAAATAATTTCAAAGGAAGCCTTTGAGGAGTCTTGGCCTCTAACTAACCTTGATTACACCTATATGCATATGCCGAGCTTTTGTAAAATAATATATATTTTATATGATGCGGTGGTATGATCCTTTAGTCATCTTCTACTTTTCCTGTCTAAATTCCATTCCCCAAAATACAATACAGATTCATTAGGAGTCCAGAAAACCTCTTTTATACAATTTTCATATTATATCTTCAATAAGTACCTACTGGCTAGAACAACTGTATGCATACATCTAAGTAAAATAAAACTACTTTAATCAAGTTTAAATATATTATTTTCTTATTTGCAAAGAAAAATAACTTCCACATAAAAATAATAGTTATTTCCCCCGTTTGCAAGACTAATCGATTAATTGGACCAAATAATAGTTATCAACAATCGACTCATTAAATCAAGATATAGAAGAGAATAATAATTTCTTAAAGAATCAAGCAAATTAAAACAAGAAATAATATTCTAAAATATTATTTTATATAACTATAATTAATTTTCAATGAGAAAGTTGTAATCATTCATTTATATGTGAAGATCTAAAAGTTTTTTTTTAGCCTTAATAAATCTAGAATAAACCCCCTTCTTCTTCACTTAAACTGATGATCAAAACAATTATCGAATATTTTCACCCACGTGTTACTAGCTTAGTAACAAAATTAGAGCAGTATTTGTAATTCAAAATGAATCATCAGATCAGATTAAAATAAAATAAAAAAATTATATATATTAAAAGAATCAGATTCGAAATTTCTAAAGTATTAGACCAGCCAATAAAATTAAAGCTAGATATTTAAAGTTAAACAAAATCGAATAAAACATTGACTTTATGAAAACTAGAAGAATAAAATAAAATTCTGGTTAATGAAAATTTTTTTTTAAAAGGCTGAGTCATATCAAAAACCTCTTTTTGTAATAACATATTTTTTGTGTAAGAATAATAATATAAAAATGATATTTTTAAAATAATCTTCTTGTAAAATACAATAAATAATATCACTTACGCTTCACTGAAGCCATTGACGTGTAATATCCTCATCTGTTTAACAATTGTGCTTTTCCCCGACTCTCCCGCGCCTGAAACAATATTTGAAATTTGAATTAGTAACTTAGAAAATCCTTTAAGCGTGAAGATTCAATATTTTTATGATGCTACACACTTTATACAATTTATTTCATCATAAATTTCATTTTATGAGAAATCCTAGACGTTCTAAATAAACTTTACGATTCATATCACTTTCAAAATAAAATCAGAATCTCCTAAAAATAAAAAAGGAAAAGTAATTTTAACCTACAACAAAAATACTTTAATAAAAGCTAACTACATTTCTAGAATTCATGATCCAGATAGCTCTTAAGTTTCAAATTTTTATTCTAGACTTAACAAAAAGGGGCATAAATTTATGATTTTCCAATCGATTTCGATAATAATAATTTCGGTAATAATCGATTAGTTTATAAATTGCAAAAATAATTAAGGGCTTGTGATAATTTGCTCTAAGAGCAATCTAGAATATTTTTTTACAAAAAGCAGGCCATTTACCTCCGCCTATACGAAATGGACGTAAATGGTCTAGTTTTAACAAAAAATATTTATTATTGCGAGCGTAAATTTGGCGAAACTAAATTTGCTCTAATATATGCTTTTAAGCTTAAGTTTTTTACTAACTGAAATATTTCGAATTGAATCTTCTATCAATTATATATTTTAAAATAATTTACGTTTTTGAATAGTAAATATCATTTCATTTCGCTAATATACTTCCACATTTATAATGACTTCAAGTCTTTAATTAAAGTTCCTTAAGATATCATTCTCTTGAACGCAATTAAGTGGAAAAAAATGTCATTAACAGATGTTACTCCGTTAAGCTTGATCAAGTTACAACAGTGCATGTTTCGCACATAATAGAAACAACACTCATACGTTTAAAACGTTATGAACCATTTTTTATTTCCATGACGTGTACCTCAAAAATTAAAAAGATTCAATTGAAAAAAATTTTAATGTTAGTTAAACTTTCCAGAAAGAATTTCTTAGTAAATACAAATTTTAGACTGTTTGAATTTCTAGCTATTCAACCCTGAAGACTATTGTTTTAAATATCTATTTATTATTGTGTTGAATTTACTAATTATTTTTTTTATTAATGCTATTTTCAAAAATTGAATTTTAGGCTATTAACCCGCACTATCGGAAAGTTTCTTGACACTATTTAATCTATTATTGGCACTGCACCAAATATCTGAGAAGTACCAACATAGAATATTTAAAATTTAAACTATTTAAAAGAATACTGATGAGCTTTTCGTGTGAAGGAAAAGCGAACTTGAGAAGAATTAGGGCAAAATCTATAGGTTCATTGACACCTCAATTCCTTCACGAAAAAAAAATCTGCTAATTTTACAAGAACCGTATGATTAAAATAGCGAAAGCCAACTTTTTGTGTAATATTTAGTTAAGTATTGAATTTTCTGTACATATTATCAAAATGTTAAGTCGCATTATTTTATAATTGTTATTCTCCTAGTACACTGAGACTACTTATACAAAAGTTCTACTGAAACTAAAATTTTTACAAAATACAGATATAGATTAAACCTGTTAAATTTAATAATTCTTTAGTTTAAAATGGTAATTTCTTCTTCCACTTGTAAGATACAATGTACAAAGTAACTTATCTAATAATTGAAATTGCTCTCATGAATGGTACAGCTTTTAACAGCTTCTTTTGTTTGTTCATCGACACTAAATATTCAAATAGTACTGACTCAACTTCTTTCGGCGCATGCAGATTTTCTCTTAACAAGTAGATATATTGAGCATTCATAAAAAATGATTTAAAAAATAAAATCATGGTACTTTGAAATTGGAAAAATTCAAGAAAATTCATTCTTTTGGACAAAATGTATAAAAGAGTATTGACGATATTTTCAAACCAATTTTTGTATTATACACTTTAATGTAAAATAATGTAAGGCATCTGTTTATCCAATTTGATAAGAACAGTTGTCTGTTCTGAGTCTCTCTCTTCTGAAGATTAAAAATAATCCATTGGTAAATTAATTATACTTTAATTCAAAAGAAGCTTGTCAAGGTAGTGAATCTAGAGATAATTTAATCTGATTCAAAGAATAAGTCAGATTTCTCTAGAAAATCAAATTTCAAAACTTATTTTAGACCAGGTTCTTGCAAAGAATCAGAAGAAGAATATTATCTTGCTTGTGCAGAAGGCAGCGACAGATAACTAGTTTCCGTTACCAAGTGAAATAACACTTCAGGATAATGAAAAATATACAATGTTGTAAAGGAGACTTAAAATTTTATATTAGAAAATATAATATTAAAACTTAATTAAAAGTTGAAGAAATTAAGGGTAAAGGATATTTTCATTTAACAGCTTGAAATGAAAATATAAAAGTTGGGAACTTAATGGAAAGTATTCAACCTGAATATTAAACAATTCTACATTAAAAATTAAACAATTAAGAATTATAGCTTTTATAAAGATAAAAATTTAAAGTTTTTCCTATTCAATTAGGATTATCTAAAATAGTTTTTTTTCAATAGCAATTTAAAAAAATTATATATTATTAAATAACACTAATTTATAATAGTGACAACTGTGGCATAGAAACATGGATAATTAGTAGTGAGTATACTATCTACTTCTCTCCTATATAATTTTCTAACGATACTAGAGGAGGAAAAGCTTATAAAGTTGTAAGTAGAAAGATGATATAAATAGCAACATAATTTCGTTCCAGTAATAAACGTCTCTCTGTAAATAAGAATATACTCATGTACATATAATTTTTATCTGACAAAAATTATACATTATGAATCTAATCAAAATTCTTGACCTTTTACTTATTTTTCATGCATGCTCAACCTATATTCAAATTGTGCTCTTTCAACTAAAATAAAAAGCCTCAATATGGAGTAATTTCATTTTGAGGCCTTTCAAGAATTAAATGTTTCAACTTAGTAAGCATTTAAACTGAAAACAATTTTCCTATCAAAAAATAAATTCACTGTTAAGTGATTTAGCCAGATGGTCCAATTTCTGATCATATTAACAAAACTAGGCAAATCTAGTTACAATCGACATCATGTACGACTCTAGTGCTCCATTTTAAGCCTAATAAGTTTAATATCTATTTTGAATAAAACAGAGGATTTTAAACAATAAATTTTTAAGTGATTAAGAGTTGGTTCATAGAAAAATAACATAAAAACCGCAAAATTTGAACAGGGCAAAGAAACAGGTTGTCAAAAATAAAACACCATTTAGTGAAATAGAGCTCTGAATCATGAAGTTATTTTGCCAGTCATCCTGAGTCCCCAACATCTAAAAAAAAAGAAAAAAATCACCGGCTCCATTGCACATAAGATCAGCCTCTGACAACTGTGTCAGTGGTGCTTTTCCGGTGCACTGTGTACTTAAACCTACAATACACAACTCAACAATAAGACGCAACCGCTAATACACTGGCATCGCGCCGGGGGCCTCGAGTCTAGACTACTTCATACGGACATACGTCAAACTCTTGACTGACGTCCACTAAGAGACCAGCAATTCTAAACTTCTCTTGAAACATCAACCTGCTAAATCTAAATCCTCGTTTATAAATTATATATTGATTTGCAAGTTCAGTCTCCGGTCGGTTGAATTCACTTGTTACTGTTACATTTAACAAGGGCGGATCCAGGTAAGGGTTTCGGGGGGGTGCCACCAGAACTGGTTGGGAACATCGCTAAAAAAAATGTCATGAAAAAAATCTTGAACAATGTTCAAGTCTAGGTTTTCAGGGGGGTGATGACTCCATGGCATCCCCCCTGAATCCGCGCCTGACCTTTAATAAAGTCTCTTTGACATTTCAAAAATTCCCTAGATCCTAAATATGTACCTACAATCAACAATCATACATCCAAAAACCCTCCCTTATTTCTTACCGAGGAGTAAAAGCCGGTGTGTCGCCCTATAGACCTGCTTGTCCTTCTGCAGTTGCCTCGTGATCGCATCCGAGCGCCTCTTTTGGTTCTTGCTGTCATCCTGGCTGGCCTTGCTGCTCTGACTGCCAAAACACCCCATGACACACGAGAGACACGCGCCCCCTTCGCCTCTTCCTTCTGCCCTTCCCACTCACACCCCCCTCCTTCCACTTCACTATCACCTCCACCCACTATTTCCTTCTCTCCACTCTCTCTCTTATCACTCCCAATTCACCACACAGACCCTTAACCCCCGTAGCTCTCTCCACAAAAACACACTGCCTTCCCTCCACCACACCGTTTTTTTAAAGCACACCCCTTTCTTCTCTCCCTTATTCTTCACTATACTTCCTTTACTCTTGTAATTTTTTCTCTCGGACCCACAGCTCTCTGTACTCCCCCCCCCCTCACACTTCCAGCTCGCCGCCAGTCCGCGAAACCATAAGCACGTCGCCGGGAACCTCTCTTCACTCTATCTCTCTCACTCCTGACTCCGTGCCGCGTGCACCAGCTCGTTCCTCGTTTCCAAGAGGGCTACCGACACCTGCCCACCTCGGCGATTGATTCGTCACTCGTGAGGCGATCGTTATACTCCCTACCTCCAATTGTCCTCGTCTTCCTCGAATCGTCAGCTGATCTTGAACCGGTCAACACTCGAAAGACTCCAAATGTCCTCTTTTTCTTCACAACTAATCACAATTTTCCTCTCTTTTTTTTAAGGTTAGTTTTTCTGGGTTTGGGAGCCACTACCCCAAAAGAGAGAAGGCGTTTTCCATTGGTTTATAAATTCCCTCTTGATTTCTATTTATTAGATTCTTTCTCTCTTGCTTTCTATAGTTCTTATTTTTTCGCTTCTTTCCTATTTTTTGGGAGTCTTACTTAATAGTTTGTTTCTTATTTTGTGCTTGATTTTGTCCCCTCTCTCCGGGAGCAGAATCGAGAGAACTTTAGTTGTCTTGACTCCCTGCAACTCCCTGAAATTAGTCCCGTCTTCGGGGGCTTTTTCGGATCTACGATCTCACAATCCCAATCCCCCCCGCCCCCGAGGTCCTCGGCGAAGACTATAAGACACGCGTACACTTCTCCCGCACAAAACCAGAGAGATCACCTTCTCTCTCTCACCCCCCCGCTCTCACGCACCGACCGAAAATCCCGAGGAAGCTGTTCACGGCCAAAACGTCCGACGAGGTGCTCCCTACAGCCAACATCACAACATGTCGTCTGCTAGATACACAGCGCGACCCATCGTCGAGACGAAGTGAGGATAAGATTCCAAGTGTGCCCTGGGTTTCATTTCCGGCTTTTCGGTTCGTTAATTCTTTGTCGATTTCCTATTTAGAAAAAAGAAAACACAGCTTTAAAAGTTGATTAGAGATTTAGAATATGTTTAGAGAATTTATGGATTTTTAAAGTGTATTTTTTAAAATGAAACAGTAATATTTTATGGAAAAAGTTAGAGAAGGGGTCAGGTTTTACAGTATTTCGACACGTCCCTGGATTTTCAACGAAGTTACACCGAGGATCGATCGGGACTCTTCGGGTGAGCCCACAGGTGACATCGACGAGGTTTCGCAGGTGCAAAAGTAAAAAAAAATATGAGGATTCAATAATCGGTTTTGGAGGAAAAATGGCGATTTGTAGTGATTAAGGAAATTGTGGACAAGAATAATATTGATTAGTGATATAAATAAGACATAGAATTTCAGAGATAAAGGTGGGATTATATTTTCAAATTCAGAGTAGTTGCCGCCTTTGCATTTAAAGGCCTCTGACTGTGACTGTTTGACAGATGAGAAACAATTAAAAGTTTGTTTGAAATGATCAAAACGGCCTGTCGTTATTTTAATTGTGCTCCAATAGAGACCTACAATTTACATATATCAATTTTAGGATTTTGGGAATCAATAAAACAAATTTATTTAAAATTGACAACGAGACAAACGAGTAAGCCTTGCAGTTGAAATCACTTTTTATTTTCATTTTTTGTCAAGAATATAAAAATGACTTCGTATCTTAACTTCAGTCTCCAAAACTCAATTTTCCAGTTACTATTCAAAGCTGAACTGAAAAATACAGTTTTGAAGAAACTACACGTATAATAAATAAAATATTCTTATACTCTCTTAATTACTCTCTTCAGAGAGTGATACTATATTATAATAATATACAATATACATATTATACACATTAATTTGTTTCTTAGACTTGGTACCAATCTCTGATATTGATAATAAAACTATCCGTCGATCCAAAGTGAGATTCGAACTTTCAGACACCTAAATCGTAAAATAAACAATTTTTTTATGAACATAAAATCTTAAATTTCTGCTTTGGACCAACGTTTACATATTTTAGACAATTGCTATATATAGATAATTCTGTCACGTTTCCTTATCTATCATATCCGGATTTCTTCCACAGAAAATCTTTGTACAAATATTTTCTTCGCCTAAAATATGATACAAAAAGGAGAAACTAAATGCTTTGTCATGAACAGAAATGGAAAAACTTTTAAAAATTAAAAATTCAAGTTCTACTTTCAGTGGAAAATTTCTCGCTGGATTCCTATAAAATGCACTTTATCTCAATTCTGAAACGATGATCTAACAACCTATAGATATAGATTCTTAATAATGAATTTAGTAACATACGTAGCACAGCCTTCTTCATATTGGAGCGAATCCCAGTGTTTCTCTCGTTCCGGGATTTAAAACACGAGCAAATTCTACGGCTTAATTTCCGGTGGATATTTCGTTAGTTTCTTTTTAAAGAATTTACATTTTGCTTTCGCGCGGTTGAGTCTTTCTAGCGATTTATTCACTACAGATAGTTATCTGACAGCAAGACTCGGAGATCTTTATTCTTGCGATTCGAATGCGGCTGGTGGTCGCGAAGTCAACATCTTTCCAAGATGTCCAAATTGCAATTACTGTTTAAAACAAACTAGTAAGTTGGGTATAAAGTTCCCTTCAATTGAAATTGCACCACGTCGATCTTGCGACGCAAATGGCAAGAAATTTACATCGATGAGTCTCCCGATTTCGAACACGATTCCTCCGCAAGAAGGGAGTTCAAATCCAGCTCTTGGATGTTTATCGAATTTGGATTTGAACCTGAAACAATTGATAAAATAAAATTTGCAATTCTAGTAAAAAAGAGCAATAATCTCTTCTTTCCTTTAGTAAAATTGGAAAATAATTATTACCTGCATGTGCTAGAAAGAGATCCTTCAAAAATCCGAGTTCCTTAGTAAGCATTTTAATTTTCTCCTCCAGCAATTCATTTTCATTCTTAAGCTGGTTCACTCGTTCTAGGGTCTGCTGTGTACGTAGTTTGCTCTTCACTCGGGATCTTTTTACTGCCTGAAAAGGTGTCAATAGGTCAGAGAAGATACGAATATTGTGAAATTGGAATCACCTTCGCGATGTAACTAGTAATTAAAACAACAGCGTACCTGATTATTCCTGTCACGTCTCCTTCTGTAATCCTCGTCGTCTTCATCTTCAGAGACTGGTTTCTTTTTCTTATTCGTAGAGTAGTTTTCCTTGTTTCTCGGCGCCATCTGCAACAGAACAGATATTTTAGATGTATTATAGAGATGCATTTTTTCTGCTGTGAAAAACCAAACAAGCTAAGAAGAAGAAATTTGAATTGCAGAAAAATGTAAGCTTTCTTGATTACACACACCTGATCACGTTAAGATCAGCATATAATACTCAATAGCTATTATATTACAAGCAGAGGTTACATTTTGTCCATGGAATGATCCTCTACAATGCCAATGGTGCATTTACTCAATAAAGCCTTGAAATCATTAAGAAATCGGCCCTGACATCCTCGCAAAGTTACATCTTTATACAATACACTGAAACGCCATCCACGATTGTATACTGTGACATGCGATAATTGTCCACAGTAATTATCATTAGGGAAAGATACGCAAGCCAGAACACAGTGACGCATTTTCAACATTTCACATTCCTCACTTTTTCCCCTCACAAACCACAAAAAAAAGTTCATACAAATTAAACGCTTCTGTGAACTTAACGCAATCGTTAAACGTTAATCATCATGAATAAATCATTCTCGAAAATTTATGATTATTTTTGTTATTGTTTTCTACTCTACACACATAATATATATGCATATTGATTGTTTTAATTTATTGATGGGTCTCTTAAAATCAGGGGTCTTTAAAATTTAAAGAGACTAATGTAAAAGTGGTAAAAATTAATTTACGCAACCCTTTAAATCACAAAAAACACCTGTGCATCTCAGGGTCAATATTTTTCGAACATATTATAGATTTAGAATGTTACTATATCCACGACCACGACGTTGATGATTGGGTCCAGAACTCACCAGAAGTGAAACCTTTCAGGAAATAAATTTGTGCTTTCTCTTGATTAAATTGAACTTTACTCACCTTCTTTACTTAGTGATCTTTCACTATCTGGAGATTATATTGCGTTGCTTCCTTTTATGACACTGTCTTTATCCACAATTTATCAAATTTAACACTACCATGTGCGTTTTACCACACTAACCAGTTGGATCGACTCGACACACTCGACACGAAGATGATGCAATGCACATTATTCCCATTATTCGGACGTTCCTGATTCGTTGGAACGAGAAAATAAACCGGAAATTCTTCTGTAAGCGCGCCAAAATTTGAACTCAACTACATTCGAGGTTTTCTTTTTTTATTAAACTTTCTATGAGTACAATGCATGTAATTATATAAACTTAAAATAAATTTACTTGAGTTTCTGTTCAATGTTTCCATTTTCAGTATCTATCGCCTTGTATACAGAAAGTTTACAAATAAAAGTTTTTGCACAAAATTTCGTTAAATTTGGGAATATCTCTGACATGAAATTAATTATTGGATTGAAATTGTTTTGTTTAACTAGTAGTAATGAAATGGAACGAAAGTTTCGGTCGGGTCCCTGGTCGTTGTTTTAAATCCAAGTCTTCTTCTTTATTATTGCTAAAAACTAGATACATTTAATATAATGTGAAGCTTACAACAAATTTCAAAGATAATTTTAAAACTGATTTCAGACACTATTATACAATTAAAATTTTGTTCTACATATGTACATGCAATATATAATTTAAAAGTTAAATTAAAAGATCATAAAACATAGTCAAATTTGAATCACAACTCTTACTTTTGATTCCGTTTTAAAATATACATTTTGCAATATGCAAAGATTATTAAATTCTAGATTAGAAGACCCTGATACTAAAATAGTTTTTTAACATCCAATAATATGAAAATCACTTTTTATCTGTTTAGTAGAATCGAAATTCTACAGTTGATCAAAATACTATAAACAGTAGTAATATTAGTTACTCAAAATTCACTGAAAAGTCAAATTTTTCTAACTTTAAATACTTGATCCCAATATTTATGTCATGAAGTTCTTATTCATTCCCCAAAAAATACTACGATACGAAATAATCGTATATATGGGGCATTCCATGCCATATCGACCACTTTTGATCCCGACCTCTTTCGATTTGGCTGAAACTTTTTTATCTTTTTCTACCCTATCTAAAACATTTTTCAGAATTTTTTCAAATTTTTTTACCTCACCCAAAAAAGTTATGAGTTTTTCAAAAAATGGCTTTTTTCTTTTTCAAATGGCCGTAACTTTTTCAAAAATTGACTTATCGAGACGTTTTTTTTTCAAAATTTTTGTATTTAAATGCACTTTTCAGAAAAAACGGAAATTTCGAGATGATTGTCATTTTTAATTTTTTTTTTTTTCATAAAAAACTGACATTTTCCGCAAATTCTCTGAAATTTTCAGAGTGGGATTTTTTCGTTTTCTATTTTTCTTTTTTAATTGGAAAAAAAAATTTTTTTCACAGCTTATTTTTCATAACACTACTCTGAAAATTTTTTAGAATATACAAAGAACCTTAAAATTTGGAAAATAATAATAATTAAAAGTGGTAGTCATCGGAAAAATTTCAATTTTTTTACAATATAACTTTATTTATATCTACTGTGCATAAAATTATTTAATAAATTATGCTTTTTGCTTCCTCATAGAGGAAGCTTTGTAGCGGTGACAAGATCCATTTTCCAAAAATAGTTTCTTTCTTGATAAATTTTAAGTGGAAAATATCTATCACGATGTCCTGAAAAGTTGATACAACTTCACAGCTACATATTTATATTATTATTGTTGAAAATTTCATCAAGGTTTATAAAAAAAAAATTTTTTTTAGAAATATATAATAAAAAAGGGGAGAACATGTCAAGAAAAGTGAAGCGTACCAAGATTAATTAATTCATTAAGTCATTCACCAATGAAAAAAAAGTAGAAGGCAAGTATTTTTTTTCTCTCTTTTTTTTTAAATTATACATTATCTACTTCGCTCTGTTCCTAAAGAAGTTCACTTATAATTAATTTTATAAATCTGCCTTTATTTACAGCCAGCATGACAATGAACCAGCAGTACCTGGATGTTCCTCAACAATCATCAAGCCTAAAGGAAGTTATGCATTCAATTTTTTTAAGGGTGCTTACATCTCTAATTTAAAAAATGGATTTTACACTGCTAAAAAATGCAAAGTAATGCACAAAGATATATTTTATTTACAAGAATTATTCTGACAAATTTCTTTTTTTTTTAAATACTTATGAAGTAAATGTAATTTTTTTTTCAACAGACTCAACAGGAATTCAAGGAATTTCAACAATTGAATCAGCAGGAAGTTGTTTCCGTAATGAACCATGCGATGAACAATAAATATTATCATTTTTTGAAGAATTTTTTTAAACCTGCGTTAACGAAAATGAGTGATGTTGAGATCATGGAAATTTTTTCGAAAATATGTAAGCCACAATTAGTAAAACCATCCTTTTTCCGGAATATTGTAGATGAATTACTACGCAAAAAAGGTAGTAATTATTCAGCGTATGATTGGCTTGCAAAATTCTTGATTATCATTTGTAATTGGATTCTGATAGAATTGAAAAAT
>JAUESH010000043.1:6528529-6539819 GCA_032275165.1 Synergus magnus
GATTTTCATATTTTTGAGAAAAAATCGGAGTCTAATAGGTTTAAAAATTCTAAAATGACCTTTTCCTTTAAAAAAGTGACTTGCAAGAAAAAAGTGACTAAAAGTGACTTAAGTGACTGTGTGGCACGTGGCAGCCCTGATGATTTTAGGAATCAAAATATTTTTTTTACAGAGAACTACAAGCAGTGGAAGAGTTGGTTGATAAAAATGGATCTAGTATTCTCAGTGCAAGAGATGAGTGGGGATACACACCGGCTCATTGGGCAGCTTTGGATGGAAATGTTGAAGTTTGTAGATTTTAGATTCTAGATTTTTTAAATAAGCGATTTACAACCGAAAAAAATTCGATATTTAACAATTAATTAAAACGTTTTATAGGTCATGAGATATATTATTGAAAGAAATGGTCCGGTTGACTTGTCTTGTCTGGGAACACAAGGCCCAAAACCAATTCATTGGGCATGTCGTAAAGGCCACAGTGCAATTGTTCAACTTCTTTTGAAGGTATAAATATAATTCATTAGAGCAATGATAACAATTTTCGAGATTCATATCATAGAAAATTTGTACAAGTATTTTTTCTCATAACAGTCAGGAGTTGCAGTAAACACAGCAG
The DNA here is from genome assembly GCA_032275165.1 of Synergus magnus. Classification (NCBI taxonomy): domain Eukaryota; kingdom Metazoa; phylum Arthropoda; class Insecta; order Hymenoptera; family Cynipidae; genus Synergus; species Synergus magnus. The sequence continues at coordinate 6,529,146 of JAUESH010000043.1, forward strand.
ATTTCAAAGGCTTGACCCCACTGATGACAGCTTGTATGTTTGGAAAATACGCAACTGCAGCATTTCTCTTAGGTTGTGATGCCTCAGGTCACCTGATCGACATAAACGGCGATTCTGCCTTGCACTGGGCAGCTTACAAGGGTCACCCAGAACTGATAAAACTCCTAATGTACAGTGGGGTGGACCTGGAAAAGCCAGATCATTTTGGCTCAACCCCTCTTCATTTAGCCTGTCTGTCAGGAAACGTCAGCTGTGTTAAAATTCTTTGCGAGAAGAGCAAAATCGAACTGGAGCCTCGGGACAAAAATGGCAAAACTCCTTTACAGTTGGCCAAAAGTCATCATCACTCCGAGGTTGTGCAAATCCTCCAGGCTGAGCAGAGAAGAAGAGCCAGATGGATTCCACCTATCAACGAACTCTGGTTGGTATAAAATTTAACTAATGAATAAAGCTTTGAAATTCTGGAAATTCGAAGCTTTGGTTGAAATTCTAGCCTTCAAATTGCAAGGATTGGTGCTCTGACCAAAAGTAAAAGCTTCAGGGCTCTGAAGCTTCGAAGCCGGTGGAACTTTGTGGAAGAACCTTATTCGAAACTTGAAGACTGAAGCTTCCGAACTCCAGGGAGTGTTCGAGGCTTTTTAACTGTGCCAAGAAGGTCTGCAATTTTGGGCTTCTAGATTTTACTTGGAGCCTTGAAAATTCAAATAAAATCATTTTTCAGTTTTATGATTCTCATATATTATTAAATATTCGAAGCTTCAAGACTAATTTTGGAAGCATGTGACTCGATTCTGCGAGGATTCGAACACTGAAGCTCTACATTCTCTGATCGTTGCGTTGCTAGAAGACTCAACAAAATCCCATGAAGCTTCGAACACTGTTCAATGTAGTTGTCAATTATTTTCTCCTACAAAAATAAAACATACATTTTTATTTTGAAGGGCATTGCTGTTCGGCGGTGCGGGAAATAGTAAAGGACCTCTGCTTTTATTCATGGGCTCCGTTCTCTTTTGGGGCTATCCTATGTACTTCTTCAAATGCATTCCTCTAACTTGGAATCTTCTTCGAGGCAGCCACTACTGCTTTATTTATTGGAATATCGTTATGTGGATATCCTGGATTGTAGCTAATAGAAAAGATCCTGGTTATGTTCCTCAAAATAGCGACGCATACTACAGAGTGATAAGACAAGTAAATTAATCAGGAATTAATTCAACATTCATTCATAATCGTCATATCAATATTCCATTTAACTAACATTCCACGGAAATTCAACCTACTTTGTACCAATTTTCTTCTTTTTCAATTTCACATGGAGTGTCTCATATTTCATTCCTCTCTCTTTGTCTCTCACTCTCTCTACTAACCGACTTTAACTCTTTTATTAATTTCTTAGATTCCGTACTTCGATAAGTGGAAAAAGAGGAACGTGATTTTATCAAAACTCTGCCATAGTTGCAGATGCTTTAGACCGCTTAGAGCCAAGCACTGCCGTATTTGTAATCGTTGCGTCACTTACTTTGATCATCACTGTCCCTTTATTTACAACTGCATTGGATTAAGAAATAGGTTTGTGATCAATTTGAAATATTTCGAAACGAAAATTGGGTAATCCGAAGTCGAAAACCTCTTCTTTCTTGAAATTTCAGAATGTGGTTCTTTTTCTTCGTAATGTGCGTGGCTATCAATTGCTCATTTACGGTGTACTTCGCCTGCTACTGTATCGCAATCGAAGGAATCCACCTGCTCTACATTCTAGGCCTAATAGAAGCTCTTGCCTTTTGCGGACTTGGTTGGATACTCACCTGCACTTTGGTAAGAAGTTTAATTGTACCTGCACAAATAAGTAGTTTAATTGGAACGATTTAAAAAAATGATATTCACTTCTAATAAATTTGTCGTTTTTTTGCAGGTACTACATGCTTGCATGAACCTGACAACGAACGAGATGTTCAATTACAAACGTTATCCGTACTTACGGGACAAGAAAGGACGATACTGGAATCCTTTCAGCAGAGGCCCAGTTCTCAATTTCATCGAATTTTTCCTCTGTCCGTCCGACCAGTACGCGTACAATCCTCAAAATTATCACATCTTTTCTGACGAAGTAATGTAGAAAAAACAAGAAAAAAGGCCTCGCTCTTTCCTAAAACACATTCCGCACAGACATCGTGATGTTCAAAAACTTAAAGGCACAAAAGAGACGCACGACGCTTCTAACTCATTTAAATACGCTTCTGTCACTGGACATGGATTTCATTTAAAGTTTCCGGAAACCGTGACTTTTTGCTATCACAATTTTTTTGCGACTTGGACATGTGTACTTGACATGAAATTTAATAAACATTTTCTATTTTATCGAAAGCAGTGTATATATTTTGTCGTTACACTTAAGACTTTATATAGCTTATATATGTATGTATAAATACTGATAAAGTAGTCGCGATCGTTATCGAATATAGTTGAGAATATCATAGTATAGTGTATAGTATATAGTTAAAATAAAAATCATATCGAGATAAAATATCAAAATTGCGTCGTATGTATAGAAACATGATCGTTTTCATCGAAGCTTTGTCAAATTTAAAACTTCTATAAAATATACTTCATGATAAAATGTAAATATGTACATGAATTGTATACGGATATTGCTAACTAAAATCTTTGGTAAAAAGTGCGTATAATGCAACTTCCCGCTTGATAAAAAAGAATTTTCTTACTGTGTAGATTGCAGAATCTAAAATTCGTAAGAATCATTAAAAAAAAATTAAGACTATTCCAACTATAGAAAATTGTTCTCTCGAGAAAAATTATTCTGGTAGTCGTAGAATATGTGCGTAATTAGCGCAATAATTAGTAAAGACTTCAAAAACCTATTTCAATTCGTAGCAAAAGTCGTAATTCGGAGGCGGTTCTGGAATCGGAGGAGGATCTTGTGGAATATCAATTCCTTCGGCATCCAAGAGTCTCAGTTTTGTATCCATTGAGAGAAGAGTCTCCAAGTCCTTTTCAGTTTCTTTGCTGACCATTTTGTTACCTGGAAAAAGTATATCAAATTTTAGATACTTTAATAACATAAATATAATGATTAAAATTTTTTTATTTTAAATAAGGATACTCGTACCGAGTATAGCGTTAATGCCATCAGTCCAGTAGTCGAAAATCTCTTCATCAGGAGCAACGAAATCTAAACTTGTTACTTCGACAGAGTCTAAGACCAGCGAAAATGCAAGCTGATGAGTAGTTTTTCGCCTTTGTAGATCCTTCATGTGAGGACAATCTCTTCCGATAAGAAGCCCTCGAATTTCGACGACTGCTAATTTTGTTGGAAGTTCTTCTATCGTCGGTGCTGATTTTTCATCGCAATCGCCATAGTGGAAGACTTTGTGATTCGGAGATAGACGCACGTACCAAAATTTGTCTTTGATCCTCTAAAAACGTTTTTAACGCGATTACTACATTTTTGTATTTGGAGCTATACCCAGAAGATATACTTACTATACCGTTTACCTCTCTACAATCGAGAAGGGTCATTCCGAATTTAAGATGGATTTATTTAAAATTGAAGCATAGAAAGTTGTCAAATCCCTTCTTTGGAATGACCCGCAAGCAAAGCGTTAATTATTAGCTATAGTGAGAATAAGACTTACTTTTAAATAAGTGAAAACTGTAACCGAGTAGATCAAGCTTTTTAAAATTATTGTCGATACTAAAATTACTTCTGCTTTGAAAGAATAAAAACCAGCGCAGAAATCATTGGCTAATTTTCTTATCACCTGAACTCTTTCATATTTTAAACATTCAGTTTCTACCAATTTTGAAGCACATTATGAAGTAAATAGAAAAGAGTAAACTTATTACCTGTCCTCTTGCACTGTATTTAGTGAACCTTGTCCCTTCGACTAAAAATTGTAATCGTTGTTGTCGAATCAAATCGAGGATCTCTGGCGTTATTTGTTCTCTTAATTCGACGATTGGACGAGCCTGACTTTCCCATTCTTCCCTGTGGGTTCTTTCTTGTTGCCATAGAGTAGTAATAGTCGAATATGTCAATTGCTGCAGTTTGCTTTTGAATTTTTCGAAGCCAGTTGGTTTGCATTGTAAAGCTCTCGTGATTTGTTCTCTAACGACTGAGAAAACTTTTACAAAATCTTCTGTGGTTGCTCGCATTTCTTTCCAAGTTTTGTTTAATAAAACTATGCAAGCACAGTAAAATTCTTCAAAGGGGTGGTCGTGCGTAAAAAACATCGGATGGTAGGATTGCCCTTGTTCACTTGGTGCTTCTCCTATTCTCAGAACCTATGATTGAAGTCAATTAATTATAAATTAAATTTCCGATAGAATACTTACAAGGTGGAGCTTTTTAAAATTTCTAAATATTCTCAATGACTTACCTCGCAAAGTAATTTAACCAACTCGACACTCGTTCTGCCGAAAGGACACTCGTGTTCATCGGCCCTGCACGAATTTTCTAAAACCACTTTCGTATATGATTCAGTATGATTTCTCGCAAAATAAATCATACAATCGAGAGCCAGCATTCCTGGCGGAGTTTCGGTAAAATCGAGAGCAGGATTTATATCATATTTGAACCCCAGCTTCTTATAATCTTTGGCAAAAAGTCCTTGCTTTCGAGCAGCTACATCACCAATCGAGGATCCTTCGGTATCAAAAGCAATTTTTCTCAATTCTTTGATTTTGTCGTGAGCATCCTGATCCTGAGGATCCATTTTGGTCATCATTCGTTGCTCCAGGAGACTCAACATCAGAGTTTGTAGCACGTAAAGCTGATGTGCCATTTCCGTTCCAACCTGAGTTAGAAATTACCTTATGAGTGCTAACCAAACCCTATAATTATTCTAATCATTCAAATTGTTCTAATTATTAGTTTAATAAGGAATAGAAATCAACTACTGAAAAGTCATTAAAGTAAATGCTGCTTCATAGGGAGCTAAGATAAAAAATATACATTTTTTATGTTCAACGCGTTATTTAATCATTCGAAATCATTTATAATAATTTATTATTTAAGCATCTAATTATGAAAATGTTTTTAAATGTTCCATAAATAAAATGATTAACTACCTTGTCAGTGGATTGGACAACGTTCGTCAAGAACACATTTCTGACTTGCTTTGACTGTAAAGTCGCAGAGACTGCTCTCCTTTTTGATATATCTGCTTTCATAAAAAGTGCATTTATCAACGCGATTGCGTTTTGCTGAATCTGCGAGCTGTTGTTTTGTAAATGCATCACCAGATTCGGAAAAGTAACTTCTTTCTCTAAAGTATATTTTCCTGAAGAGTTTAAAACTATATTTTCGAGAATACTAAGCGAGGCTTTAACGACATTAGCATCCTGAGTAGTGGATTGATTGTTGACATAACTAGCGACTTTATTAATAAAAGGCGATTCGAGAATGTCCCATGAAACAATTCCGTGGTCCATTAATTCAACGAATGACTGCAGTGCGTGGGCGAGATCACTTCCTTTATATTTTCCAGCTTCAATCTGAATGATATGTATATACTTTTTTTTAAGTTACTGGATAAATTTATTAATTTCTTAAAAATATATTTAATTAAGATTAACGTAGAATGTCAAGAAATACAAATTTACAATAGTGAATCATCAGAATGAATCTCGACAAGATTGTGCCTATAAAAAACAGTATAATTTACCTGAGATATTAACAAAGCTAATCCCTGCTTGTTAATAAACTCCAACGCAAATGTCATATCTATGCTGAGAATTCCGAGTTTTGCTAGCGATTTTTCGTCAGTATTATTGCTATTAAGTTGTACAAGAATATCACTCGCAGTTTTTGATGGAGAATGCTCCAATCTCAAAACACTCCCATTTTTCACTTCATTTCGATTTTTCTCAGTAATATAATTCTGGTTATTATTTTCAGAAAATTGCAAAGCATAAAGCTCTGGGTCGGAAAGACTCCAGGCGTTGCAAAGTTCCTGGAAAGCCATTCCAAAAATTTGAGAATAATAAGAGTATAATCGAAAAATTAAGTTGCTCCAAAAAATAATTATATTAATATAATAAATATGAAATATAGATATCATTTTAGATAATAAGCATTGCAACAATTACTATACAAATAATTGAAAAAGCTCTTGATTTGATAGTTTTTTTTTTCATTTGTTAAAAAATCATAACAAAGTTTGAGGTTAGGTTTGTAGTTAGGGATGAAGATTAGAGATATTTTTTATTACGAACCGTTATTATTCCAGTAAGGGGCTGCTTCTGATTAAATTCTATTAGCTGTGGTCCTTTACTTGTCATTTCCACGGCAATTTTAACAATATTTGCATCCTTTTGGACGGGAATTTTTGACGTTTGTGTGTACATGTTGATTTTGTTATATTTTTAACGTTTTTTTTTTAATAATATCGGTTTTAGTTTGTTCTTTACATTAAGATTTCTTGATTAATTAAGAAATTATCCAAATATTATGAAAGCCATAATATTTTTGTATTATAATTATAGGTATCCGCCCGATACTAAACTCCACTTTGCTCCAAAAATACGAGAAAAATCTGTAGAGAATTTGGATGACAGATCCAAAACCTATTGCGCAGAATCATATGCGCAGTAATTTATACAAATTAAAAACTTAATTTTAGTATTAATTTGGCAATTAAATAATCAAATAAATATTTTTTATAAATGAAAAATTTAATATAATTATAAGAACAATTTAAAGGAAATTCTAAGAATTGAGAAACCACAATATAATTCAGTATAGAATATAATCTTTTTCATATTATTTTACATTATCAATATTCTATTACGATAATTTTTTTTATCATAATGATGAGAATGTAATAATGAGTGTAGCAAATTCTCCTTTCAGTGCAGCCCTATTTTTTACATTAATAAACCTAAGTTATACAACCTTTTCAAAAAGTATAACAAGATATTTTCGTTAAAGAAAACATTATCTTTTCTTAGCTTGAATATCTTCTCTCATGTGCGTTCCATCGCAAAATGGTCTATTGGAAGTCTGTTTGCAATTACAGAGCCAATATTCTTTATTCTTTGGAACAATGAATTTTATTGGCCGTAATTTTATTTTCAAGAAAACATTTTTGTGGGTGCCGTCGCAAAAAGGTTGATTTTTGCTTTGCCCGCAAAGACACCAGGAGTAACTTCTTCCTGCTTTCAAGGGCATTTTAAATGGCTTTTTATCATAAATAACGCCATTTTCCTTTTGCTTATTTGCACTATAAATGTCTTTTAACGGATTGCTTGGAATTTCTACTTCTGATTTAGATGAATACCGTGCAATCTAAAATAAAGCAAAATTTGTGATTACAATTTATTTCAAGGGTGTAGTAATAATAGTAAGTTCGGTATGAAAATAAATAAGTGTTCAACAACACAATTTTGCTTCAAAGACCAGGATAACTATTTAATTATAAATGTAATAAATAACAGAATGAATTCAAAATGATATTTTTAGGTTAGTTTACTTTATTATATTTAATACTTGTATTGAGACTGATATATGAAGCTGATTTTTTATAATAACATAATTTAAGTTACTTACAGATCTTTGGTTCCATACTGCAAAGCGATTAAATCGCTGTAATTTGTTAATAAACGAGGATAAATTCATTTTTTTAATGACGAGAGCACGAGAGTGCCAATGTAAATTACAAGAAGGTATAGGTTTCTTCTTTACCATGAAGAAGCTAATTTTAAACGAAGTTCGGTGGTTTCCCGCCACATACGCTAGTATCGTTTCCTCAATTTGAAAATTTGAATTTTTTTAAACATTCAAATTAAAGATTATAGTTACCTGTAACTATCGAGAATAATTTAAACAAACTAAACTGTAATTTTATTATTGGTATAGTTATTTTTTATATATTGAAGTTTATTTTGATTTTTACTGCAAATAAGAATAGACATTGTAATAATAATCAAAATGAAAATACTATTAATTTTTCAAGTAAAATTAAGTATTCTCATTTATAAATTTCCATTCAAGTAATCAAATTTTTATATTTTTTGTTATAGATATGAAAGCTAAACTGACATATTGTTTCTATTGACAGCTTGACATTTGTTATAGATTAGATAAGTGATTCATTCAATAATATCTGATCAATTAAAAAAGAATTTATTTGCTCATTATCGTATCATGGATTACAGGAACTGATATTTATTTAGCATCTACGTATTAACTGACGTTTAAGAGTTTTGAGAAATGTCAATGGATTTCCCTGCTGAATAAATATTTTATTTCAAATTTTAGTTACAGATTAAAATGAAGATTAATGATACAATATTTTTTACTCGAGTCATTTAATAAATACTTTTATACAGAAATAAAAATTTTAAAGGAGTTATTTATAGTTATTTCCAAATTTGCATTTTCACTGCTTTTTCTTTTTTTTTACTAATTAATTGGATTAACATTTATTGAAGTAGATTTTCGTGCTTCTTCCAGGTGAAGAAGGATAATTTGGAGATATTTGCTCTCAGAACTAATGGCAAAAAGGAGGGTGAAATAGAAATTTAAGTTTCTTCTACACTCATGAAAGGGCTCTCTAAAACCAATTAAGTAGATACATCAAAAGTTCTATACTCAAGTTGAATTCGGAATACATTCTTTTATCTCTTCAACAATTCCTTTCTCTTTTTCTTCTAGTTTAAAAAATTGTTTTAACTTATAATATTAATAATATGTTATTATGAATCTAACTTTATCATAGATTCAGTATTCGAGAGAAATCATCCCTGAACATTCTTTTGCACATTGTTATTATTATTACTATATTATTGAACATATAAAATTATATATGGGTCTTTATTTACAAAATAAATTTATATCATGCAAGCATTTTCGTTACTGTGTTACTGATCAAGCGATATGCTGGAATTTTTTTATCAGAAAGTAGCCCGATTCGTGCCTGTGCATAATTTTCATCAAGTACAAAATTTATGGAGTTCCTAATCAGTTTTATTATCGATACGCCTAAGAGATAAATTCCTACGAATTATATTATAATTTATTGACAATTTATTGTGACCTTTAACGATTTTCCAATTGAAAAGAGCAAAAAAAGTTAAAAAGGCCATTATTTCCCATCCCTAATTTATTTCATATTGGAATTTTTATCATTGATAATTTCAAATCAGAGAATTATTTTAATCCCATAAAATTCAGTTATGAAAATATCTTGAAAAGTACTTTCTAGTGAAGGCGTACGAGCCGGAAACAAAAGTTTCATTAAAAGTGTTGCTCTCACGTGTGTAGTCTCGAAATAAAAAAATCCGGTCTTGAATAAGAATGAGTGAGATTTTCTTTGGAATTCAGGACTAGAAACTCCTTTTCTAATTTTTGAAATGGAATCGAGTGAACTTATATTACAAAGTCTATTACCGTTGCGGCGTAATTTAATTAGAGCGTTAAGTAACGTTGATAGTTTTTATATTAGGTGCACCACTGCCCACCCTCGCAATAATTGCCCTCTTGGGACACTTTTTTTACCCACTTTGGTTATTCTTTCTAATTATCCCTATTTATTTGAACTTCCTAATCAGTAGTCCCTGCAACTCCGACATAGGAACAAAAGAAAACGAACGGAAAAAGTGCATTTTCCTCTGAAAGTAGAAAAATTATAATCGAGTTTTTAAAATCATCACAGTAAAAAAGAAACCTTAAAATTGTTACATCTTAAATTTTCTTTGGACTTAAATTCAGAGATGAACCTAAATTAAGTAAAATAATGTTTGAATTTAAGAAGTTCAATATCTGAATTCCAGAATTTAATCATACGTTTACTTAAATTCAGGATAAATTTTTACTGAATTTAAGTTTATCTCTGAATTTAAGTCCAAAAACATTTTAAGGTGTAACAATTTTAAGGTTTCTTTTTTACTGTGATTAGGAAAGCAATATTGTATTGTTTCCATGTTAAAAAATCATACAATTAAGGGCATGTGGTAATTACCATATGAGCAGATTTAAATAATCCCGTTTTTTTTTCTCACAATTTTTAGTTTTTTTAAAAAAAATAATAGTGCACAGACGTCCGTGTTCACGTCCTTTGCGTCTGTGCACTAACATCTTTATTTCATTAGATATAGTTGAAAATTGAAGTAAGATATATTAAAATTAAAGAAAAAGTTTCATTTCTGTTATTATCATCTTTTAATTAATTATAGGTCAATTACAATATACATATGGGGCATTCCATGCCAAATCGACCACTTTTGACCCCGACCCCTTTCGATTTGGCCGAAAATTTTTTATCTTTTTCCACCCTATCGAAAACATGTTTCAGAATTTTTTCAAATTTGTTTACCTAATCTAAAAAAAGTTATGGGTTTTTCAAAAAAATGTTTTTTTTTTCTTCAAACGCCCGTAACTTTTTCAAAAATTGACCTATCGAGATTTTTTTTTTCCTAAATTTTTGTTTTTAAATGCACTTTTCAGAAAAAAGATTATAAAAATTATACAGATCCATTTTCAACGTTTTTTTTTTTGAATTTTCGGAAAAAACGGAAATTTCGAGATGATTGTAATTTTAAACTTTTTTTTCTTTTTTTTATAAAAAACTTTGACATTTTACGCAAATTCTCTGAAATTTTCAGAGTGGGATTATTTTTTTTTCTATTTTTCTTTTTCAATTGAAAAAATTTTTTTTT
>JAUESH010000043.1:6539919-6550040 GCA_032275165.1 Synergus magnus
ATTTTCACTGATTAAAATCGTGAGAAAAGAGTCACTGAGAATCAGTGAACTTCCACTGATTCAATTTTAGAGAGTTCGAATATAGTTTTTATAGTCATATAGTCAATTATGCTATGAAGACCTTGGTGAAAATGACTGTCCTTAATCAGCGATCATTAATTACTTAGAATGAAATTATGAAATTATGCATATCACCTAGAAAGTGAGTCATTTATTAATAGAGGAAATTAGTGTTTGACAGATAGTCAAAATTGATTAATTACGAATGCTTAAAAAACAGATTTATAAATTAAAAACTATAAAAAAAGACACAAAATAATGTCTTTCTGTCCTATACATTCAATTTAGTTTGATATGACTCGGAAGGATTTACTTTCTGTAGAATGAAGCTGCTCCAGCAATTTTTTAACATGCCAGCCAAGCTTTGTTTACAGGTTTTTGTTCTCAGAAATTTCTAGGAAAACCCATATTTGAGGCTAAAGATGCTCTACTTAGGTTGGAAAACAAATTGTTTTCTGCCTTAAAAGGTATTCTTTATTACGAGGATAAGAAATTTGGTTAAAAGTAGGTCGGATGTGACCCAAGCACTTATTCAGAGATTTAATTAATCACTTAAACGCAAGAAAGGAATTATTTAAAGAATTATGCATTTTTGTATAAACCAATTAAGGTATATTTAAATACAATAATGTCGATTGACAAATTTATTACATCATGTTTGCGTTTGATAGCCTGTAACGACCTGTCACGTACGGGTGGAAGATTTTAAATGTCATAGAAATGCGTAAGGTTACTTAAACAGATATGGTTCTCGATAAGAATTTCAATTTTATGTAATTATTTTCTTATTAAATTTAAGCAACAACTTAACCAGTTCAAAATAAATTTTACAATATTTTCATGTAAAAAAATGTTGATTAATGGATACATTCTACAAATAAAAAGTAGTCTAATTAAAAGTTTTATTTGTCATTTAAAAAGTATTATCTGGACGAAAGATATCCTGTTTTTTACTACATTGTCTTAAAATTAATGATCCAGAGCGTATGGGGCTCTTATTTGAAATGCCAGGAATCGTCGAGTTCCTGGGAAAATATTACTTTGAAAAATGCTTGAAAAAATCAGCAACCGTGAAAAAAGTGTGTTCGAGCTTACAAGCTCTTGGTGTTTTACGTCATAGGAGTTTATGATCATTGCATCTGAGAAACTTTTTCTTGTCCCTCTTACAAGATCCTCAATTAATCCTTAATTAATCGTCTAGTCAAACTTTTTAAGAAACGCTGAAAGTAAAAAGGGTATAAAAATACTTCGTTTTGTAAAAGTGGGATAAAAAATTCTTCCGAGTAAAAATGGGTCAAAATGAATTCTCAGAGCAAAAGCGGAACAGGGAGAACCAAGAATCAGCGGTCGTATTGGCGATCCGTTTTTGCTCTGAAAATTCATTTTGTCCCATTTTTACTCTGAAAAATTTTTATTCCACCGCACTTTTACAAACGAAATATTTTTATCCACTTTTCACTTTCAGCCACTCAAGTGACAAAGGCTATCAGCAGAAAAAAAGAAAGAGAGGAATTGATAGTAATAATACAATTAATATTAATATTATTTTGAAATATGTACATATATATATATATATATATATATATATATATATATTTTGAATGATAGATATTGGTATTTATGAGAGAGTGAAAATCGCTTAAAACATATAAAATCCTATTTTTTGTAATTATCCTAAAATATATAATATTTATTAGATAAATATTGCTGGAGAATTTTATTACTTTTTTTCATTGCTAAAAGATATGAAATATAAATAGTAGAAGTTGATAATTGACTGGGATTAATGATAATATTTGGGATTTCGGGAAACTTTTTATTGACTTAGTGGAGTTTTTGTATATTTAAAAAAACATATGTTGCATTGATGATCAAGGAGGTTGCGGAGGATTATCATGGGACGAATCAAGGGGTGTCTCTTGGTGGCTTGTGGGTGGTCGGGCGGGACTATATAAACCATTCTCGGTTCACAGGACTCCACAGTCTTCTCTACGTATCTGTTGCGTGCCCCTTCTGGTACTTATCAGTGTCCCAAAAAAAGTCTTTGTCTAAAAGTTTTAGTCTAAAATACTAAAAAAGTTCACTCAATAATTAAAAAAGAACGTGAAAAACAGACAAGAGGTAGCAAAAAATTATTCAATTACTTTGAATAATTATTTTATAATTTTAATAACTATTGGTACTTTCTCAATTTCATTTTACTGCCTTAGTATTTTTTTAAAGCAATAACAAATTAACTACAAATTTTTTTGGGCGCTTATTGCGGTAAACAACTTATTCGAATATTATATTTTAAATTATGTAATAAAAAATTTAAAATAACTGTTTTTATTATTATTATTACTCTTATTTAAATTGTATAGTTTAATCTAGATAAACGGCAATTAATAAAGAAATTAAAACTCGGTTGGGACAACGCTTGTTATCACAAATCAGGGGTGATGATACGAGGCGAATCGATTTCATGAATTATTTGCTCGATTTGAGCTCTTCTGTTTGTTGAAATGTAGGGGAGGAATTTCAACTTGTTGAATTTCAAGTGATAAATTTTGTGTAAAGAAAGGGGAATATATAATTTAGGGCAAAAAAGTTCAGATAGATTTTCTCGACTTGCAGATTACATTTAGTCACCTGTGAACATCCGGGGTGGATAGAATGTAGAATTTTTCCGACTTTACATAATTATGAAATAAGGTAAGCCTTAATAAATTATTACTTCCTCGATTCACTGATTTTCCTTGTTACGAGTTTTACTATTTATCAAATTAAAGATTTTTTAGCTACAGACCAAAGCTATAAAATAATAAAAAATTTTTTGATCGATTATTAAATTTTCCAAATCACCTTCCCTGATTGAAGGGAACAAAGAATATAAAATATTTTAAAAGTCGATACATTTTTTAAAAATAACTTTTTTGGAATATTTTCTGTGAAACTTCTCATTTATTAAACATTATGCTTTTTATATGAAAGATTGACAGAAATAAGAAATGGGTTATTAGATCATGGACGTATATTTACGTTAAGTTATGAAAGTGCATTGACATCATATGTGATACTGAAAAGGCGTAGGTGTATTCAATAATCTATGCAACTTCAATTACTTAAAAGTTGTATTTGAAGCTTTATTGTGCCAAGGCTACTATTATGGAGAAATTATCAAAGATCATTCTTCACTAAACTTTATTACGAATACTTTACCTGTTTGATAAATTTTTTTTTTTATGAAGTTTTTGTACGTTGCCAATTATTGTGAGAAAAATATCGAATCAAAGAATTACGAATTTTACAGTGTTTTATATTGTTTATAATATGTTTATAATTTTTAAGAGTTATTGTAATTGTAAAATTGTAAATGTAATTCATAAAAAATGTATTTTTCAATTGAACAAGAGTTCATAGAGCATTCACCTGTTGCAGGAATAATGGTCTCGAGCAGTAGAAGAATCCGACTTATGTCAGCCACACTAGGGTTCAGTAGCATACAATTCGTGATATGGTTATGGATCAGCTGCAACCTTGCTACCCTCGTTTTTGCCCAACATAACTTCTACACAAGTGGTCGATATGGGAAAAGGGGAGAAAATGACTTTGGTACGTTTTTATTTAACTCTTATGCATAATTTCAAAGATAAATCTAATTTTCCAAAAGCTTTCATATTCCCAATTTATTTTAAAATGAGCTTCATAATCAAGTTTAAAAATATATTCGCCATTAGATTTACAATTACATCTTTCAATCAACAAGAGCAATTAACTTTAGATTGAAATAAATTAAAATTCTAACTAAGGGAAGGAGTTTAACTAAATTAACAATTGAGAAAGTTCTATATTTACGAAAAATTGACCATATTTTGTAGCTAAAATATATCGATAAAAATTCATGAGACTTAAAAAATTCATTGAATAATAATTCATAAAATGGACTCCTTATCAGAAATTACTTGAGCTTAAAGTTAAATATTTAAATAAATATTTTTGAAATATAGTTTATTAATTAATATTATGTGATGGGAGTGTATTAACTAAAAGTAAGAATATTCAAAGGTGAATAGAGTGAAATCCGAAACTCGAGGGAAAATAGGACACACGTCTTTTGTGTATATAATATGGAAGAATGGAGAGAGCAAAAAAAACTTTTTTTTTATCTTTCTCTTTTCCCACGCAGAAAATAGCAGCGAATTTTCTTTGAGTTTTCCTTGGGTATTGAAAAAAGGAAATATAAAAAGGTGGACTATAATCACACTATTGGACTGCGTAAGTCTATAATTAAAATAGGTCGTTGGTCACATGGTAATTTTGTGTCAAATTCAAGAGGAACCGCAAAGACAATTAAATCGTTTCAGGTTGATGTTACAAAATCCTTGTGCATTTCTCCCTCATCGGTAGAGTTCTAGAAATTCAAAGCTAAATGCACTCTTTTCTCTGGTCTAATTATGGAGTGAAGAGTGTAATCTTCGGCTATCTAGTAACCACCAATAATTACGTCATTACGTGGCTAATGTGTATTTATACGATACCTTTGTTCTCTGACCTTTTTATTCTAAAAGCTCTTTCTTATCTCCCACTTTTATTTTCACGATTCTTTGTGTTCGGATTTTTTATGCACTCTTTTTTTATCCTCGTCAGGATTTTCATTTGATTCTCACCTTCAAGCAGTTCTTTTATTTTTAATATCTTAAACAAATAGGTGGATCTTTATTATGAACTTAAAATTTTTTTTGCTAAATATGTCTACAACATACGAGTTTGATAAAAGTCACATTCAGTTCTTTACACTGAACTTTCGATTACAGGACGGCACCTCTAAATTCATCTCTTTCATTGAAATCTCTGCCTCCGAATAATGCAGCACTTGAATCACAATTTTTATGCAAAGCAAATATAATCTTTTGCTTTGAAAATTTTAACCCTGTTAAAATGTTTCCACCACATTGCTCAAAGGGTAATACGACAGTAAAACTTTTATGTTTATTTCCCCAACTGTGCGATTTTTATGCAGCCAATTTCAGCCTTATTACACATTTATAATTTTGAGTGTTAACATTTTGTGGCTCTTTTAATTCTGAAATGCATTTTCTACTGGTGTAAAAATGTATTCATACTTTATTCCAGCTTTATATGTATGATCCTATAAAATTATATGATCTACTATGTCTCTTTATCCTCTCACGAAATATGAAACTAACTTTTTCTGAATTATGATTATAGTGCTCTAAAATTTAAATGAGTTTACATATTTTTAAAAGTATTTTTATCGAAACGTTATGCAATTAGAGCGTTTTAAAAATCAGATTTTTACAGTTATTTTAACCAAGCAAACTTTTATCCTTGACCCGAGCCACGCCCATTTTTTTCACTGACTGTACCCCTCGGCCACGCCTATTTTCCTTGGCGCCACCTTTTGATCGCGCCCATTTTCTTTGACTGTACCTTTGATACATATTTACAAATTTGGAATTTATTTAGCAGGAGGACTGTTCTTGTCCGGCAGTAGATACGGAAGAAGTGGAACAAACATAAAAAATTCAAAGACCGTGCCGAAAGTTCTGGAGATATCGCCCAGGGTCGACCGTTTCTTCATGGGCAGTCGTTATGGAAAAAGGGCACAAGTGCAGTCATATAACATGGGCTCCTGGAAACGCTTCGAAGCGGCCCTTAATTATTTAGATCAAGTTCAGCATGTACAACTCAGAAAACGTGAGGATGGAATAAATTATGACAAGAGCAACGAGAATAATAATAATGACAACATGGAAAAGAAGCGAGAACCTAAAGACAACCTGGTTCTATGTAAAATGTTTAGTAAGCATGAGATACTCTCCAATTTTCATTTTTAACATATCACTTTGAAAAAAAAAAACACGCTTCAACCTTATGTACCATAAATATTAACTTGCCCAAAATATTGATACCATGAGGTTTCCAATCTTTCTCCTCATACCAGTACTGATCTGAATTTATTAAATTTAAAATGTAGCTTTACTTATATTAGATAAAAATATATATTTTTATATGAAAAATCAATAATACAAAAAAATCAATATATTTGAAGCTTAAAATTGATTTTTTTTGCAGATTCGAGTCGCTGCTAATGCAAAAAAATCCCATTGGTTTCACGCAAGGAATATTGTTGTCCCCTAGCTACTTACCTTGTCTAAAAGCATTTACAACATCGAACAACTGTCATCCACTAGATCAGAATCTGTCTCAAATTTAGATTTCTCATATTACAAATAATAATCAATTAAATATGCATTATAGATTAATCTTATCATTAAATAGAAAAGTTGATTCACATCTTTTCAGGTTGTTTGAGATTTTGTGATTGTTGAGCAGAGAAAAAGACATATGAATTTGTTGTTACTTTACGTAATTTTTAGGTGTTATTGAGAGAGATATATATATATACAAAAATATTTATTATTGAAAATAAAAAAATATAAATTATATCTATATTATAAAATATATTATTAAGATGTAAACTCGTCTGGCATGAGAAAACAATTTTTATCTATTACCATCTGTTTACATCTATCTAATTATAATTGCAATTGAAATGTTATTATAATTATAATGTTATCATTTTTATTGTGGAGTTCTCTAGTCTGATTAATAAAATGAAGGAAATACGTGAAAAATTATGAAAATATATGGGGACGAAATTGACGTTATTTATTACTTATCACTATCGTGCAAGAATAAATTTCCTTTGTGGAGATTGTAGACTCTTTTCATTACACTTGTATACGAGAGATGCAGGAAAACTGTATCCAGATATTGACTGAGAAGGGAAATAAGATTTTATGCAACTTGTCGGGCAATAATGAAATACTTCTTTTTATATGTAAGTAATTTCCTTTTTTTCCTCGAATGTAGGATTGTTAGAGAGAAACTGACTGCTCCTTTAGGAGTTCATGGCGCGTAAAATTATTTCTGTTTGATTATTGCAATTTTATAATGCGCTCCTGAAGGAGTACGTTTAATTAATTGCTTAATTATAATTTTTATTTCTTATGATGAATGTGCAATAAAATATAATATTCTTTAAGTAGCCATGGAATTCGATTAAGGAAACGAGTGTAAATCAGCACAATTAAACAAATTATTTAAATCCTATCAACATATTTACATTTTCCTTTGGAAAAATTTTAAAAATAATTTTTTATACTCTGAAAATGATAAAAATTATCACAAAATCTTCATCTTCTCGGTTTGTTTTATACATTTAATACAAGTCGAATATAATTTTCGTTTTTCTGCTTCGTTGAGTTTTATTTAAAGATGTGTATTTAAGTTTTTTCATTCTCTATGTTCCAATAAACAGTAGTTGATACATATTGAAGTTTGCGGTAAAAATATGACCGAGTCCCGCAGCACGTCGAGCAACTTACGTTATTGCGGTTTGCAGCATAAATAATTGCAGGGTGGCTCTCTGTGCTGGTGTGAATAGAAATATGCCAATTAGGAACTTTGTCACGTATCATTCACTTTCGCTAATGAAAATGAGACGTAGGAAATCAACCTGGCGTTCACGAAATCGAATTAGCGGATGTATGTAATACCTTCCGGAGAAGAGACATTTTTTCTTTTTCCAGTGGCGTAATTCGAAATACTTAACAGAACATTACCTAATAAAAATACCATTTTATAAAGAAAAACATCCCGTCAAAATAACTGCACAATTATAAATTTTATTTGATTCTAAATTAAGATTTTACATACAAAGAATAAAATTTAATTTTTAATTTTCTGTATTTATAAGTGAAAAATAAAGTGAGAGGACACTTGAGTTTTCTAATACTTTTGTCTCAACCAAAAATGGTTCAGACAAACACGATTGGTTTCTGGTTCAGAAAAAGACGATTGATAATTATCGAAGGAGGAAAAAAATTCTGTTGACGTGCACCGATTTTTGCGCGACTTTGGATAAATGAAAAGTAAAAGAGTCATGGCTCTGAGTACTATTTGGGACCTACTTTTAAACGTGCTGGAGAAAGTAAGAAGAGGAGAAGTGACGGCAGTCGCGTGTTTGAGAAAGTAAAGTCTCGTTCACACGTATGGCAGAACTATATAGGGCAATGCGAGAGGAACGCAATTGCGACGATCCGCGATAAGAAATGTCGTTCAGGTCGAAGAATCTTTAAGGATTCGAGTGGAGACTGCGAAAATTAAATTTGCAAACTTAATATCGATAATTCACCCCCACTTACTATTTGATTATTTTTTACTAGTAACAATTTTTTTCGCAAGAAGTCCTAACGGAAAAATAAGCTGTTTTCCTTAACTTGATTTATTCAGTAAAAACATAAATTTGCATCTGGAAAAAGTAACAAGCGCTTTAAAAAAAATGACACTGAACCGAAAAAAGTAGATCGGAATTATTTTTAATAGTTCTAGAAAGGTTTGAAAAGCGAATACTGAGTAGATAAATCATTGTCATAAGTAGGACGAGACATGCCTAAAAGGTGTGAGAAATTACAGAGTGTAAAGTTTTTATCTGCATAAGTATGAGTAGGTATGTATCTAGAATAAATAACGCACACATAAATGTTACGAATTAAAAAAAAGTGTACCATAAGTCCAAATTATCGTCTGTTAGTTTAAAATTGTGGTTATGGCCATTACAGGGCAATTTGCATGCGTAATGTGGTCGTTTTAGTTTCACTCTTTTCATGATGTCACCACAAACGAGTGGCAGCAGACCATAGGCGGAAAATTTCCCTGCAAATTCTAGAGGGTCTGATTGTTAAGAATTATAGTTGCAAATCATTTCTTATTACATGGTAATTCGTGTCTCAGTCAGGAAAGCATTTACAACTTTGCGCTGCTCTAACGAGCAAATTCGTGTACATACAAATTAATCCACAAGCACTCTTGGTACCTTGTACAATGAACTTTCCGCTGAGCGGAGAGTCGTACGCAACTCTTTATTGCACTAGTATAATCTCAGATTTAGATTTCTATTAAGCACAAATGAAAGTGTTTGCGTATTTTATGTTCATGAAATCAATTTCTATTTAGTGAGCCGAGCAACTTTTAGAGTTTCATTTGCCATTTTTAATTTATGATCCTCTTCATTACATTGTTAATATATTTGAGCTGTACTTGAGTTTTTTATGATGTGATATATCTACAGTGATTTATTGCAATTATAAGGCTTTTGAACTTTGATTTTAAAGTCCCACAACATAAAGAATTTTTTTGGGATACTAGCAAAGCAAGACGCGCGCTACGCGCACGATTAATATAATTTTACGTCATAGAATTTCAATTCATTCAAAAACCAATGAAATTTCGCTGATTCAAATTTAGTGAGCAAGTTTGAAACAACAATGTATGCGAGATTTTAGGGACATTTCGTTACATCACTTTTTTAGAGAGGAATTTCAAGTCGTTTCTGGGAATTTTAAGGGATTTTGATAATTTTTAAGTGATTTTTACGAAATTCTAAAGATTTTTAGGATTTTTAAAAGATTTCACAGAATTTTGAGGTATCTCAGGATATTTTGTGGAATTTTAACGGAATACATGAAATTTTAAGAGATTTTAAATGTTTTGAAATTTTGAGGAATATTAAGAGGTTTGTAAGAACTTTAAAAGATTCTAACAAATTTTAAGCGATTTCTAGTGTTTTCGTAAATTTTCGAAGAATTTTAAGAGAATTCAAAAGATTAAAAATTTTTTATGATTTTTAAGATTTTATGATTCTTAAATAATTTTGTGGAATTTTGTGAGATTTCTAATAATTTTAATGAATTTTAAAGGATATAAAGGGATTTTTAATATTATTGTAGAATTTAAAGATTTTCAAGAAATTTCTGGCAATTTTAAGAGGCTTTCAAAAATTTTAAGAGATTTCAAAAGGTTTCAGAGAATTTTAAGGGACCTTAAGAAATTTTAAATGTCATAAAATTTCCAGGAATTTTTGAAAGAATTCAAGAGATTTAAATAATTTTTAAAATATTTAATGGAATTTTAAAAAATTTTGTGAAATTTTATGAGATTTCTAATAATTTTAATGGATTTTAAAGGACGTAAAGGGACTTTAGATGTTATCG
>JAUESH010000043.1:6607960-6624447 GCA_032275165.1 Synergus magnus
TGAATTCATGTGAATTCAAATGACTTCAAGTGATTTCAGAAATTTCAGGAGAATTCAAGTGAATTCATATGACTTCATGTGAATTCACTGACTGAGAATTCAAGTACCTTGAGGTGAATTCAAGTGACTTCAGGAGAATTCAAATGATTTCAAGTGAATTCATGTGAATTCAAATGACTTGAAGTGACTTCAGAAATTTCAGGAGAATTCAATGATTTCAAGTGACTTCAGGAGAATTCGAGTGAATTCATATGACTTCATGTGAATTCACTGACTGAGAATTCAAGTACCTTGAGGTGAATTCAAGTGACTTCAGGAGAATTCAAATGAATTCATGTGAATTCAAATGACTTCAAGTGATTTCAGAAATTTCAGGAGAATTCAAGTGAATTCATATGACTTCATGTGAATTCACTGACTGAGAATTCAAGTACCTTGAGGTGAATTCAAGTGACTTCAGGAGAATTCAAATGATTTCAAGTGAATTCATGTGAATTCAAATGACTTGAAGTGACTTCAGAAATTTCAGGAGAATTCAATGATTTCAAGTGACTTCAGAAAAATTCAGGAGATTTCAGTACAAGTGTACACCTGATTTCACGAGTTGTTAACCCCTCGATGAAAAATGTATTTTGAAAAAGGGTACTGAAAAAGCGAGTTGGGAAAGATGTTTGGAAAAGGGACTCGTAAAGGGGGTAAAAAGAAAGGTGTTAGAAAGGCGATTTGGAAAAGGGTGTTAGAAAAAAGCTTTGGAAACAGGGGCTGGGAAAGGAGATTGGAAAATAAGTGAAAATAAATCGATTTGAAGACAATTTTTCTATTATTTAATTAGAAAAATACAATACCTTTGTCATTCAAGGTTGATTCGACGACATGAGGTGAATGACCTCCGAACGTGGAGATGTGCACGTGCGATCCGCAGCCCGTGCAATCTACAAGGAGCGTCAGCTTATCCTTTAGCGAATTTCCGCTTGCCTGATACCAATTGCTGACAACTTTCGTTACGTCGAACTTTTGCCAGCCTAACTGACCGACATTCACTCCTAAAGACGTCACCATTTCTAGGTGCTGCCCAAGCTCCTGTAATTTTGCAAAATTTTTAAATTGAAATTGCATGAAAAATCTGTTTTTTGTGATATTGTCTTTTCACAATAAAAGACATTTTTTTGTAAATTTAAAGGCCATAAGATTCTGTGTTGGCAGCACTTATCTAAAATGTAATTGACTGTATTAAAAATTAACTCCAGAAATAATTATCGAGTTATCGATTGTCATAATATTTATGAGATATAAAGAAATTAGCTGAGTTAATTTGAAAATTTAATTGTATACAAGCGGTTTTAAAACTACAAATAAATCGCAAGTTTATAAGCGGAAGGAACGTAATCGGTCCTTAGTAAATTCATTGAAAGCTGACTATAGGTAGAGGAAACCCTAGAAGTATGCAGGGGTTTTATCAAATGGATATAGATATAGATTCTGGAAGATCAGTAAAGGTTTTAAACGGATTAAATGGTAATAGATCAAACAAGATTGTAAAAGTCTCAATCGGACATTGTGGAACCAGTCATTTCTTTTCAGATTGATAAAATATTAGTCATTCATTATATTTGATTAAATTTACGACAATAGCAGGAATTTATGATGGATGATAATAGATGGATTCTAAACTGTTGAAAATAGTCTGAAAATTGCAAACCTGTAAAATTTAAAAATAATTTAGAGAATGACGGTAGTTATTCGAGGATCGTTTACAGTACTTTTTAGAAATGATAATTTTGAAAATAAAATACTTACTTTTCCACGCAAATGCGTTGTGTTACCACAGCGTACCCTAAACACCCAGAGAGTGATATTTCTTTGGTTACTCTGACTCTGTTTGTGATGTTGATAATGATGACTATGCCTCAGTTCGACCCTGGCCCACAAGGTCGCTCTTTTGATTTTGAAAGGCCCTAAAGCTGGTTCTCCACTGGACATTGGAAATTCCAGGAGTGGTTGACCATTTAACGTACGCCCTGAAATAATAAAATTTAATTCTTTGATTTTAATATTAATTAAAGAGCTAATTATTAATCTTAATTATAAAATTTTTCAAATGATTTCATGTAATTACTGGAAATTTGAAGGAATTTTAACGTATTTCAAAAGATTATATCGTATTTTCAGGAAATAGACGTTTTAAACATGAAAAACTATTATTTACTTATTTCGGAAAACCGGCAACAATGAAAATATCGAAATTGCGAGTTTTCTGGATGTTTAGTAGAGAAAGATTTAAAAATAAATAACTTTTAAACATAATTAGTAAATAGATTAAATGAAAGGAACTGTCTATTTTTATGGAATATTTCGTAAGAATAGCGAATATAAACAAACGGGATTGGACAAGAATTTACAAAATGAAAGAATTAATTATAATTGTTACTTTTAAAGATCAAAAATTTGAAATTTCTCTATGAATCAACAAAGAACTATTTCCTCCTAATTATTGATGAAAAATTTTGTCAAGCACAATATGTCTGACCAAATTCGACCTTTTCTACTGAAACTTTGAGTTTCTCTTCCTCTGCAAATCTTCATATTTAAGAAAATATAAAGTAATCCTACAATAATAGTATTAATTAATTTAATAAAAATATAACCATTGTACAGATTTGATCAAATCTCTCATGATTTTCGTACATTTGAAGTACACCTATCAGAGCAATAATATTTTTCATAGTGAATGAGAAAACATTCCGAGCTGTCCTCATTTATTTCTAAAATATAGAAACGCGAAATTTGAGACCGGATATCTCTATAGATTAATGGAGTCATAATCCTTGGATTTGTTCTTATTTTCTCTTTACTTCGAAATAAAACTCAATTTAGGATTTTGGTTACAAGATCCGTACAGCAGAAAGCAATCAAAATCCAATTTTACAAATCCGCGTTTCTAACTGTTTACATCTATTCTTCAATTTTATTTTGATCATCATCCCTTTACAAAACCACCCGATTTTATCCAACTAATTATTTTCAATTTCACTTTTAATTTTCTTCAAGTCTTGATAAAACAAATTAATAATAAATCCAGAAAAACAATCTAAGTGCGATGAACAAATAGAACATGAAAGTATATTTTATATTTATTTATAAAAGCGAGTGTTAAATAAGAAATATATATGTACGTATTATGACAGTAACAATGGATAAATTCTGCTTGAGAATATATTTCCCACAATTCATGCTATTGTTGGTGATTAGGTTTAATGAATAATATCGAAAAAATTCAATTGCAGAATTATGAAAAAAATCACCTTACACGTTCTACAAGACATCACTCAATAGAGTGATTGCTTGACTTATGGGGTCATTGGCATAAGTACGTGCCCCCTTCCCCCTCCCCCTTCACCCCTTACCTATTCCTTAGAATATACTTTCCAACATACATTGGCTATAGTTACTAAAAGGTTTACTAAAAGGTAAAGTACACCACCTGACATATAAGAGAACATTCACTTTTTTTTCTTTTATTCCACACATCGGTTCCGTACATTTACGATAAGAAGACTCTAACGTGGGAATCTAATTATGCAATTCTGACATCACTAAGTTGTTAGCAACTCTACAATTTAGTTTAATCGTTTTCCTTTATAAATGAGATCAATTTTTCTCAGTACAGAGGCTCGAACATCTCTATAATTATCTACACATTTAAATAGAATGTAAATCATTGGTTTTAGAGAATGATTCTTTGGTAGAATAGTTTTGTTTTGTTATGAAAAGTAAAATAATAATAAATAAGTAAACTAAAGTTGCGTTTTTGTGGTTATTGAGTTGAGGGAAAAATACATAGATTGAAGAAAGGTGATATCTGAAGTTAGACGATAGAAAATAGTCTCTCTCATGATTTATTACCTTTTGGTAATTTCTTTTCGGGAATTTTCGGATTGTCTTGTCCGAATGCTACTTAAAGCAATGATGAAACACTGTTTATCGACTGGCAGCTAGCATAGCCATAAATTTGTAATGTCATGTAATGCGAGTTTACCCGTCGGGTTGTGAGTTACTTCAGGCAAGTGGATTATTGTTGCAATACTCCACCAACTATATTTCAGGATATTATTCACCTCAGAATGAATAACTCGAGAAAAAGGGCTCGAATTAGTTCAGCATTGTAGTCTTCTAATTCATAAAACCAAATCCATAATGTATAACAGTTTAATTTAACAAAACAACAGAGGAAAATATGCTGAGGAGAATTAAATTCTTGCAATGCAGTCGAACATGACTTGGGTTAAGAACCTTTAATCTGGGCGTTGCTTTTAATCTGAGAAGTTGAAAACTTTTCGGATCACGGTATTTCTTGGGGTTTTAATTTGCATGACTTTGAAAGAACTCTGAAATCAGATTTTCTGCATTACGCTCGAACTTTTCGGAAAGATCTTTAGTATCAATTCCAAGAAAGTAGAGATATTTATATAATTTTATAACTTTACGTCATAACTCTTCACAATTAATTATTATTATTTTTAGTCTGATATTATGAAATTTTATATTTACGTAATTAAAATAAGATGAAAAGAAATCTGACTTTATAAAATAAGAATAAAGGTTCTCTTTTGTAGGTCTCCAAGACAGGGTATTAAAATTTGATCGTTTTCCTATGTCACGAATAAAGGACTTACGAAACCTTCAAATTGCATCGTACATAAACTAAGATTCGTAAAACCTAAGCAAAATACGTTTACGTAAATATGGAAACCGACGTTCAGAAACGAGCAACCCTCTCCCCCCTTCCAGCCTCCTGAACTATAGATTCTATATATCTATTCTATAGTAACAAATAAACATATATATATATATATATATATATATATATATATATATATATATATATAGCATGAAACTTTATAATTGCAATTCCAATGCGTAGATTTCTGCTCTAGATTGTGATTTTAATGCATGTTTTAAAGAAAAGGGGATCAAGAATAATAAAAAGGAATAAAGGATAATCTGGAGTCAAAAAAAAATATAAAGAGATAAAAGCTAAAAGGATAAAATAAATTAAGTCTAAAAAAAAAATTAAAATTTGCGTCAAACCTTTAATTTCAAACATCGAAAAATTGTCCAAAATAAAACTCAACAAAGATAAAATTCGCATAAATTATGAAAAGTACAAAACAAAATCGGGGATGTGTCTGAGATCTAAAAATAAACTAAAATAAATCTAGAATGAATTGCACCAGGTCATGCTGTGAATACATTATTACATCTGACCCTCTTTCCCCAATTTTCGTATACAAATAGCCTGAAGCAAAATTTTGATTCCCTCCCCCTTTCTAGATCATAAAAAACTCCTAAATTAAAAACTCCAAAAATGAGAGAATATTCAAATCGAGATAAAATTTCATTTAAAAATAAAACCAATGAAGAAATTTCGAATTTACCGCGACGAGAAATTCGTAGAGTAGAAACTGGAAGAGGTAAAACGTACACATTGAAGGATATGAGTGTGTATTGTATATAGATAGTAAAAACAGGGCGGCTTTATCCCTTAACGGTTTGATGAGTCACGGACTCGGTACACAGGAGGAGGGGAGGGGATAAGCATGGGGCGTCTGCCGCCTGTCTGCCTTCCGCCTTTTCTACCCTGCCTGACTACTCCATTCCTCCACTTCGCCCCCCTCTTTCCCACCACCCCTTTACCGGTCACCCTTAACACTCTACGTCCTGCTCCCTCCCTGTTTGCCGCCTTCCTACTGTTTAACTCACTCACTCTTTTTTCCGCCCTCCCCACGAGAAGATATTCAACTTACCGCCTTTGTGACAATGAGCTTAAGATCCAGGGAGATGAACGAGATCGCGACAGTCATCTTACACAATTGTTCATTTTTCTTTACGGAAAGAGGAAAAATCACTTTTATATAATTAATTCCTTTGTGGGAAATATGTTAAATCTCATACTTTTTCGAAAATTATTATTAAGGGGCTGTCCTCAAATTAAGTAAGGTTTTTGGGTGGGTGGGGGGGTTAAGCATTTTTCTATGCTGTCTTCCGTGGGGGGGTACGTGGTCAAAAAACTTTCTTACGTAAGATTTTTTCCTCGCTGAAAATCACTGAAAATCAAATGTACATAACGGAAAAACAGATTATTAATATAAATATAAAGGTAAGGGGTCGTCCATAAATTACGTAAGACGTTTGGGGGAGGGGGGAGGGCGAATTTCTTACATAATCTTACGTAGGGAGGGGGGGGGGGTTGACGATTATCATACGTAAGATTTGAATATGTCAAAAATCCGACATTGAATCATTCAAAATCAAAATTTCGATAATTTTTAACGATATTTATTTATTTTCGAAACAATTGTGATAAACGTGGAAATTTTAATATTTATTAAGGTGTAAAACTGACTTTCATATTAATCCAGAATTTTATTTTTGCTCTCATTCCTGACTTTTGTTGATATATTATTAAGATATATTCTAATATAAAAAATATGTGGTCTGTAAAAATGTAATACATGATGTGATACATGTAAATCATATTTTATACATTTTTTTCTCACCCCACAAATTTTACGTAAGATTTGGGGGGAGGGCGAAAATCTTACGAAATCTTACATAGGGGGGCGTAAAAAAAGTCGAAAAATCGTCTTAAGTAATTTATGGACGACCCCTAACGTTTATTTGTGATTTGCATTTTTCAAAAAAATGTTGTTCGTTTGAAAAGATTCGAAGTTTTTATATTTTATAATGACCGACTCCAGAAAACATGTAGTCGAAAAAAATTACGTAAGATAGGGGGAGGGGGGTTCAAAACTTACGGACCCTTACAGACTCAGCACATAAAGGCGAGAATCCCAATTTAAAAAAAAAAAGAAAAAACTATTTTGAGGTATAGTAGGCTATTTTGAGATGTGAAAATAAAGTCTGAAAAAACCCAACCACTTTTGAAAAATTCTTATTTATCAAAGGAGCGAAGGACTATAAAGAAAATTTACCTGAAATGTAAAAGCTGAATAAGTCACTGATTTCCGAGAAATTTCAAGTGAATTTAGAGAGATTAAAAGTAATTTTCGTGTGATTTACAGTGATTTTAAGAAATATGATTACACAATGAATATTGAATTATTTTACATGATTTTTGAGTGATTTAACGTTCCTTTAGAGCAATTTCAGTTGATTTTTTAATGATTGCAGGTGATTTAGATACATTTCAAATGATTACAGATGATTTCCGAGTGTTTGCAGTGATTGCAGTGACTTGAGTTGGACACGATCTGAATTTAGAGTGATTGAAAATGATTGAGATTTTCGAGCGTTTCAGGTGAATGGAGTGATTGAAGCTGATTAAGATCGAAAATACTTGAAAAAATATTACTGATGTTCTTAAAAATTTCTCAAAACTTCACAAAATTTTCGTACATTCTTCTCGAAAAAGAATTTTTCGTACTCGAGAACATGTATAAATTTCAATATTAGAAGACGTAGTGGAACGAGTAAAGTAAGTTTCTTGTGTAAGCAAGGTGTTAACTTCTTTTTTGATCCTCCGACCTTTACATATGAAGCCTTGTCTCGAGCGTGTCTAGACCCAGCTCTTCAGAATGAAAATGAGAGAAGCGTGAGATAAGCGTGAAAGTTTTTGCTTACTTAACACGCGCCACCAAGAAAAGTCTCTATTACAAGCGACACTTTCCAAATAGTTTTTTTTCCTTCCTCCCCTATTCTCAGAAAAAAAAACACAATTTTATTAAAATTTCCTAAAGTCGCTTATATCTTCACTTTAAACCCTCTAGACAAAAATTTCCTCATAATCATTCAATCATTTAGAAACTGCTCTTAGCTGATTATCATCAACTAATAAAAATATTGAAATTTGATAAATAGAAACAAAATTAAAAAAAAGTCGTTCACTATTATAAACATTCTACTTATATTTTTTTATATTTGATTCCGAAATAATACGGTAGATTGTAATAGAAAAGTATGATTCGATAATAGAGATTGTTTTAAATTATGCAATTGTTAGTTATGATTAATAAATTTATTGAAGGAGGAAAAACTATACAAGTTTTGATGAGTACGGCCCTGAGACTTACTACATTGTGTAACCTGTCTGTCTGACCGTGCCAGACTACTCCACTTTGCCACCCTTCACTCTTAGAACCCTTGTTACAATAGGCTTAAGGTCCATGGACAAGCACTCGAGGGCAAGGGACGAAATTGCGAGAGTCATCTCGCCTCTTCTTCTCACTCTTTCATCCCTTTTTTCACTCTTCCTCTCTCCCTTTTTTGTCTCTCTTTAATTCTCCCATTCTCTCATTCTCCGCTCTCTTTTCTTCAAAACGTCTACGGAATTCCACTTACGCGTCTCCGGTGGTATAAATGCGGAAACACATAGCAGATTTGTATCGCAGTACAGATTTACGCGGCGGACAACCTTCTGATTTATTTCCTCCCCATGAATCGTCCTTCTTCGACTTATATTTTTTGCCCCTAATCACTTTTTCTGACTCTAATTCAATTGCGGGAGGATTATCGAGTGCTATTTAATTTATGAGCTTGGATTTGAAATTCTAAATATTCTAATGTTTATTTTTATTATTTGTCTTTTCTGTTCTGAATGCCAATCATTAACGCCTCGTTAAACATATGAAAATGCATATTTTTAGACACAGTAAACCCCAGGGTAGTATTAAATCATTGCGGATCACTTTGATTATTACATTGAGAACAAAATGATCCACTTGTTCAGATCAAATCATTAATGTGTGTACAACTTCATTCGCATCACCGGTCAGGTTGTTTCCACTCAAAACAAAGATTTTAGTTTTTTTGGAGAGTAATTTTTTAATGTAATAAGTGCGGCAGTGAATTTATTGTAAGTATTGCAGCTTACAGGATTCATTGTAACGACTTTCGCGAAAGCAGCACTGTAGGTGTTAACATTTATCAGCGTTCAGAGATAAAACCATTTTATTTCGTTTTGATCCTTTGGTATCAATGTATATGGCCAAGTTATTGGTCATAAATAAGCTGGAATGTATTGTATCACAGAAGAAGACACGATTTCTAATATTTCAAGAAAATATTTTTACAATAAGTTACAATATATCTACAAAGCTCCTAAGGAAGCAGAAATGGAAATTATTGACATTTTTTCTGCTAAATCTGAAATGACTTTTATTTGATCTATTGTTTAATTTCTGTAAAAATCTTATGGAAAATAAAGTCGAAACGACGAATCTTTGATTATGTTTGCCATTCTCTGATATAAAAAATTCTTCCAGATTGTAGGAAACACTTGAAAATATCAGAAAGTCCTCCTCACAACTCAAGATCTAACGACTCCTCGTTGACATAACTCGAGAGAAATGAAACGATTCTCCCCCTTGCGATTGGACACTCGATTAAGCTCGACCCACTTCAGGACTTCTTCTTAAAGAAAATGATTTTTACGGTGACCCGGTGATTAAAATATACTGTGTGAAGAGTTACAACGCGGCAAGGTGATAAAACCCCTTTTTGGGACCGTTGGTGATGTAATGGTTTCATTTTCCATTAAAATTCAATGTTCTCAATGTCTGCCGAGCTATTAAAGATGGTACCGATTGTAGACGAGCATATTGTGGAAATTCCGCAATGGTGGTTGGTGGGAGGAAGGATAATTCTCAGGCCTTCGTGGGAGATAAAGAACAAGTAGGAAAAACGTGGATCAATATGCGATACGTATTTCATATTTATTCCAGAAAACGACGCTGGATAATACACGCGAGGTACTCAATGAATGCAACTTTCCCTTTGAATTATTCATGACTTAAATCCAGTTCTTGCCTTTTTCTCTTTTTTTAAAATATGCTATTTCTTTTTCATATTTTTGATATTGGCTTTATTAGGGTTGAAGAAACTCTGAATTTTTAAAAGTTATTTTGAAATTTCATGTCGGCATTATTAAATATATCAATCAACCCCTATGTATTGCTTTAAACAGTTGAAATGAAAATAGTCATTTCAGAGTATAACAATATAGTAGATTCCTTATAAAAGTTCTCAGAGAAGGAATTTTTGAGAGTCGAAATAATGAAAGTGCAGTTTCATTTAAAGAGCAGTTATTTTTCTTGGCGGTAGTTGCGGGAGCGGATGGAATAATTTTTGAGCGGCCGTTACGATTTTGGAAAAGACTGGAAAGTAGAGCTGGCTTCGTTTGGAAGATTATCCAACGTCGTGTCGTTTGCAAATCGTTTCTGCAATTTTTCGAGGTCAATATTGGGTCCTATTGGCCGTAACGCCGCAATGCGACACGGCCACGGTCTGACCCGATGCACCATTATAGTCGAGAAAGTTCCCAGATTTAATCGGGCACGAGGAACTTCCACGTGCAGGCTTGACTGTTGCTTAGATTTAAATACAAAACGACAAATAATCTTCTGAAATCAATATGTCACTATTTTTATATCTAACATTTATTTCAAAAGCCGAAGAAAAAAATTACAAGTCTAATTCCTCTTGAGGTCTAAGAGAGACAATCCTGATTTTAAAAAAATTTAATAATCAATTTAATCTCCAGAATGAAAATTAATCATAGGATTTTTACGAAAACATAATTATTTCAAACTTCTAATGAAAGTTGAAAACGATTAGAGATAGCAGTAAATTATATCTGGATTCTCAATCTTTTATAGAATAAAGCATTTTTTAGATAGTAGGACTTTGAAACTCTGGGAGTGTTCTATCAGCTTGAATTTTGTTTATGCGATATCGGCCAGCAAGAGCTTGTTAATTTATTTGTTTAATGTTCCGTGCGGTTTGAACTCAAGAAGCAGATAATACACAATGTCGAGTGCACAGCAAGGAGGACACCCTATCGAGCGAATCAACCTATTAGCACGGCCAAGGTTCGAGTGTTATAGGCCTTTCGTCAGGCATTTTACTTATGATATCAGAGCACAATAAATTCCCAAGGATACTCGCGATCGTTCAACTACTAGATGGCAGAAACGATTGGTTTAATCACTTTAAAATGTCGATCTGGAATGCAATCACACCAAGTTTCTATACACTCGGAAAGTCAAGGAAAACTTAGGATTTACGAAGGTCAGACACTAATCTGAACACTCACCTGAATTTAAAAACAGAATCAATTTTGTATAGATTGTAGGTACTTAATACTTCATAAATGTTCAAATAAACACAAACTTTCTTCATTTTAAACGTACAACTTTTTAATAAAGAAAAATAAAATATTTTCCAAGATTCTATTGCGGAATCGCAACAAACACAAATAAGTTGCCTTTTTTTCGTTGACCACACCCATTTTCGTTAAGCATTTTATTTAAACCACGCCTCTTACTGTTAGTTTGCAACCCCCTTCTCATTAAGTAAACGCCCATTTTCCTTAAACCACGCCTATTTTAATTAAGACACGCCTCTTTTTGTTAAACCACTTCTTATTTTCTTTTTTTACTTTCTCTTTTCATTAATCTAAAATCACTCTCAAACCCCTCAAACATAATGAACTGTGTACATATACTCTCTAAACTTGAATCAGTGAAAAGTCAGTGAAATTTCACTGATTCCCAGTCAATTCCACTGATTCTCAGTGACTCTTTTCTCACGATTTTAATCTGTGAAAAATCTACAGGAGATCAGTGAAAAGTCACTGAAATTTTCAGTAGTTTAGTGACGATTACTGAAAATTTCAGTGACTCTTCGCTGATTCTCAGTGGATTTTTACTGCTTAAAATCGTGAGAAAAGAGTCATTGAGAATCAGTGTACTTCCACTGATTCAATTTTATAAAGAGTGTATTTTAACTAATTTTAAATTTAAGATATTTCCAAT
Organism: Synergus magnus; assembly: GCA_032275165.1. Classification (NCBI taxonomy): domain Eukaryota; kingdom Metazoa; phylum Arthropoda; class Insecta; order Hymenoptera; family Cynipidae; genus Synergus; species Synergus magnus. The sequence goes on from JAUESH010000043.1 coordinate 6,619,792, forward strand.
TGTCATGCTCTTCACCTGAATTTAAAACCAAAATCCATTTTGTATAGATTGTAGGTACTTAATACTTCATAAATGTTCAAATAAACACAAACTTTCTTCATTTTAAACGTACAACTTTTTAATAAAGAAAAATAAAATATTTTCGAGGATTCGATTGCGGAATCGCAACAAACACAAATAAGTTGCCTTTTGTTCGTTGACCACGCCCATTTTAGTTAAGCATTTTATTTAAACCACGCCTCTTACTGTTAGTTTGCAACCCCCTTCTCATTAAGTAAACGCCCATTTTACTTAAACCACGCCTATTTTAATTAAGACACGCCTCTTTTTGATAAACCACTGCTTCTTTTCTTTCCATATTTCCTCAAACATAATGAACTGTATACATATACTCTCTAAACTTGAATCAGTGAAAAGACAGTGAAATTTCACTGATTCCCAGTCAATTGCACTGATTCTCAGTGACTCTTTTCTCACGATTTTAATCAGTGAAAAATCTACAGGATATCAGTGAAAAGTCACTGAAATTTTCAGTAGTTTAGTGACGATTACTGAAAATTTCAGTGACTCTTCGCTGATACTCAGTGGTTTTTCACTGATTAAAATCGTGAGAAAAGAGTCACTGAGGATCAGTGAACTTCCACTAATTCAATTTTAGAGAGTATTAATATTTTATATATAAAATAATTTTTGACGATAAAACTAAAGTATTAGATGATATTAAATCCGGTTTTAGATTTTTTCTCTGGATTTTTAAGATGATTGTAAGTACTGTAAAGAAACTACTGTCTTTAGCTGCAAGAATTGCAGAAAGTTGATCGCAATATGTGGAGAATGGTTGCTTTCTCACACAGGTGTATATATGTCAATGGAAAAGAGTAGGTATCGAAAGCAATGTAATTTTCGTTTCAAGTAATCACATCGTAAAACTTTCGACAGGCGTTACCCGCAATCGGTACACCGTAAAGTTTACAGACTTGGCAAAGTCTCACCGGTACATCTTCGAAGGTACTCGTAAGGTATTACGTGTGACGGGAGTGGTTGCCAACCACACTCTGATTTATTGTGCAATTGAGTTCCCGTTAAAGCGATCCTTACAACTTCATATCTCGGAACTTACGATCCTCCTAATCCAGCATCGTTTAATGATCTAAAAATTCTTTATTGTGTAATGAATATACCAGATTCTTGTTTATGTATTTACTAGATTCTGCTATTTATCTTTGAAAACCAGATTAAGCTATTGAATTTTCATAAAATTGATATATTTCGGAATAAGGTATTTTATCGATTTTCTAGACTAATTCATACGAAAATTCAATCTGCAAAATGCTCACCGAATTTCGGGGAATGTGAAAGAATCATAAAGTAAAATAGAAAAGGATAAGAATTTTTATTCTAGATTGAAACCGTACTTTTTCGTAAATAATTGCAGTATGGGATATTTTCAGAGTTATTTTTGAAAATAATATGTATACCTGCGAATTTGAAGTTCAAATAAAAAAAGCACGGAAAAATAGATGATTTTGTATGGATTTCAAAGTTTAATGAAAAATTTGGAGATATTCGATAAAAGCATACCAATATATGACCGGAAGATGGGAAGATTAAGTGGAATGTTCACTATAGGAAAGAAACTTGGCTTGTGCGTGGACAAGGAATATAGCTGACCCTAAATCACAATAATGTCAAATGCTCATGACGGAAATGTAATCCTAGTGTAAGATCTTGGTTTGAAAAACCGCGAGCCGGTGTCACAAATCGTAAGACTACGAAGATGTGAAAAAGAAGAGACGGTATTAAAAAGATGCGAAGCAGAAAAAGATCGCGTCCTACTGCTGAAAATATACTTATTTTCTCATCCACGACGATATTGCAGTAGACATTGTTGACGTTTAAAGTAGCCATTTTCCAGTTCGCGTAATAGCGCTTTTGTGGCAGAGAAAAGTTCTCGGCGCGAGAACTTTGTTTTGAGCTTGAACGATATTTATGCATACGGAGCAATGACACTCTTATCTTTTTAATATGCAATAAAAGAATTCAACTTTATCTACATCTTGTTTTGCATATTTTGAGAGCCAAGACAAATTCAATGAAAGTTGAGACTGACTGTCACTTTTTTCAATTCATATTTAATTCTCCAGATTTTATTATACAGTTTTTGTCTCATTGAAGAAATGTTATTGATCTAAAGAAAAAAGGGAACAAAAATTATTGAATCAAAAAAGAAAATCGAAGATTTTCAATTGGTGAAAAGCAAGCTGAGCTGAAAACTTAATCTAGCTGTTCGCAGTACGAAAAATGGCAACACTTGGTGGCAATGTGGCGTGATCAAACGTTTATACGGAGGAACGTTAAGAACGACAGGGAAGGACGTCGGATGCTAAGAGGGTGTACATTTCCTGCGATTTATTACATATTTCCCCTTCGAAAAAGAGACGAAAGAATTTACTTTGAAATCGCGAATGTTGTGGGCTGTGGGGCTTCGCGACGTCTTATATCGACTAACCGAGTCGAAAGAAAATTCGATCAATATGGATTCAGTTTCTGTGTAAAGACTGTAAAGGGATCCTATCAAACATTTGTACTCCCTTGACAAGATACACATTTTCTCCTCGGATACTGAAGCAGTGATCCGACTGACTTTTTGACCTTCCTTCTTAAGAAAACATTTCCTGATTAAAGCTTTTCAACTTTTGTGTATTTTCTTCTTTAATGATTTACTCTGTAATAATACTTCTCTTATTTCTTTAAATTCAAAAAAGTTTTTCAAATAATTGTTAAGTAAAATTATTGGAATGAAGTAATTTCAAACAGAATTGAGGATAAAATTAAAAAAAAAAAAGATTGAAGAAAATCCGTTTAGAGAGAAATATTAAATTCTTTAATTTGTAGAAGTGATAGTAAGTTTTTGTAGTAGATATAACGCGATCATGTCCGTATCGTAAATTTTGTACGGCATATCAACAGTCCTGGCTAAGGCTCGTTGCCAAGCCGTCTATTTGATCTGCTTGCAGAAACGACGAAATCCTGTCGAGATTAGGATTCTGAGCTGGCCAAACGTGGCGGAAAGAGCAACCAACAACCAAACTTCATTTCAATCGATTAATCCAATCTATGAACTGAAAATAAGTTTTATGCAGGTTATTTTTGAATAAAGACAATTATTATAATAATAAAAAATATTATTTCATGTCCCTACTGGGACTAGTCGGAAAACTTTGTAGGAATATTTTACAGTATCTTCAATTGAAGATTTTGAAAGAGAAATAAGTAATTGAACTATTCATCCCAAAGTATCAATTGAATTAGTTTAAAATTCTTTTTAAAAAGCAAACAAAGATAGCTTAGGATTGCACAGCTGATGTTTTCTTTGTAACTATTTTCTGAAGGTATATGTTTCAAATAAAATGAACCGAGATGGGAGTCAATTGTAAATTTGAAAAGTTTCTGTCTGTACTGTATTTAGGGGTGTTAGAGGGGTCGCAGTAATTCAGACAAATGCGGAGATTTTTCCCTTGAGGCGGCGTCATGGAACCTTGACCTGTCACATCCCTTCCCCTTTCTGCCTATCTGTTTCATCCCCTTTACTATCCTCCGCGTCTCTCACACCATTTCTGTCCTAACAGTTATCTAACCTAATGGTCTTTTCTAGTCTTATTTAAATAAACCTGGCACGTTCTCCAGGATAACTGACTCTTATTTTTATAGTCGCACGAGTACCGGTTCTTCTATATTCTAATTCCTGTCCAAGTTCACTCTGCTCTTATTTCCAATAAAATTCCAATATTTCAGTGTAAACTTCTTTTCGATGCATCAGTTTTCATTTCATAGATAAAAAAATCATAATAATAATGAAACGATAGTTATTCTTAAAATTTTCAAAATTTTATGATCGCATGATTTGCAAAAATAATTTTTAACGGAAGCATGTGTGATGAAAAAGGATTTATTGACCTCACAAGGCCTTTGTCAGTTTGCTGAACCGAATTCCTGATTCAGCAAAATTTTGATTACGCTCAGAATAAGTTTTATTTTTCTCTATTCATATTCAAACGAAATCTCATTTTCCTCTAAAGGCAAGATACCTAAAGGAAAAAAAAATGTCCGTGAAATTTTGACAGATGACTTTTCACCCTTATCTGATTACCACAAATTTCTAAAATTATTTCTTTGGGCTATTCTGAGAGGCATTTTTCTAAAAACCTCCGAACATTAGGGAAGACTTTTTCACCAAATAACACGTCAGGGGAGTAAGACGTCCAAAAATTGAGTTCATGAATGTATCTTGTACTTAGGGGCCGTCCTTAAATTACGTAAGATGATTTTCTGAAACTTTGACCCCGTAAAAAACGTACGAATTAAACGTACCCCCGTCTGTAAGGATCCGTAAGTTTTGAACCCTCCCCCTTCCCCTATCCTACGTAATTTTTTTCGACTACATTTTTATGGAATTTGTCATTATAAAATATAAAAACTTCGACTTTTTTCAAACGAAGAACATTTATTATTATGAATAAGGAGAGCTTACAAAATTACATTAAATATAACATTTTACCCGTATAGCACAAAAGTTTCTATGAAAATTCCTGGAATATTCCAATGGAAGGTTCGGAATATTCCGAAGAATATTCCAGGAAAGTTCCCGGAAGTAGG
>JAUESH010000043.1:6651170-6666686 GCA_032275165.1 Synergus magnus
AAAGCAAGAAGGTTCAAGAATTAACAAAAGAAGATTCAAGAATCTTGTTGACAATATTTTCTCAATATCGAGCGATAGAACTCAAGAATCAATAAATTATTGTCTTGCCGTGCATCACTAGTGAGTGAAATTTGAAGTTTATATTTTACTTTACCGGTACAATGAAAATATGTTATGAAAAATGAATAATCAGGAGATGATTATAGAAACAGCGATAAGAAATGATCACTTAGATGATTACGACGAGGAAAGAAATCTGGAGATCTTGTTTATTATACGAGAAGGGGTAACAAATAGAGTGATTAGTTAGTGAGAATCGAAGAGTTTATTTCAGAGAATGCAACGCAGATCGCATTGGCTCGAGGTCGCAGTCGTAAACTAATACATATGTATAAGGGTACCTCGTAACCAAGGATTGGTCTCCCTGTCCAAGAAGAGAAGAAGACGAAGAACGCCTTTCTCATTAATTTTACTGTAGCGAATCGTAGTAAATGCCGCAGTGTGCGGTAACATTACTTTTCTACCTTGGGTTCTATTACCCTTGTTGTAGAGTTACTGAACTATAGACCAGCTCTGCGACACCCATGACTACAGGCCACGTGGCTCCAGACGTGTGGCTATGTATGCACGCGAACGTCCGTTAGCTTTCCATGTTAGGATTCATTCTTTTATAGAGTTTTCATCCTTTTTTCATTTTTTTAAATCAAAAATTGCCCACTTACTCTTCACTTCAATCTGCAATTTGAACATTTATTTTGAAGAGGAGAAAAACAAATTGTTGGGACATATAAACGAAATCGAGGGGTGTATAAACTAAATCTTGAATTCATAGAAAAATGGATTAAAAATTTAAGTTTGTGGGGCTACTTTTAGTGTGAGAATTGTCAAGTGTTATATCTTGTCAAGTCTTTTTTATTACTTATGGACAAATTGAGCTCAATTTCAACTTTTTTAAATACATACTTTACACTATGTGACAGAATTAAAAATATCGCAATGTATACTTTATATTGAGTGACATAATTTCTAGGTAAAGTGTATAAAGAGTTGAGTCAGAGTTTTTCAGATTTGTTGAATTGTCGGGGTGAAAGTTGAAATTGCAATTTGATGATAGTTTACAACAGGTTTGGAAGTACCTTGCTCAAAAAATCAAGCAATATTCGAAAGTTTTGAACAACTGGATATCGGAATTTCAAATTGAGTTGCAAGATTTTATTTTCCAAGTCAGTTTAAAAAGCAATACTTTTAAGGGTTTATTCTTCGATGAACTGATTGAGATAGTATGTACTTCAGAAGAGAAATAAAAAATGAGAGAGATGAAGTAAAAACTGAATTAAAAATTAAATTGTAAGATTGCAAGCAAGTTTTAGGGAAGGAATATTTGCATAAAAATTCGTGGATATCAGGGTATATGAGGGTTTCCAAAGGGTGGTATAAAAGCTCAAGTAATTGCAAGTAAGGCGACGATCGCAGTCGAACAACGCATCGTAAAAGTATGTTGTCGGTTAGTACGACTGGTTGCGGATTTACATACAACTTCATTTCATCTCTTCGGCTCGTACTTTTCAGAACTTTCCCCTCAACCCTCGCTCACCCACCCCTTTTACATATCTGGATTTTTCCAAAGAAAGTTGCTTTTTCAACTCCAAACTTTTCTTTTATCCCCAACCTCTATTTAATTTTTATTTCCTCCTTCTAATTTATTTTCCTAGTTTACTTTTACCCCATCCTAGATGCATTATTACTACGATAGTTTTTTTTCTGCAAGTATCTTTCAATTTTATTTTCCTTCGTTGGTTAAAGATGCAAGTCATTTTTAATTTTCTTTTACTATTTGGACACTTACTTCTGACTTGCACAGTTAATGCTAGTGTAATCATCCGTCGAAATTAGGTAGAGATAAATTTCAAAGATTTTATTAGTATATTTTAGTCTACTAGACAATGTTATCTGTCAGAAAGTTTTCAGTCCTCAAGTTGAAAATCTACAAAGTTTTTACACATTTGTGAAAAGTTTTATTGCCTCGATTTTTGGATAGCATGACTTTCTGTTAAAGTAGAGAGTAAAATTCAACTTAAAGTTTTATCTCAACTCCTCAAAATATTGTTTTGACATTATTTAAAAATATGCTTCTTCAAAATAGTAATAAAATTGTTTGCCAAAGAAATCATTCGTTCTACTTTATAAATTCTTCTAAATCACAGAGAAATAATGTAAAAATTTTAAAAATAATAATAAGAAGAACCAAATCCATAAATTCATCGAGCTTGAGTCAGAGAAAATTACTGCAGATTCATGCAAATCGGAAACAAGATGCTATTCCACTGTATATCTTCTGAACTCATAAACTAATCTCTAATAAAATTTGTATAATCTCGCCATTTCTCTTTTGAAGGAAAATTTCTAGAATTTATCAGAAAGTACTCCTTTCATAATACAAAAACAAATTTTTCTTTCCAGTCTTATGGAAGCAACCAATTTCCATTATGTGCGAAATATCTAAAAGCCCTACTCAAAGACCTTTTGCACCCCTCTACAATTTTCCCTCGTGACAACTACCACTTTCTGACTTTAAACACCTCTTACTTGTTTTTAATGGCCCCAGATTGACAGAGATAATAGATTAAAAAATGTACTTGAAAATACTTGTACTATAGCGTTAAAATTTGCCAATTCAACCAATTCAATTCAATCTTCTTAAAAACTGGTCAAAGCCCCTGAAAGCAAATCTTCCAACCAAAATCTTGATATTTTCCGCTGAAATAGTAAAATCAGTACGAGAATCTCGAAGAATTATTTTGAGAAATGATGAATTTCTCTAGAGTAAGACCTACCGGGTTCCGCAAACGTGATGATCTCCGACGTCCTGGCATAGAAGTCGTCCATTTCCTCCTGAGGTTCCTGGGTGTCCCCGCCAGGATCGTCGTAACCCTGGAAGGGTGTGGTGGTTGGCGCAGCACCCTCCGTGGTTGTCTCCTCCATCGACTGATCAAGATTCCTGTAGGAATACTCGTCACCACTATAAAGGAACTCGCTGTACCCCTCATCTCTCTCCCTCTCATAATTATTTCGTTTCTCCGAGTGCCTCGTCGGCTGGGCCTCTGCCCTGTAAAGTGTCTCAAGTGCCAGGTGTCTCGGAACAGTCGCGAGAGTCCTATTGACATCAGGTCTACTCCTGAGTCCCAGCTTTGTAAGTATCTGATGCTTAATAGCCTCCAGCCTAAGGTCATCCGGACTTGGTCCAGACTCCTTAGCACTCCTGTGCAAATTATGAACGTGCTGCTGATGTGGACACCCTGGACAAGTCTGATGATGATTTTGTCTTGCCAAGGTCACCGGAAGGGCCAAACCCCAGAGGACCAGGGATATCAAGACAAGATTCGACCTAATGATTATCTTATTGGAAACCCTATTATAAATTTTGTTGGGGATCTTGGTGATTTTGTTGGGGATTTTGATCGAAAAGTCTTTCCGATTTGTGATCGATTGGATAGTAAGACCAGGGCGATTCGGCACCTGGTGCATCTCGGCGGCGAGTCACCTCTCCCTCCTGCCGCCACCACCGCCGATTCCTGATCCTTCCTGGTCCTCAGCTCCCTCAGCTTCCTTCTCTGATGGAATCCTGGCTCCTGAGCCGCTGCCGGCACTCGAAAGTATCTCACAGATTTTTTTCTCTCTACAAAATTTCTCCCTCTCCTCGATTTTGATCTCGATGCTGATTGCCCCCTGGAGGCGACTCTCACTGGGTATGGTGACAATGACGTTAGTGATGGCAAAAGGTGATGGCAACGATGGGGAGAAGGCATCCTCGCCTAAACCCCCCATTACCAATGCACATTGGCCACTCTTGATCGACCAACCTCACCAGCACGCTGGACCAATTTCACCCCCACAACACTCTTGGCCATTCGCGAAGACTACTCAAGTCCCAAGCTTTTCAATCCTTTGTCCAATATGTTACCAATAATTCACCAATCACAAGATCTACCAATTTCAGAGATCAGTTGTTGTCTGCCACTAATCTAACGTCATACGGACTGGATGATTGCACTCAGATTTGCTAATCTAAGGTTCCGGATTCTTTGGTGTCCTAGGGTCTCCTCGACTTCCTTGGACACTTCCTATGAGTACCTAAGGCTTCACTACGGGTAAGGATCGCACGATGATGCTGCACCATTTAAAAGTCTTCAACATCCGAGCATCAGAGATCGACTCACATCGACCCTTCCTCTAATTCCTTTCTAACTTTCTAATCTTTCAGTTATCCAATCTTCAGAATCTCTTATATCCTGATTTTTCGACTTTCCTCCGAGTCTCTAAAGTCTTCTCATCTACAAAGTCTGTACCTAACAAAATCAGGTTTTCTACAAAGTCTGGATCTCTCTAAAGTCTAGATCGATATAAAAAGAGGATCTTTAGAAAGACAGGACCTCTATCAAATAGTATCCAATACTATCAGAATACTACTCAGAATCAGGTTCTCCAAAGGATTTCATCTAATTCTTCAAAAAGTAGGTTGCTTTATAAAAAGGAAATTGTTGTTTTATATGATGATAGATCCAGATAGGTCCATGGTGTAGATCGTGGTACCGGCTCTTGGAGTAAGGGTTGCGCGTCTCTTCATTATTCGAAGACACTGTTTAACAATTAGGATAGCGTAACTTGTCCGCGATCGAAAGGATCGAGAGATGGAGGTGATATCGTTTTTTTGTTTAGATAGTGGATACCAATATCATATGATAAGGATCGAAGGGATCTTGTAGAACCGAAGCACGCTTGTCGGAGGCGCGCCGGACACTGAGGTTCATCCACCACTACCACTACCACAATCCACCCACCCACGACGACATATAGGTAGTCCCTGTCGGCTAAACTCCGCCGGTAACCTTATATATAGGTGGTCCCCTATAATGTGATAGTGTGTTTGATGCTATAGTGTTTAAGGGGGTAAGGGGGTATACCCACTCTGATAGCGCCGCGCAGGCGTCTCAGGGCCGGATCCGGGTTGACTCGTTGCCGGTCGTCGTCGCCTCCCCGAGCATACCTACCACGTGGTTTTCGCGTGGCCTACGTGACTCTATTTTTTATTATTATTTATTATTTATTCATTTGCACTAGCACCATCAACCGCCTCTATTCGCGCCTGCAGGTTTTCGAATTAAGGGATGGAATCATTTTGAAATTCAGATCATTTGGAATCATTCAGAATATTAAATCAACATTTTAAGAATGACCCCTAAATTAAATTAAGGGTGTATCGCAAGTTCCAAAATCTCACTTTTAGAGGAGAAAAAACCTTCAAAAAAGCAACCACCTCCGAGAAAATCCCTGTCAAATTGACAAGGAATTTTCAGAAAAAGGGGTAAATAATAATAAACAAATTTAATACAAGAAGTTACTTTTGCACATTTGATTGAAAAAGAAAGAACGTTTATCAATATTTTTTGGTACAAAAAATTTTTCCTTGTATATTAGAGTTAAAAAAATGAACCCAAAATCTCTTGTGCACTACACGGCTCGTGACATTTATGCTCTTATGCACTGTGTTTATTTCTTTGACCCACTTCCAAATTGAACCGGACCATAATTTTCTACAGAGATATGAGTTAGATTACATACATTAATTAAAGCCAATAAAACGCATTTCCGAAATTCGGCACTTACGACCTTTTTGCAGTTTCAATGTGTTTCAATTTAATTTTTTCCAAAAATTAAACTTCAAACAAGAAAAGTCTTTAAAAAATCAAAAAGCTCACGTACTGAAATCTGTAGTGAAATTTTGGACAATTGTACTTTGAAGTTTGAAGTTGTATTTAGTAATTTTCTTTGAAAAATAATTTTACAATTCGTTAATTACAATTCGGAAATTTTAAAATTCGCTATTCTTATTTTTCGTCAATTTGTGTATTCGGTATTTATTTCTTCGGTATTTTCGATTAGACCCTTAAACTTCTACAATTTTATTACTGATAACAACTTCACTTCCTTTATAAATTCCACCAAAAATTCGATCATTTCGACACCAAACCTGACAATTCGTAAGGGTCCGATTTTAGAAAAAGAAGTTGAAACCTTCTTAGGCCCACTCTAACATAAATGTTTCCTGTTCTGGTTGAAAAACTGAAAAAAAAAAAAAAAAATTGGAAATGCTGGGCCCTTCTTGTAGAGGAGATGCAAACCAAAAATGAAGAGATCTTCAGCACCAGCTGAAGACGACTTTGAGTGTTCCTCCAAGAGGATATTGAATCCTTTAAGATCACATGGGAGCTGGAGGTGGATTTTATTATAGCAACATTTCGATAGCATTGATAATGTTTGCGGCTTGGTATGGTTGGTATGGTTGGTATATAGGGGCCACGGGCTAGGAGCTTGCTGTAAGCATATTGATCAGGAGACGGTAGTTGGCCGAATGCCACGTGGTGATGCTGCGAGAGGCGCCGGCCTCTCCTCCTATTATGAGCCAAGGCTTCCATCTTCGTTCCCTTCCTTACTAGGATCTTCCAACGCGACGACGACGTTTCCGAAAAACCCTCTCTCTTTTGCTCACCCATCCTCCTTTCTCCCCATCCAAACCTTGCTCAAGGATCTACTATCTACATTTCTACATTCCACCATCTAACATCTACCATCTACTATCTGACTCTTCTTTTCCTCCCTTAAGCCATTCAGTTTTCCTCTTTTTTCTCTTTCGCTTTTTTCCTTTTTTCTTCTTTTTCCCCCCTTTTCTTCTCTCTCTTGGTGCTTCGCAATTCTATGATTCTGCGATGGTCCTCATTTGGGAAGAGAACATTTCGATCCAGCCGACCCTGGACCACGAGTCGAGCTTAAATTGAGACGTCAGATTAACATGAGGTGCAAAAGGCGCGGCTCTTTCTCTTTTTCTTTTCACAAAGCAGCATGGTGGCACAACCTTGGGGGAAAAAATTAAAAAGGAAAATAAAGACATTAAATGGCCGTCCGGAGAAAGGGAACCGCCTTCTTGGGTGGCTACCGGTTCCCACATGATTTACCCCTTGCTGCGAAAACGGGATGGATGTGGGGGATATTAATAGGGAGGAGCGAAAAAAAATCATTTTTTCAATTCGGTTTTACACAACATGGACAAATTGTTTATCTCATCGGAAAATCTGATTTTTTTTTTTTCATGTTTGGGCACTTCTCTTTTGCCCCTGAGGAGCAAGGTGAATTTAAAAATTTTGAAGCTTAGAAAATTTTGTTGCGTGGATGCAAAAGTGATGATTATTTTTTCTTTGTGTATTGTGAAATTTATGTAAAATAATTTTTTCAAATAACCGAGATAAAAATATTTTTTATATGCTAATGGATAAGGGTACTTTCTTCCCAATTTGAAAACAATTAGTACTTATTTTGATAGGATAAGACAAATTTTTGATTACCAAAAGCAAATTTGAAAAAAGAATATTTTCCACAGCCCCTTTTTTGCACTTTAAAGAGAGAATAGTGAACTTCTTTATCGATTATTACTGAATGAGAAGGTGGTGGATAGAAAACTACTTATCTGCTTGCAATAATCAATTTTTACGTGTATTTTCAAAAGGATATTTTCACCTATAGAATATTTTATTCTCATTAGCTTGGGATTCACGACATTCTAAAAGTCACGGTTTTTAGTTATTTTTTAGCCGTAGTAGTTTCAATTGGTTCTAATCGATCCTAATAGGTCCAAATGACCTAATACGTAATAAAATGTACTAAAGTATCATTAAGTACAATATGAGAAAAGAATTAAAAAATTTTATTAATATTTTATTTCAAAATTTTGCAAACAGCGTTATCTCCATTAAAAATATAGTATTACCTTCACAAAGTGCTAAAGACTCCCCAGTCGCTGTAGAAACCTTACTTACTGTCTCAAGCTCAGGAAAAATTCGTACCGTAGTCGATAAACCAGAAACTCGGCAACTCTTTCTTATCATTCAAACTTTCAACCAAATTCAATAATCAAGAATAAGTTCCAAATTTCAAAAAGTGAGCGCTTCAGACTTTTAGATCTTTATCTTTTATTTTGCACTATTTCAGATTTGAAACAATAATAAAATATTCCTTTCATTATCATCAACTTCATAAGTCCTTTTCTTTTCATATGTTATTATCAACAGAACAAATTTATAAATTGAATTCAGCCCTCTAGTGAACTTTCTGTTTTCTAAATTTCGCAATTTTCTACATGCAACTGGAAATTAAATTAAAGGAGCTCATTACAAATAAGATAAAAAATGTATAATTCATAGTGAATCAAAAAATACGAATTTATTAACTTCTTCTTAAACACATTTATTTATTTGAAATTCTATTTCACATTACTTAATGAAATGAGTTAATCTTTTTTTATTTAATATTGGTCTTTCGGAAGAAAGTTTTAATTAATTCATAAATATATTATACTTTATAAATATGAGAGCCATTTGTCCAAAAATGTGTTGCGAAGCAGAGACTTGTGTTGCAATTTTCGATAACGACTTGACGACTTATTTTCGGAAATATTTGCATTTCCAAAAAAAAAAGTTAAAAATCGAAAGATCTGTATAATAAATAATTGGTTTTATTTATTTATATATTCAACCTGATAATAATCGACTCAATACGTTTCTGAATCGTCTGAGTATGCGAATTAGATTGATCTATCATTGCCTCGTCTGGCAGTCGTCTCGCCCACTGATTAACTGTCGCAAATTCAATCTTCCTGGAATCTGAGTGCCATGGTCAATTTCTTTCCTACCGTGTCACAAATAGAGCATTCAACAACTCAAACCATAAGGAAGTCCTACCTACGCTCAATGCACTCTTCACTTATCCTAATCACACCAAAACGTCATTTTAAATACTCCATAAACACACCGCATACCATTCAATCATATGAGGTAGACGACTAGACGTCCCAGTGATCTTGACCTTAAAATAATTCGTTTAATCCAAGTGCCCATAAAATTGTTTCGACAATAATTGTTAGATATTTATTACAGTCAATTGAACCATTCAATTCCTAGGAATGTCGTAAAATCGTCTTTACATTTATTCCATTGTTAAAAAAATTTTTAATCTATTACTTTTAAACCTCAAATGACTATTGAGTTTAATCATCCGTTTTGCATTCCTAACATATGAAGCTAGGTCACCTACATCTCGCCTGTTTAACTGCTTATGGAGCTCATATCAGAAGTGCTATTGAAAACGCATTTTGATAAAAGAAGCGAGTCAACAGCAAATTAAAATAATAATTGTCCCCGAGCAAACAGAGCCGATATAAGGCCTTTCAGCGATTATTTATATCGCTACTTACGTACGCTATGTCTACTTTCCTCCATACTTGTATCCTCCCTTTCCTGCATAAACATCCCGTCAAAAATTATTTTCGATCTCCATCTACTCTCTAAATCTACATCAGCGGAATTTCGCTGATAGAGAGCCTGACATTGACTAATTCATCAGTGTATATCCGCTGATTCAGATTGAGAGAGGCCCCCATCCGAGTCTAACCGTGCCGAGAGCTGCTTAACTTCTGCATTTGAAATACTACAATTTTGAAAGCTTTATCAACCTTCAAATTAAAATTTTTCGGGTAAATCTGCTGGTACCTTAGATGAGTTTAAATGCCGAATGCCTTACGTAATTTCTGCATGACCCTTCATTAGAATTATTATTTCATTTATCATAAAACTTTGTTTATAAAACCGGATTTTAATTGTCTTAATTTCACCCGTACATATCGGGAAGATAAAACTAATTTTAATTGCAAAATATAATTGCAAAATGTCGTAATTTTGCAATGTTGAAATTTTAGGAGAGCCAGAAGGCGCGATTGACCTCGAGCTGGGACTTCACACTCGTTGTCAGAGACCTCTTTGGCATGGGTGAATGGCTGTTGGTCATCAGCTTTGATTGTTTGAGCCAGTGGATCAAGTTCACTGCACACGCTTGACATATACAGCCGAGAGGCTAATATACCCAACGTGCATTCATCTTTCGGGTCAGTTATCTCTTAATTTCTCGTCAGTTGAAGGGCATTCCTTTTGTCTTCGCGCTAAATTCGCCGAAGGAATTGCTGCCCCGACAAAAAAATATCAACGGCAGCATATCAGATTTATAAGGTGTACAATGAAAAAAATTAGTAGAAACCTCGTCATTTAAGAAGAAATTACTCATTTGTCTCGCTCCTTTTAACTGACCTTGTTCATGTTTATTACCTATTTATTATTACTACTATTAGAATTAAAAACACGGAGAAAAAAGTTCAGTGGCTCCTACTAAACGAATAGTAAATTATGGACGGACTGACAGTTCAGTAAATCCTACTAATCCGTAAGTAGATCCTACTGTTGGCTTCTTAGAATTTACTGAACGGAGTAGTAGGATCTACTTACGGAGTAGTAGGATTTACTGAACTATCAGTCTGTCCATAATTTACTATTCGTTTAGTAGGAGCCACTGAACTTTTTTCTCCGTGAATGGTTAATGAACTCTCATTCTATGGCTCTCATTTAAATCGTTTGTACAAAAGGATAAATAAGTATGAAGGGTGTCGCGGCAAAACCATGCAAGAGCCATGGGAAAAATTGTTCAGCAGAGCAAAAAAACCTCAAAATGCGAATTCTTAAAGTAAAAAAAAAAAAATGAGAAAGTACACTCGAGATTTGATGGAGCTCTACATAACTCAATAAAAAAAATTTTGAAAAAGTTAATACTTTTCGAGAAATATAGCGTGAAAAATCGACGTTGGTCAAAACCGTGTCCGTCGACATTTTTTTTGTTTTTATTTTATTTTATTTTATTTACAATAGCGCCATTCAATTCTTCGGAAAAAATTATATCAAGTTTATGCTTTTCGCAAAATTTTTATCTACCCAATTGTTGAGGTAGTATAAATAAACAATTATTGTTTATTAATGTGTCACCACCAATTGGATGGGCCAAAAAATTGTCCAATGTATTTATGTATTTTTTCCCGCAGAATCGAATGGCGCTATTATTTTTACCGTATCTCGCATTTGTAAACACTTTGTTTAAAAAATTTCAAAGTTCAAATTTTTTTTCATCAAAATATGCGGTGGAATTTTAGAGAATTTTTAAGCCAACAAAACGTGTTTTGAAAAAAATGACACACTGTTATGATCCACAAACATTAAGTATTAATTACTACCTATTATAATATGAGTATTAGTTATAGAGTAAAAGGTATCTTGCTGATAAATACATAAATAAATGATGAATGAGAAGCCTTAAAAAATTCCATGCGTCCAAGCGGACGTATGACGCGAATTATAGTGGATCAAGCTTTTAATCTTGAAAACCCAAAAGACTAAGTAGCTTAACAAACTGTTAATTGAAACTAAAATTATGACTAACTCACTTACAAAAGCATTATTTACTAAAGAAAATGAATTTTTACTGTCCATTCACATCTAAGAAAGAAATAAAAAATGATAAATTTAAAATGTAAAAAGTTACGTAATCAACCCTTTGATGCTTAGTAAAAATAATGTTTATTAAAAGCATTTAGTGAACGTCGCTTTATTACTTATTATTTAAAGTATTATTATATAAATTACTTATTCAGATTTAAAGAGTACATTATGAAATGCAATTATCCTCTGGATTATACGGCATACGTAATTATCTATTCTTACAAGTTACTTATAATAGAAGTGACGTTAACTTCCTTTCGGTACATAGTAACTCGTCGAGAGTGCAGCTATTGTATCGGATCTTTGTCCTAAATATCCCTTTTCCACAAACGAGGTAGGGAGCTGGTTCCACGTGCACGTGGAGCCTCGCGACTTCTGGTCCTTTATTTTTCTCCTTTTTTTTTTGTTCGTTTGGTGCAAAAGCCATACGGTTTGCTGCGCGGTTGCGGATATACACACAGAATTATTTACGCACACCGGACAATGTCGTGGGGTGCATAAATCATCGACATGCCGAATTGCATCGCGGTTACCAAGGTTGCAATATCCTATATATAATGTACATATAACGTAACGTAACGTATATCCTATTTATGTGAAATTCGCGGAAGAGCCAGATAGCATCGCCCAGTACGAAAGAGGGCTTCTATAATTTCGCTCAATTCCCTCCTTCTTCGAGTCGTCGGGTGCACGGCATGCACGCACATCCGCATTCAATCACCCGCAACACGGGACTCCGAAACTCCAAACTCGTCTGCTGTTTTTGAGGAGGACTTATCAAACCGCCCGATCGGGGCTCTCCGTTCACCAAATTACCATTTCTTACTCAAGTAGGCGAAATGGAATTGCTAAGGGCTCCATTTAAGCTTTAACGACACTCCGACATGAGCCCTTACAACGAAATCCGCAAAAAAAAAGGCAAATAATTGAAGGAACTTGGAAAAATTTATGCGAAATCAGGATCGAAAGATAGGGAAATGTAATTCTGGTAGAACACCTTCTTTTTAGGGGCTGCAGTGCACTGTCGATCGAGATATGAAGTTAATTGAGTTTAAAAACTCATAAAAACATTAGATACGCTTTTTGCATGCAAATATTGCGTGCAGATTGCATGCACATTACGCATACGCAAACAAACCTTACATGTGTAATTATCTCTTATTTACACGGCAAAAGTAAGTTGCAGAAAACATTTCTGAAATAGGCATGCATTTACACTGCGACATGAAATCGGGGATTTCCGGTAATGCAGCAGTAATGCAGCATTAATGATTATCAAAGCATGATTAACAAAGCGATCCATCTTGTCATTTTTTAGTATTATCGATACCAAGATGTATCTTGTTTTATCATAGGAGGAGATAAAGGTACATAGTGATGAATGATGAGTGATGAATTAAATGACACCGGGGAAAATTTGTTTCCTCTTATTGGAATTTAACAGTTGTTTTATCGAGTTACTCGATAAATCGTCATCGCATCCGTGAGATAGCGCCATCCCTTTTATATTACGCAGGCCTTAGCCAACCCCTTAATCTCGGGCACTACGTGCAGGAGGCTACTTTATACTTAGTCTACCTGCAAAGGGAGGTATTACGGGGTTACTAAAGTATTGTATGGCCTCCCCAAGCCCCATAAGGATAGCCCTCAGGCACGCACCCCCCGTTATCGTGCGTATGCAGTTTTTTTGCTGGTGCGTGCGGTGCAACCCTATGCAGTGAAGGTGAAGGGGGCATCGGGTAACACGGGCAGGCAGGCAACCAACCACACATATACACGTTACACATTCTAAAATTACATGTATGTCACACATTCAAAGCTTACATGTACCTAAGGCATTACATACGAGTACGCATTACGCATTTTACCGTTATGTATGCTTTACGCATAGGAAGAGTAAGTACACATATTACCGATTATACATAGAATCAAAGAATAACTTCACGTGACACCTAGTAAGAGAAGATTACGTATATTATCATATTCATCACGCATTTCAATGTCATGTAATTTTTACCGTTAATATATTTACGCACATCTTAGACATTTATTTAACCTACCAGGTTATTAAGTTAGTGATGCATGTCGACCGGAGATGATTGTATATTCTGATATATTATTGATATATTAGGCTCGAATTATAAGAACTTTTCCAGTATGGAAACGCAAAGAAGGTTTGCTACTGAAGATGATAAACCAGGCGAAAACGAAGAACCACAAGTAACTTCTTCAAAACTTAATTCAATACATTTAACAATTTTCTAAAGTGATTTATATATTTTCACAATTTCAATACAAATATTGTTGTAAAACTACATCTTGGATACCTTTTCTTTTTTATTAATGTATGACTTAAGATGTTACTAACGTAATCTCTAAATATCTTTTAAATCGAATTTAAAGACGCTTAAGACATTAGAACAAGTAAAATATACATTTTTCAGAAACATAAGATTATTATATGATTATCACTTTACTTTGCCATATTGAATTATCTTTTTGAGGACTAGAACTAATTTATTTTCTTTATTTACTGTGAAATATCAAGTAATTAACAGTATTAACGATAATCACGACGAAATAAAATAAATCTGAGAGTTTTCGATCGATCTGGTTGCGAATCGAACCTGACTTTTGCGAGATGCTCGTTTTAAAGATACGAAGTGAGATGAGATAAGTATTGTCTTCGAAAAATGACAGTCTCTCGAATTCAGTTATTTCTCGATCGCCCCAGTCGACGTGCATCACGCCGTGTGAATTCTATATTCATATATTAAATTTCTCGATCCCTCGCGGACTTCCTTGACTGGGTAGGTTTTTTACCGCTTCTTTTTTGTTTTCTTTTGTAATTTATTCCTTTTTAAAGCGAACATATGCTGGTCCCAGAACTCCAGCATGCGACTTTGGTCACGACTGGATACACCCAGACAGGAAATATTCGCCGTTTGCAAACGACTGTTGCAGACGAGTCTTCTCCGACGTGACATACCGCGGGTGTTCCGGAGCTAAACCTAGAGTGCTAGAAATACTCCCTAAAGTTAATTCAAGTACATCGCCTTCGCTGTCGCTTCGTTGCCTTGTCCTCGCCATCCCCCTCATCCAACAACCTAAAAGAATCCATCGTCGGTGGCATTGGTCAGAGAATCTTCGTCAGAGATTCTACCCTCGAGGAAACCAGGTCGACGATCGTCAAACTATCTGACACACTCACATTCCACAACAAATGCTGAATATCTGCAAAATTAGGATACTCTTTTCTCATGAAAGCATTTTTTCTTATTACGTATTATTGCTTACAGTTTTCATTAACTAAACTACACAATAGAGAAAAACTAAATTACACAATTGAACCGCCACATCGTATAAGGGGGTATAAAATTTTTTGGTCTGAGCGCAAACTGATCCTGACAATGTAAAAATTACAAATTTAAAAATATTTTTTGATATTATTCAAGCAAATGAATTACTTGAAATAAATTCCCAAAAATAAAATTGTGTATACAATGTTTAAGTGTTCATGCAACGCTCATTTACATTTATTTAATTATTAAATTGTAGTGGGTGAGGAGAAGTCAATAAGTTGAGTATCGTATCCGGAAGGAAATTGAACTCGGGTCAACACTCTCTCCGTTTTTTCACCTGGAAACCAGGGAACTGATACGAGTCCCCTCGTGTCACCAATAGTGACACAGCCCTTTCTTTTTTTGCTAGTGTGCATCCTCTGATCCCTCGGCATCACAAGCCCCCACTTCATCCCCTCGCTTAGTTTAGCTGAGATACTTCATCCCTTCGTTCAACCCTTAGTTCTCTTAACTTTTGAGAGCCAATTGGTGATCATCATCGCTTCGAACAAACGTCTAAAAAGCACTCTTGGACCATTCAGGACATTGAATTGCAACTGAAACTTCAACGCCAAAAGCCTAAGTTGATGATCATTCAAAAAATGTTCAAAGACAGGAAGTGAAGGAGTAAATCGTGTTTGAGACAGAAAACACTTTCAACTCTCTAAACTTGAGTCAGTGAAAAATCAGTGAAATTTCACTGATTCCCAGTCAAATTCCACTAATTCTCAGTGACTCTTTTCTCACGATTT
>JAUESH010000043.1:6683231-6708038 GCA_032275165.1 Synergus magnus
TCACATGAAGTTATATGAATTCACTTGAATTCTCCTGAAGTCACTTGAATTCTTTTGAATCACCTGAAATATCTGAAATCATTTGAATTGTCATGAAATCACGTAAATTCACTTGAATTCTCCTGCAGTCACTTGAATTCTTTTAAATTTGAAATATCTAACGTCATTTGAATTCACATGAAGTCACGTAAAAATCACATAAATTCACTTGAATTCAGTTGAAGTCACCAGAATTCACTGGAATTTTCTTGAAATCTCCTGAAGTCACTTGAATTCTTTTGAATCATCTGAAATATCTGAAGTCATTTGAATTGACATGAAATCACATGAAATCACGTGAACTCACTTGAATTATCCTTCAGTAATTTGAATTCTTTTGAATTTGGAATATCTGAAGTCATTTGAATTCACATGAAGTCACGTGAAATCACATGAATTCACTTGAAGTCATTTGAATTCACATGAATTCACTTGAAGTCATTTGAATTCTCCCGAAATCAGTGAATTCACATGAAGCCATATGAATTCACTTGAATTCTCCTGAAGTCACTTGAATTCTTTTGAATC
Organism: Synergus magnus; assembly: GCA_032275165.1. Classification (NCBI taxonomy): domain Eukaryota; kingdom Metazoa; phylum Arthropoda; class Insecta; order Hymenoptera; family Cynipidae; genus Synergus; species Synergus magnus. Next base: position 6,683,799 of record JAUESH010000043.1, read on the forward strand.
ACCTGAAATATCTGAAGTCATTTGAATTGGCATGAAATCACATGAAATCACGTGAACTCACTTGAATTATCCTTCAGTAATTTGAATTCTTTTGAATTTGGAATATCTGAAGTCATTTGAATTCACATGAAGTCACGTGAAATCACATGAATTCACTTGAAGTCATTTGAATTCTCCTGAATTCAGTGAATTCACATGAAGTCATATGAATTCACTTGAATTCTCCTGCAGTCACTTGAATTCTTTTGAATTTGAAATATCGAAAGTCATTTGAATTCACATGAAGTCACGTAAAAATCACATGAATTCACTTGAATTCAGTTGAATTCACCAGAATTCACTCTAATTTTCTTGAAATCACCTGAATTCAGTGAAATCTTCTGGAGTCATTGAAATATCCTGAAATATCTTGAAGTCAGAAGTAGGTGTGCACCCGCTTGGTCGAGTTGTCAACCCATCGCGATAATAATATTGAGATGATACATTCGTGATGATTATTTTCATATGAGAATTTCGATATGATAATTTTGTTATTTTGTCAATTCCATGTGAAAATTCGATGACTCGTGAATATAAAAAAAATGAGTTAAAGAATGATTTTTTAGTAATGATTGTTTTTTTAATGAATGAGACAAGATTGTCGTCGTCGCTGTCGTCGACAAAGTGATCGAAAGACTATGAGCAGCCACAACGCTCGACTACCATTCCTGGTAACCGTGAAAAAACGATTTGATACTCGTTATCGAAGTAGAGCATTGTGATTTCTGAGAGCTTCCTCGGCGCACAACATGGTCCCGTGTTGTTTGGAGGCTCGGCTAGGCTCACTATGTGCGTGTTTGGATATGCAGGTAAAAACGCCATGGGACAGTCCCCCGAACAATAGTTCGCATCATATCTGCAAAAGACAAAAAAGAGTTTTTTCTTTACCTTAGAATTTAATATCAGAAAAAGGAGGACTGAAGCTTGAATGGCGGATTGGGAAAAGGCAGGGCAGGGTGATTCGTACGGAAAATCTGAACGAATAGTCACTTCTTTTCATTAAACCTGTCAACTATCGACATTTTAAAGGCATAATGATATTGAGATCCCAAAATGATCCCAAATAACGTTTAATTAAAGTACCGGGTATGAGACAAATCAGTACTAAAGTTCCTCCTTTTTTTAAAATTTTTAAAAAGTCCTCATATGACTTAGAGGTCATTCAAAAAATACGTGACGCTTTCTGGGAGGTTTTTGGACCACCCCTTCCCCTAAGCAACGCACTGTACTTTTTTTCACGAACTCCTCCCCCTCCCTAAAGGCGTGCGGTATTCGTTTTAACGTTTTTGGAAATCTTTTGGTACTTTTTCTATTTTTTGGGACTTTTTTTGAACTTTTTCTTGGTAGTTATATTTTATTTTTCGGGATTTTTTAAAAAATTTTATAAAACTGAATGGAAAAAACAGTGGAAAAAAAAAGAAGTGGATAGGAAAAGGGATTTAGAGCAAGGGATGAAAAAATGGTGCTTAAAACAGGGGTTCGGAAAAGAGGGATGGAAAAGGGGTGGGAATAGGGAGTTGAAACAAGTGTGGATATTCCAAGAGAATATTAAAGAGAATTGTACAAATGATTTGTTAGAAGCAATGAAACTTTTGAGTTCAAGTAGAAAAGGGCATTCGGGGTCAGACACAAGTAGAAAAGGTAATCTAGCTCAGACAGAAGAATAGAAATTTCTGCTCATTATGAAGCCATTCTCGAAATGCTATTTTTTAAGGATTCTGCAGATTATGAAAATTGTCTAGATGTGAAAAAACTAAAAAGATATGCCAATTTTATCAAGGAGGAAGCATGTAAAATATGTAGGTGCTAAAATCTGTTATATATGGTGTATGTAGATTATAATCTGCAGTAATTTGCGATGCTATCATAATAACAGGCGATGGATAATCTCTGACGTATGCACAATATAAACGATCTAATTTTTACTTAACGATGGAGATATGAGAATTAGCATTTAAATTAAATTATAACTGGTAGGTTATTGTCCATTAAAAGGTAGAGGGACTTTCCATGAGATAGTAAATTATGAGTTTATAAAAAAGTTGAAAAGTAGAAAACAGATGAAGAATTGGGGCGGCGAAGATGAAGAGATGAAGACATGAAGACATGAAAACATAATGAAGTGAAGACTTGAAGAGATGATGAAGAAATGAAGAAATTATTTCCAAGTATAAATGAATGTAAAAACATAAACAAGCTTAAATTCTGATCTTACTTTTTAGGCGCAATTATCCAATCCCAGCCGAATTTCTCGAAATCGACTGTGAGTTTATAACGGCAGCACCTGCTTTCTTGACTCGCTTCATCGCAATTGAGTCCTACGTTCCTCTTGATCCTGCCGCCTCTCCTGGAGTCGAGTTCCTGCATCTGGACTTCCAGGTATGGTGCGTTCTCCGCGGCAGGATTGGTTTCGACCGGTTTATAGTTCCTCCTGTGATTGCCGCCTCCTCCTCCGATTTTCAAGGCCACACCAAGGTTATCCCTGGGGTGTTTGAACCACTCGGCGACCATGCGTCTGAGTTCGATGGTGACCCATTTGCCGCGTCTGCCGATTGGTCTCGTGTATTTGGTCGTCAGGGGGGGACCCAGGAGTGGTCCACCTGACTCTGTCGCACCTCGGAGGATTCTTTGGAGTGTTATCGTCACTGGAGCATCACTATCCAGGTCGACTTCTGACTCACAGTCTTCTCGCGGTTCCGTCGTACCGTAAATCCACAACGAGAGTTCCGCCCTCGTCACTCGATGCTGAACTACCTTATCCGAAAATTTGAAGTACAATACATCCAGACTACCCTTCGAGTGCCTTAGCCTCTGGTCTAGAATCAGAAAAGACAATTACATTTTTAGGGGACGTTTAAATAATTTTTTCTTGTAATAATAAACAAATCCTCGACAGAACCGTTGGCAAAATATCAAAAGCTTTCAACTGTCGATATATAATTTTACACTTCTCATAATAAACAAGTTTCTTCCACGTTTCGATTTTGATAATGATTACATTTATTGTAATTATATGTTATCATGTCTTTACTGTCTTATTCAATTATTAAAATTGCTGCACTGAGAAAAATGGATGTTTAAATTTAACATATAGATTTTGGATGTTGTAGCCGAATGCTGAATAGATGTTCAATATTAATATCTAGATCACAGCTAAAAATCTCAAAATTCATAAATATGATTGCACGTGAGAAAGTGAGCCGTCAATTCTATTGATCGTTATTACAGCTACATACAAAGTAAAACGAAAGCGATTACTCGCCAACGCGGAAGTTATTTTGCCAGACATATAGTGGTATTGTAAATGATAAGTTGAGAAAGCAGCGTTCGTACACGAGCCAGTGTTTATAGACACTCTACACGTGGAATTCAAAAGTAGGATTTAATGCCCGACTTTTGCATGGATATATAAGAATATTGACGAGTAATTGCACCATCCACATTTTAATTCAATGAAGAAAATATTCCTGAAAATGTATCAAGCAAATAAAAGAGCAATTACAATTCTCTTCATCACTTGTAGAGTATAAACGATTTACTAGATTATAATTATTTTAATTGCCACTAAATGTAGATCATATTTTCAGAAACTGTGGTTTCACATAAACATATGTTTATGTTTCATTTTACATGTGTATTTCTACTATTACAAACATAACTATTGCGGTGGTGGTACAATTATTATATACTTGACTAGAAACTAATTCCCGCAATAGGATATCTTTAACCAGAAGTGATCTCTGCTGGTTAATAATACATATGAGATAAAACACTTGATAAGGTTGCATTGGAAAACATTGTCAATAATGAATGTCAATCAGACAACTATGTAAGTTAATGACGTACACATGTTTTATTACTCGTGAACGGTTACTCGAATGGCATACAATCGAAAAAGAGATTTGAGAAGGAAACTTTACAATTTTGCTGATTGTTTCACTTTATTCCAATCAAAATGTCAATTCGAAAATTCAATTTATCAAATTTCACCGGAATATTCCCTTTTCATACAGTAATAATCAGCATCAAATGATTCCTTTACACTGAGAAAAAAATGCTATTAAATCAATGGACCGCACTATCGTCCTCGTTCACAAGCAGATCTTTTTGATTCAAATAAGAATTCATTCAATTTGATTCAACAGTAATGCTATGAATTTTATAGTACATTGATTTGAATCAAAAAGATCTCTTTTGAACGAGCACGATAATGTGATCCATTGATTCAATAGCATTTTTCTCTCAGTGTATCTTGATAGGTTTCAAATTGTACATTTTTAAATTTCTCTCTGCATTTACTCCAGCCAATAGTAAATTAACGCTTAATGATTAATTCATCATTAATCGCAAAAATAATTATTTTTCACTCTATTAACACACTTTCAACAATTGACATACTGACTCAGTTGATTATACATTCTATATTGATTACGAATGATTACACATTGTGTTAATCACATCTAAAAAATACCAATAAAGTCAATAAACTCATTTCGAACTATTTTTTATTTCAATTACATGATTAAAGTGATGGAAAGTGACACAAGAATCAGTGATGAGATTGTTTTGTCTCTGAAAAATTAAATACTTAACAGCAGAAGATAAAGCAAAGCCTGTCCTTGATCTTCAGCAAGCAGTACCCGTGTAATTGAAATGAAGCATACATAATTATTTATAGAACCGTAAAAAACTGAAATCATTTCTAATCACTTTCAGATTATTTTTTGTTCTCCAAGATATGATGCTTTCACAATATATTACTGATGAATAAAAAAAAGCGCACAATTTGCGGAAAAGATTACTTACTTAATAAAGAAATTGAGAATAACTGGAAAATTTATCAGGTTCTACAATCAGTAATTAACGTACTGTCCAATTTAATCTATGGAGCGAACATGAAGTTCTCCTTTTCAGCTCATTATATAGATATGTGTTGACCATTGCATACCACGACCTTGAAAAGTGGAACTTAATGTCCGCTCCACAGACATGAAAAAAGCCATATTCAAACCTTTATTACATAAAATATCGTATGTGTCATGGGAAAGAGGGACTTTTTCGACTCGTGTATTTTTTCAGTCTTGGATCTGGCTCTAAGTCCTCTCCTACAACTCATACTGAAAACATACACTCGTCTAAAAAGGCGCCCTTCTTTCCCTTGATGCATAATATTCTACTGTTTCTATCTCTTTTGTCTTATCACACGACCTTCGAAATTATAACAGTGGATTATGCTGAGCTTTGTTATTTCAACAATATGATTCTGTGAGTCATGTACGATTAAAAATACTTTTAATTGAGAAAAATGAGGAAATATTCAACTTGTTTATTACTTAATTATATTGTTAATTTACATTTTACCCAGCTTGTCAGGTTAATAATATTAATAACACTTTTCAAAAATCCTGACAAACCGCGTCATGCTAAAAATAATTTCTTATTTGTTCGTCAGAAATCGGTACCTGTGCTCAGATAATATTTGTAAAAATAAAAATTTATCAAAACGACTTTCGAAATGTATCACAAGTGCAATGGACTCGGTTATCGATAAAAAAGACTGCAAAGACGTTAAATTTTTTGTAAGCACAGTTTTTTAGATCTTTTAGAAAGCTGAAGAAACGATTGTTGTCTGACTCTTTGGCCTGATTCGCACATCAATTAAGATATTAACAAGTTTATTAACTTGTGAGTAATGACGTCAAATCTTAATTCACCGAGATAAATGCTTTCTAATTGAAAAATGAAGTTAATGTTACAAATTTGTTGATTGACATAAATAAATTTAAAGTTTCCTTGATTTGAAATTTTATTTGAAAATAGCTCTGCTTCAAACCACTTGATTTCAGTGAAGAGGAAAATTCCGGAAAAGTGTTGCAAATATTGGAAATCGTCGATGAATCGTGAAAGAAACTTTCCCTTCTTGAATAGGAAAGCATGATGAGTCGATTTTGGCATTACATTGCGATTGGAACTCGATTGGTGCGAATATAGCTGAAAGATCGTAAATCAGAGCCTCGTTTCTTCTCTGACAAGGGAACACGTGTGATCAGCAAGCGTTTACCCCGACATACAACTTACTTATATAGGTTTGTAGTTACGTGACTGCAAGCAGGCGTAACTAATATTCTGTTTTTAAGGTCAGAATACATGATTTTTGTTCACTTCAGGATCGTTGAAAAATATTTAAAATAATAACGCTTTTAAAAAACAGGATATTTCCCATCGGTTCCTTTTTTAAAAAATGAATGATCCACAAAACTCGCAATTTCGATATTTTCGGCTTTCCGAAATGCTTAATGATCATACATTTATGCTGAGTTCAAATTTATGCTGAAATTCCCAGAAATAAAATGTAATCTTTTGAAATTCTTTAAAATTCCTTAAAATTTCCAGAAATTACATTTTGTAACATTACATTTTGTTCTAACATAATTTTGATTTTAATAAAAAGCAATTAGAGCTGTAAAGAATCTTTTGAGGAATAAAATCAGCCCTCTATCATCAGAATTGAATAAGAATTGCTGGTTTTCTCATGGTAGATTTTTATTTATGGTGTAAGTATAGAAAAAATTGTAATTGCTCTCTTACAAAGTAGAGTGAGATTTCCTCAAGAAGGATACTTGTAGTTCAGATTGGATGAATCAGGAAAGCATAGCTACTGCACACTAGCCTGGTTACACTACTGTTTCTACATGTTTCTCAAAGAAAAAAAATTGTCATACTACGTCGCGGTAGATGCAGTCGTCTAATCAGGCCATTGGTCAGAACCGCTTCCATGAAGGGTAAGCTGTTCAAATCGTACCGTTATACATGCGATGCGACTTTTTCTGTCGATCAATCAGAGTTCGATCCGCTCGATAGGATTGAAAGCTTTGTGTGCAACATGGTGTTTAAACACTGATTCTCTTGTCAAGGCTAATATTTCATCCTTCCACAATTTACAGACTCACAATTGCTACGTTTTTTAAAAATAAAAATAACTTCAATTGTAAATGCTCCTGGAATACATTTTTTTTAGATAATTTTTTTCGTTATGCCACGAGATTAATGACCCCATTAGATGGAGTGAATTTAGAAATAGAAGTCAGGGAACCTAACGAATTAGATACACTTTTTCGCAAGAGAAGAGCGATCATTTTTTTCATTCGCGAATATCGAATCCTTCGTCTGGAGATTTTCAGGACTCTAATAACTTCTATTCAAGACTCTCAAGGATGTCTGCGCAGAGAAAAAAATAATGTAGATTGGTATTGAACATTAAAAAATGGATTATAAAAACTAAGATAAAAGTAGTCAATGAATTTGTATGAAATGGTTGAGTTCCATATATAAATCTGAGTTTTATATTACATAATCAGTTATATTTCCGTAAAATGATTTTTTCTTTTCGGTTTTCAAGCTCGAGGAGATTCGTTTAGAAATTCCAGATTCAAATCGATTAACGTCTGCTCTAACGCGAAAATTCCGCACGTCAGTTATAATTGCGACGTTCTGTCTGTCAGTGCTCGATTCCATTTTCGGAGAAGTCAATTTTCGAAAATTTACACGGCGTGACACGTTAAATTGGAGAATTGTGGGTGGGGGATGAGACATCACCCGTCACCGGAAGTCCTGGCAGGAAATCTGTCAAATACGATTACTCGGAATCTCAAATCCACCCCTTTCCTCTTACATACTTTATTCAAATTTGTCATTTCGAAAATTACAAGTTAAAAATTGTCAGATTTCGAATCTAAAATATTATGAAAAACATTTAGATTCAATGAAGAATTTCTTAAATTCTCGACTTGTCATTGTTTATAAATTCATTTTCTACAAATATCATCGATTTGCAATTTCTCTGAGTAAGAATAGATATCAAAAGCTCATCACATTCCTCATTAATCAGACACGAGTGATAACAAAGACTCTCATTAAGATATAATCAAATCTGCATACGATAGAGACTTAACAATTAATCAATTACTGTGATATTTTTATATGTAAATATGATTTAAAATATGGCTTAGATCCATTTAAAAATATGAAAATGGTAAATAAAAAAAAATTCACTTCAAATCGTTCTCTTATTATTTAGCATTTCAAATTTGAGCTTTCCCAGACGCGATCAAGTTTGAGGGAGAGAGAGAGCGGAGATAAAAAAAGGAATGAAAGAAAGCACAATAAAACTAACTGCACCAAAGTACATCGTGCTTCACCGCGAGATAAATATAGTTTGGCGAACGGAGGTCACTTGCATTGCTCGACGGTCGTGGAAATGTTTTCTTCTGCGTTCGCTAAAGATTTTCAAATGATTTTTCACGGCTAAAAGCAGCCAGACAGAATCCACCGAAAAGCGAGGCTTTCATTTCGAAAATTATTTCCGTCCGACCTTCCACAGATAAAATTCTTCCCAATCCTAATGTTTCAGCGAAGAATGGCAAATTACTGAAAATTTATCAAATTCGGATTAAATCCCGCTAATGATGATATTGAATTATTATATCAATGTCCTTTCAAGTTCTCCTCAATTTCATTTCCAACAATGTAAATCTTGAGGTAGAGAGGAAAATAGAAATCCTGCGTCTGAGAGGGAATTTGAGATCACCTTGGTGAGATTATTTATTAATGAAGCTGATTGACTGAAAAAGGATTTGTGAGATATGAGAGAATGAGAAAAGAGTGAGAAAGGAAATGACAAAAAAATTAGCATTGTACTTTAACGTGAAATATTTATTGATAGTTTGTCATTTGAGAAGGAACTGCTAGTAAATTTCTGGAAGCATGAGACATTTAACCTTTCTCACCTTGGTGGTTTCTTATCTTTAGAATATTTATTCTTATATAGTTAATTTATTTATTTTTGTATTCGAGGTAAATAAGTATAATGTGTGTCTGCATTGTAAAATTGCACCATTGCATAGTTTGGTCAAATTCCAATTCAATTCCACAATTTGCAATTTTCTTGAAAAATTGCACCACTTTTTATTTGAATTTGTACATCAAATTTTATTCTACAATTTTAAGTATAATCAATTTCAATATGGAAATTCGAAAAAAAATAGAATATCATTTTTATTTCAAAGCCTCACAAATGAATCGATTCTTTGATTTAAAGTGAATCTTCTAATGAGTATTTTCTTGGAAGACAATTCAGATATGACTCGTGTTTGAACCTGCTATAAATAAATGAATTATTGATACTGAATGACCTCACAGGATTGTAAATGCACTTTTCACTATCTTTGAGTTCTTTCACTTCGGAAGTTTTTCCAAAGGGCATCGACGTATCAATCTACCTATTTTATCAAATCCATCGTTTTAAAACTTCAAACCAAAAATCAATATTATTTTCCAAACAAATTATTTTATAAAATTATTTCTCTATAACAGCTTTCATTTCTTGTGACAAGAAATTCTAATGCTTTCATTCTTTCAGTTCTTTTTAATGTCACACTTATGGTGAAAGTCGATTGCACAAACCGCTGTCAATAAACTAATTATCGGTGATTATCGATTAGAACGAAAAAATACTACCAGAAAAAGAACACTCTCTACAGAAAAAGTAGTACTTTTCCAATAGAGTTATAATTTCTCGTTTAAGTTTCTGTATAATCAAACATTTTTTCTGCCAAAACAATAATACATAAATAGAGAAGCAATAATTTATAATTTGTGATTATTAAATTGCAAATGTGTTCACTTTCGTAACCGATCAAGCAATTAGGACTTCGTCCTTGGTATTGGATCAGTTATCGTGTTTCTAGGGTGTCTTTACGATCAAGGGATCGCATAGAAGTGGATCCCGTACGAGTGAGCAAGGTTCCATGAAATTGAAGGTTATAGTTCCGAGACTTGGTTGGGGAAGGTAGACGTCCTTTCATTCATTTTTTTTCTTTTTTTCCTCCCCCTCCCACACTACCTTCAAATTCTGATTCTCGTAAAGCCGATGTCGTGTCGGACACGAATCAATTCCGCGAAATTAAACGGAAACGCAGACTGGATCCTTCACCTAAACTGAAGGATCGTGTGATATGAATATGCTAACCGGATTCGGCGAAATTGTTGGCGGTCACGGGAATTCTAAGGTGTGGGGCACCAGACAGCCACTCTTCCATTTTTTCGCCTTTCAAACTTTTCCTGTAAATGAACTTCACTAAATGAGGTTTCACCTAACTTTTATGCCTCTGCATTTTTCAATAAACTCTTTTTAATGGAAAAGAATTAGGATACATAAAAGAATCATGGATAATCCATTCAAGAAAAAATTTGCACAAGAAACACAAGAGAAACTAGAAGAAGAAATATCAAATATAGAGCCTCTTATATTCATCCATAAGTTGTAAGATGCTTAAGAGTTTTCCCTAAAAGAAAGATGAGTAGTGATGCATGTCGAGCCAAGAAATACTCGTGATCGATCGACATCGATCGAAATTTGTCAAATTTTCCGAGCCGAGGTGAAACGTCAGTTCTTGAAAATGGAAGGAAACGAAATAGAAGTCAAATCGATCGAAAGGTCAAAGAGAAAATATTTTCTTTAAAAAAAAATCTAGTCATATTAACAATATTTTATTCACTTTCAAACCCTTATGTTCCCGAAATTATTTAAAAATAAAGAAAAGTGTGGAGTTAACTGATTAATTAACTCATTTTTTATTATTAACCTAATTTATAAATCAGTTTCCATATAATCGTAGAAAATATTTATGTACGCATAATAATTACAAATAATTTTCTCAATTTTCCAGCGATTATTTCTGATAAATTTATGTGAAAAAACAACATTTTTGAAGGTTCTCGATCTTTATTTGCAGGAAAATAATTATTAATACATAATCCCCCAATGGCGTGGGATGCGAAGTCCCCCAAACTTGTAAATTTATCCGAAATCTCTAGAAATTTTCTAAAACCACATAAAATCGCTTGCAATCTTTCTCATCTCGAAAAATCTTTCAAATTCCTTAAAAACTTCTGAAATCCCTTAAAATGTTTGAAAATCCGTGAAATCCTTCAAATACAATATTTCATGTTATCTATAGAAATGAAATCTCTTAAAATCCCACTAAATCACTCGAAAAACTCTTAAAATACCATGAAAGTTAATTTAGACCGCTGTGAGTGAAATTTTATTGGTAAATTGTTCAATTATCAAATTAATAATTAAGGCTTTCAGTATGATCTTTAAAATTTCTAAGGTTTTAACTTTGGAAAATCAAACCTAAATATTTTTTACAATTAAGATTTTTATTTCGACAAACTTCAGATTAAAACTAAACAATTTTGAAATTCTTCGATTGATTTAGCGAGCTGCTCGTTTCGCGAGCCGATTTGAACCGATCTGAAGCACTAAAAAGACGATCAGTTTTGAGGAGAAAATTTCTAAGGGATGATCTCTAAGAGATGAATTATGGCAGTTGAATTATAATTCATGAACTATAAGGGATGAACTGCAACGAAGAATATGTAGGAGAACCACTAGTATTTTGTGAAAGAGTATAGAAGCACAAAGTCAAAAGAGGCAAGGCGCTTCTGCCACCTGAAGGATCTCGCTATAGTTGTACCCCCAAGGCGTGGGCAGAATTCGACGAAATTGAGGGTTGCGAGGATCCAAAGGAGGGGGACAGCAGACAGCCATCCAGTCAGTCAGCTAACCCATCCATCCATCCAACTATCCAACCAACCAGCCAGAAGCCCCTTGCGTGAGTCTACCGAAACTTCTCGGCTACCTACACCTACCTACTAAGAGCGTTGAACCCCAAAATTAATGTTGTAATGCACTGCCATCTCAGGCCGTTCTAGCCCACACCCGTCTCTCATCCCCACACCATACCATTTCGCATCCCATACCATTTCGCTCCATACTATGCATTCTATTCTCTTCACTACAAGATCGCTCGATAGCATCCACTCTCCTTTTAGCAGTTTAGCAATACCTCCACTCTCCCTTTTACCAGAAAATTTCAAATTGTCTCTTCATCACTGGATCAATTTTGAAAGAACTGGTTCCTTGGGTATCTTCAAGATTCTGGGGCTGCAGAGGAGTTCTAGATGAGGATACTGTTTGATAATATTGATAAGGGTATCCTATTGTTTCACCAGTGTTGGTCATCTAATGAGAAAAAAAAATTGTTCAAGTTTACATATCGTGAGCTGCATCATTCCATCTATGTCATCTATGTCATCTGTCACATTTGCTCGTCTGAAGAACAGTATCAACTGATGCAATTTTTATAATTGCAGGATTTCTTTTGTTATTGAGATGGTGTTGATGAGATATGAGATTATGGTATTAATTTCTAGTCGATATATGACAGTGATTACAAGAGTTAATTGTTCATGCTTCTTCAAATCATCATTAACTTGTAATGCCATAGCTGATAAGGAGGTCTACAAAACGATTAAAATCGAAAGGATATAGCATACTTTATCATATCACATGAAGTAGAAAATTGATGTTTATAATATACATTACTATTCATCAAGTTGAGAAAATGATTATATCATTTGTAAGATCATGCTGCGAAGAGAGGATTGATTACGTAAAGTAGATAATAATGATGTTTACATTTATGAGGGATATCTCCTTGTCCCCTGAGACTAGTATACATAACTAATCATAACTTCAGACCAAACATCCTTAGAAATTTAACATACAACTTTGTTAAAGCCTTTTTCCTCTATCCCATTCACTCAAAATGATTTCCGATCTAATCGCGAAGAAAATTATTTATAGCACACCTCCAATCAAGCTACAGTTACATTACGTATTACAACTTATATCAGCTCATGATTGCACAACAGTTGCAGTTCAAACCACACTACAGAGATTTCAACGCATTTAAGGTAGTTGTGTCAAAATCGGACCCTTCTTACGAATTATCTAAAATTTTCAAAATATGTTGAAAATATTGTTATCTAACGATGCTACCATTTTTAGTTTAATCGTCTGTTTCTAAAGGCAAATATTATTAATTATGTTCAGTACTTTTTGCACGGGTCTTCCCTTGTGGTTATAAAAATCAATACAATTTTCTCTGAGAAAGTGAGAATGAAATTGTGGCGTTGCCACTATATGGTTACCATACGAACTGTTACTGTGAATGTGTGTATTCGTATATAGGAGGGGGGACACGGCGGCTCCCTCCCCCCAAAAGCCCAGAATTAAAATTCGAAGTTTGTGAGAGTGGAGGGGGAAGGATAATTATTAGGTGGCCCTCCCCAAAGACCTTCTCTGGATCCGCCCTTGTATGATTTCTTACATTTATCAGAGCATACATTTTTATGGCAGAATATTATAGCCGCGAGACAACTACCTTAATGCAAAGTTGCATTTCTGATGAAACTGTCAAATATCCTCATCGTCGGCCCTAAAGTAGTCCTTTCACTCAATCTGAGAGAAGCAATTTCAGAAAAGTGTAGCAAGGCTAATTTCCCTTGATTTGTAAGGCGGGAGGGTCGATTCCGATTCTTCATTTAAACAGTAGTTTTTTTCCCTTTCCTTTTCACCTTTTTTTTTCTCGAGATTCAATTCACTCTTTAACTCAACGCACTTAAGTACCGGCACCTTAGAAGGTGCTTTCGCTGGCACTTTCAACTTGCTCGCGGTTCCCGAGGCTTCCGGCCGGCGTAAAACGCCCGAGCGTTAAAATAATTGCATCGCGTGACGTAACGCTGCAATTGCAACTGCACTTCGGCAATAACAGTAACTGCATGAAATACGCATTTGGGTCACGCTTCTGGGCCTTCTGTTACACCGTCCATTTTGTTTTTTTGTCAGAATTGAAAGTTTGGATTTTTTTAGTGCTTTACAATTTGATCTTCACGAACACAGATTGAAAGATGTATTTTTTTAATAAGTAATTTTAATTTCATTGCCTGTAAAGATCAAATCTTCACACTTTCATTTCCATAATCTGAAACTTGGTGAATTTTAAACGACTCTTTAATTTCCAACTATCAATCATAAGTTTCCACCTTGCAGAAACCCGATCTCGAAAATCACCTGCCTTGTGGTAGCTTTTCTATTATAGAAATTGAAATCTAATCTGTGAAAAATGCACTAACCTCTGCTATATTTACACACCATACAGCATCAGTTTTGATCCTCAAACTTCACCAGATGAAACGACATGAACATCATCAAACCCTTGATTTGTCAAAAATTTGACTGGAAAATTTGCATGTACAAAAATACCCCACTTCTGAGTTTGAAAGGGTGAAATTGAAGTTTGACGTAAAAAGTGAAAGTGAAGGAGAAATGAAGAGTGAAGAATAGGGGACAGGTTCTGGAGTGATGAGAGCCTCTGCGAGAGCGGCGCCTGTCTGCGAGTATGCTGACCGCAATGTTCCCTTATTTCACTGTGATTATTCATCGGTTATATATCCATTTCAGATTTATCAGTTTATCCCGTTTAGAGTTCAATATATTACAGGATACAATTTGCAAAAGAAAAAGGAAGCGCGAAAAACACGAGAAGCAAAGAAGACAAGAAAAGCCTTGAAGAAATCATTCGAAATCATCTGCAATGTTTTGAAAAGTATTTCAACATCTATTTGACGTAAGTTGAAAAAAAAACAAGCAGTTAGAGACTTCTAATCAGTTTACACACTGGAAAAGAAGAAAACTGAAGAGAATAAATGAAGAAAAATCAAGAAAATAGAAGAGATGAAAAAATGATTAAAAAAAGAGAGAGGGAGAGTCATAATAACATGAATTCGCACGTAAGGCAGGGCCGAAGCGCCGCTGTTGTAGCGCCCGCTCTGTACCTTTTAACGATCGTCAAATTAACTTATATCTTCCCACGTAATTACAGGTTATACGGTGATCTTGTATTTTCGCCTTTACACGCATGCATCGACGATCACGAATATCTTTCAGTGTAGGGAGAGAGGTTTGTGGTGGGAGAGAGAGGAACAGTTGAGGAAATTTGAAGAGAAAGAGAAAAAGGTATAGATTGTGTGTGAGTGTGTAATCGATACGATCAAATATAATTTCTCCAGTAACTCGCAACTTAACTGATAGGCAGAATTTTGTATTTTTTATAACGACAAGTGCATAATTAAAATCGGTACACTTTGGGTGGCCTTTGATTTGTATCAGAATAAAAAATAGAATAATATAATGAAGTCTTCAACTTCAAATTGGCGAAAATTTCAAAAGTCAATTTGTATATTTCAGACGTAACTTCTATTGGTTCCTCTCTCTGTCTATCAATTAATCATTCTTGACTAATTAAGATTTAGAGATTTAGGTTTGACATGTGTCATATAGGCAAAGAAGGATAAGATTTGGTCCTTTTTTCATGAAAACAATGACGAATATATGAAAAAGCGATGCATTCAGCAAGTGATGAATGAGGGATGCAAATCCTTGAAGAAGAGCTTTGGCCTTTTTCCTTATCGCGTGCTGGGGATCAATTTCGGATTCGTGCAACAGGCAACAGCCACGGGAGATTGGTCAGAGGAAGCAAGATCCGATGGTATCTGGACCGAAAGCAGGATGGTTCTCCTAACAGAACTAACCACGATTTGCCACCCACAAGCCAACTTAACACGATAATGAGCAATGGGCCTGACCTAGGCTCCGGCAACGGCCGTGACCTTCGCCGCGGATTCAGGCCGACGGTCAATCGTGTGCGTGAAATTTTCGCTATTCGTATGCATACTTGTAACTTCTATATGTACTGTCTACATGCACAAATGCATGCGAATGTATATTATATACAAATACATATAAATTAATACAGAATACATATATATATATATATATATATATATTACATATAAATATATATATATATATATATATATATAAAATATATATATATCAGCATCGACCGGTCGACCGAGATCAATCTCTCGAGGACGAGGAGCAAAAAACTAGTGGTCGCTTCTCCGAAGAAGAGTGAAGAGATAGATAGAAAGAAAGAGAGAAAAGCTGAGGACAACGGAGAAAGAGGAAGAGAAGGAGAAAGAAATAGAAAAAGAGAGGGTCGCAGGCCGGGCTGAGAGACAAAGAGAAGACAAGAGAGTGATTCAAACAGAAAAAAAAATTCGTACTCCACCAGATTCCAAGGATCCCCCTTGCACTGGCTGAACTGGTGTCTAGAGAATGTGGCTAGGTCATTCGGTGGCGATAACCCTTGACTAAATTGATACTAGGTTGCTAATCGCATTTTTCATGTCCTCGAAACTGAATTCGTCCTAGAGATTCGAAGGCTGCGTTTTCGCTATCACCGGACCAACCAATCACGAGACCTAATGTTTCAATTTATGATTGCCTACAAATAATTTATTTTTCGCGACCACCCTCAAATCGGGGTCATTATTTCCTTCGCCTTTTTTCAAATTTTGAAATTGAGTATGAAAGTTTCAAACGGGTATTTTGCAAATTTTTATTTTAAATTTAAACCCCCTCAATAATAAATTAATAAACCCCTTTCAGTAATTGAAAATCCTTCCTACGAAAAAATTGTTTGTCTTGAAGCAAGACCGATTTTCTTAATTCAAGACTTTTTTTCTGTGTAGAAATAACAATTTTCGTTCGAAAATTAAATCTTCGCGTATTCTTGAGTACACAGCACTAAATTTCGTTAAATCAGCTCTAAAATGGTGGATGAATGATTTCTAGAATGGAAAAAATGGTCAAAAGTGAAAGTAAGGAAATGATGACAGTTTGGAGACAACTTCTGTTTTCTATCAATAACGGATTTATCGAGCCAATTGCCTATCAAATTAACCCCTGGATCACCAAGCGATCTTCTCTAATAAAAATAATCATGCGGGGTCGTTAAGTGACCCCACGTGTTTCTCTTTATTTTAAATCTTAGAAAAATTATTATTCTGATGGGGGTAAATTTCAAAATATTGTTTTCAAAACCAGCCACAGAAAATTAATTAATTTTTGTGAATACTCGTTATGTTAATTACTTACATCTAAAGCCAGGCATGTCGTATGTCAAAAAGCACTCATTGTTGTATTTGACATCTTTTACCTTGAAAGGCTTAATAATTCTAAGTTTCGTATTTTTCCAGTTTTTCTACGTATTAGTTTTTTAAATTCGAGAAACCTAATGGAAAACAATTATTTACATTTTTAATTTAATAATTTAAATAATTTGAAGGACGTATCCTTAAAAAATGTTTAATAAAGTGATCGTAGAATAAAGAGAAAGCAATGAATTTTATTATGTTTTTTGTTGAATTATTTGATCAGAAATTGCACTTATTTATATCTGAGGTAAGATGAAAGTACACATTTGATCTTATCTTATTAGTCATTACTTTTATTTTATTACACTATAATTAATTTTATCAATGTATCACAGGGAAAAAATTTTACCTACATATGTAAAAATTTACTGCGTAATCAGGAAGTGCTGTTGGATACACGACTTTCATATTATGAATAATAATTTCACTAAGAATATTTTTTCCTCTATATTATGTCGGTCCAAAAGCAATATCAAAATTTCCAGTGCATAATTGAAATAATTTAAAAGGTAAAGAGTAGCCCCGAGCTTAAAATTGATAAAAATGTCTCAGCTCGCTTATCTCAAGACATTTCAACTTCCTCATATAATTATTTAAATCAACAAATCAATCATAAAATATCAAAATCATAAAATATAAAATCATTCTCCATTAGAAAAATGAAATCCGTCCATTTCTAGCCGGAAGGATAAACAGAAAAAACATACAAAATAAATAAATGCACAACAAATAAATAATTTGAAAGATAGAATTGATGAGAAGAAAGCAGCCCTGAACTTCAGGAGAAAATTTAAACAGACAAAATTAGTTGTGAACTTACGAGGTTGTGCCAAGGCGAAGACGCTTTCCGTTTTAGCGGCATACTCGTCGATCTCTTCGTGATGGGTAATTCCTGGCTCTAGTGGTTGGTCCGCCTGCACCCCATACATGTCCATCAACTTTGATATTGGTGGGATCCTCGGCAGGGCTCTACCCGTCATATTCGGGGCCTGTTTCAGGCCCAATTTATTCAGGATTTGCTCCTTTATCGCCTCGAGACTCAAGGCCCTAATCTCCTCATGCATCCTACAAGCATTGCATCCACTGCTAGCTTGGACCATTTTCCTGCTCATCTTTCCCTGAATATTTGGGGTATCGAAGGCCCCGAGCAGGACCAGCGAGAGCAGCAGCATCCTCGTGATCATTTTTCCTCAAGCTCGCTGCTTTGGAGAAAGATTCCTCCTCGCTACTACCAATCAGAGGCCACCATCCTCAATCCTTCTTTAACAAACAAACTTCAAATTCCAAAATCCAAATTCGAAATTCCAAATTTGATTTCTTCTCTTTATGGAATGGTACCAATCTTTCTCTAGAAAAAAGTTCCTCGAGCTTGCCAATCGTTCAAAAATCTTGCTAATGAAATCCCACTAAGTAAATATTAGTTAGTAAACTTTTCGATTACTGGTACCATAAGATTTCTTCCTCTTCTTCCAATTGTTTTCCCTCTTTTCGGGACTTTTGTCAGTCCTATCTCTACAGTTACCCGTCTCTAGAGCAGTCTTTTTATTTCTGTATACTTGAATCTCTCCTTACTCCAGTTGACTTCAGTTTACTCCAGTCAGTCTTTCTTTCTCGAATTTGATCGCTGAAAAATGTGGTCTCTGCCCGATTTGCACTCTGGTGAGTCCCTCTTCTGCAACGAAACATACACACCACTCGAACTTCCCCTTTTGGTCCACTTTCTACGGGCCTTCCTTTTCTCGCGCTTCCGCTCCTTCCGCTGCACCACCACACTCGTCGAATGTAACAAATTTCCGCACCCGGCTTTGGATACACTCAGATACCGGCACGACACCCGATTATTCTTCATGAGCGAAGACGCGAATCACATCTTCCCATACATGAATACACTTCAAATTGTCCAAACCCCCTTTTTAATCTTTACTCGATTCATGTATTTTTTATTAGAAACGATAGAAAAAGGACGGGAGAATAAAGGGATACAAAGATAAAAAAAAGAAGTTATCAATTGTATTAAACGGTATCAAATTGAAATACGGTACTGATAGCGATCGGACCAGTGCGTGCACCAGTCCGTGCACTTTCTGACAGTCATCTTGTCTTCTGGAAATTTCTTCTTACTGGTTTCTTTCGTAATAATCGAGAAATTTCTTTTTTTTTTATGATATCATCCCTTCGCGGATGTTTAGGGTTCAATTGATGAAAGTCTTTTGTTTACTTTACTTTCTTTTGATTTAAAGTTTACTGGTTCCTGGTATTGCGCTGAGGAAAATTGACACGAGCCAAGTGAGCTTCAGGTGGTCGAATCGTTGCGCCGTATCTGAGGAGAAGTGACCGAGGACTAAGAGATCGACGTACGATTCGTGGGCGCGTGTAGTCAGTGTTGCCACCACCAGAAGCAAGAGATGCTAAGAGCTTGCTGGCCTGTCAAGCACTGAGTCAGGAGGCGCGCGTCCCTCACCGCATATATGTATGTTGAGGAGGAGACCTCCTCCTCTTCACTCTTCTGTATCTTACGCATTCGCATGTAGGGACCGACAAGAAAGAGAGAGACAGAAAGTGAAAGAGAGAGAGAGACCACCCGTATACGTACATCGTACACCAATATCGAATGTATAGCCCATTTGCGAATTACCAGCAACGAGCGTCAAGGAACTGTGCTTTACGAGGGCCAAATGGCCCGGCGAATCTTTTACCCCTTTTCCTGTTTGTTTCTGAAGCAACAAGGTTCTAATGCAGAAGGACCGCACAAGAGGATGGACTAATGCTTCGCGGAGGGTGAGGAAATTGGTGAGATTTGGGATTGGTGAGTGCCAACGATTCGCATAGGGGGTCATTCACAAAATACGTGATATTTTTTTTCGACATTTTTACTCCACTCCCCCCTTATCATGATAAGTCGTGATATTTAGTAAACCTCCCTTGAAAAATACGTGATAAACTTTCAACCCCACCCTCCTCAATATTATAAAAAAATACTGAAAAATAAATAATAGTAAGCAAGAAGATAATTTACAAGCGGAGTGAGATTGTAATCGAACTTTTAAAAGTATATATTTTGAAATTCAATGTAAAAAAAACTTTTTCAAAATTACAGTCTTTGATTTCTTGTTTAAGTTTTGACATAAACTTTTATATATTATTATTATTGTTATTATTATATCTCCATGAATTGTCCAGATACCTTTCGATTGTTATAATAGGAGCGTTTTCTGTTTTTTTTTTTAACTTAAATTTTCATGATCCAAAAGATCTTTGGATATCTTCGTTCAATCATTCCGTTTCTTTTTGATTGAAGAAGAATTTATCACCCCCGCGTGATAAACCATGATATTTTCCTGAACACCCCCTCGCCACCAGGTGGATTATATTTTGTGAATGACAACTAGGGAAATGTTAATGATCATACATATTTATCCCTATAATGGGAAGCCTTTTCAAAAATTTTTAAAAATTCAAAAAAAAATATGCTGCGGGGTTGACAGGCCTAACGACAGATTATGTACCTTAATCTGAAATCACCTATATTTAATCAATGTAGTCACTGCAGTCATTTCTCAATCATCTGCAATAGAGCTACTACTGTTCAGAGTTCGCTTGCAATCACTGCAGTTACCTGCTATCACCTGAAGTCACTCTTCAATCATCTATAATCAATTGCAATCGGTCAGAATTTACTTCAAATTACTCGGAAATCATCTGCAACCACTGCCGTCACTCCAATTTCGTGTTCTTACCTGCTGTCACCTGCAATCACTGTTTAGTCATCCGCAATCGTTCATAATTGCAATCTCTATGAAATCACATGCAGTCATGCATGTGATTTCATAGAAATTTCATAATGATTAAAATTTCGTGTCCGCCGAAATTTTAAATGTAACCCTCGCTGCAGTGACTTCAGATTACTTCAGAATACTCCAGAGGTTTGTTTTGAAATCTCCTAAAGGCCCTTGAAGTCACTTTGAGTATCCTGAAGTTACTGAAATTTCCAAAGATCATTTGAAGGTCTTCTAAGGTCTTCACTAAGGTCTTCTGAAGTTTTTTGTTACTTGCAGCCTACCAAAATCAAAGAAGTTTCCCAAAGGCAGTTAAAATCTTTGAAGTATCCTGAATACCGATGTTCTTTGACTGCAAGTGACTTCAGAAGATTTCAGATACTTAAGTTACTTTTGAAGACCTCAGAACATTGTTTTAAGAAATTTTCAAAAATATACACATATTACAAAACTGAACTTGTTGTCATATAGACAGCCTTCATGTACCCTCGATCTTTGTGGATCTGGCGTCTTTTCCACACCCCCTTCTTCCACATTCGAAAATTATTCAACTTCTGACATTCGCTTTTATGAAAAATCATTGGTAGTTTTCAATCAATATTTTCTCAACATTTACCATAATTTTTTGATTGATTAACTTTTTTAGGACCTTTGCAATTCAAGAGTTCAAAGTCTCGAATCCAATATAGCGGATCAACTCTACAATTTTTAATTTCCGAAAACTTAGCTTACATCAAAATTACACTTAACATAATAATTCTTTTACATTGAGTATAATATATGAATTATTTTGCCTTTCTTAAACGCCAAAGTGTTTTTAAGTGATGCAGAAACAGCATTTTAAAAATTTCTATAAGAACTACAAGGTCAAAAATAAGAATGTGGCCGAGACGATTTTCTTAGAAACAAAAGATTGCCGTGGCAGGTATGCAGGGCCATTGAACTATATTCGAACAAGAATGTGAGCTGCATTGTTGATGTGCAGTCCATTGACACGCGTAACATTATTATTACGCGAAACAAGGGGTGAAATACCACGTAAGATGGTCCCTTCTTAAGATTCCGCAAAAAAAGTTCGGTCTAACCAAATTAAAGTCTCCATTGCATGAACTTTCCCATGTCGGCAATTTCGCATTCCTTTTCATTAAAAGTAGACACAATTATAATAAAAATACATCTAGTGTGCCATTTTTTTCACCTGCACTGAGTTTGCATACAGTAATTAGTAATTATAAAAAACATCGAAAGGACTAATATTTTGCATGATATTCGATGAACGAATTTTTTGAGTATGCTGTACCTTTTCTATGAAAAAACGAAGACTACAATTTTGTGAATCAAATTTCGCTTTTCAGAATCTTGAGAGTATAACCTCGTACTCACTGTTCTCGAAATATGTAAAAAGCGCGAAGCTATACATTACTTTCGCCGTGCGAAAGAACCGATTTCCTGGATTATAGAAACTGCAGGATACACATCCTTTCAAAATCTGTTTTTGAAATCGCATTCATTTGCCTTTAAAATTGTTGTCAGGCAGGACTTTTTGCAGCAGGGTATCGATCTTTGAATGTACTTGCATACGCATATCAGATCCATCGAACTTAAGAATCAGAAACCAATGGTCTGCAGTGTGCCCTCGATTATATCCAACACGAATTTATAATAATGCAGCTTCCTTCGATTCCAAAGTTAAAAATAGAAATCGATTAGCATTGAAGAAATATTCGAAACGTTCTGCAGTTGTGCAATATCCGGCAAATTTTTTTCTTACAAAAGATACGAAGTATAATAAAGTTTCATTTTATAACTAGATATATGATTGAAAATCTGCTATCTTCATTTAATTTGCATTGTTATTTAATATGAATTTTTTTCCAATAGCACCTGTACAATAGAGAGTGCATCAATTGCAAGTGAATCTGAGCTGGAAGGAATAGAGGTCAGCTTATCTGATTAGGAGTCAGATAACTTAGACCTTAGGCAAACCAGATCACGTTTCTTATTTGTTGGTGCAATGACTCAAATACTGCATTTAAATTGTGCATCGTGTGCGGGCGAGACATTTTTTAACATTTTACTTTCGTTATCTATGTTTATTTCTATCGCAGATTGTCTTATACTTTTATATTATCAATCGCGTAGCTTCTCATCCGCCATACAGGTGTTTTCAGGCGATTGCACGTTGCTTTGAAGTGATTGCAACATTTTATAGCTGAAGAACCACGTACTTTAATAAATAATTATTTTTTCATAAATCATTCATATTTCATAGAAATGTTGGAGAAGACATTTTATTATAGAAAATGGATCCCCTTATATGATGCACAACGAAAAAATACAAAAATTAATTTACTTGAAAGATGTTCAGATGATGGCAAACAAGAATCTCGTTTCTAGCGAGAAAAATGGAGACGGGAATTCTCGATTTTTTAATGCGAATTCTTGATCTACTTAATGCTTTGAAAGTAGGCATATTTGGGATGCCATTAGTTTTGTCTAATGGAACAAAAATGAGGTTTTGAAAAAAATTGGCCCAATTGGCTTAATTCCAGATTTTCGAAATTCTTGATTATCTCTCTCTCTTTCTTTCTCTCCTGTTATCTTTTGCTCTGGTACTCTCAATTCTCTCTCCCCCTTTCTCTTGACTTATTGCAGTCAGGGTGCTGACCCTGGGCTCATTTCTAAGTTTCTCAAGTGTTCTCCGATTCAACTTGAGCGGTCGCCTGTAAAGTATTTCCGCGCGTCTTGCACCGACATGCATATATAACATTAAATGCAAAATTCATTTCAAGATCTTGCGATATCCTTCATTCAACATTTCGAGACTGTATATTTGCAACTTTGATCGTATCCAAATTTATTTCATTGAAATTTATCTCATTGATAAACTCCGACGTTAAAAATCAATTTCAATCTCTATCATTGACGTATTCAAAATATAAATAGAAACATAATATCATAATAAAAAACATGCTCTGAGATTAAATACTAGAGTTTCTTCAAAGTTTTCCTCAATCTTTATATACCATATGAACCCCTAATTTTGTATTCAAATTGTATGGCAGATTTTTAATTAGGGGGTGGCTTACATGAATATAGCAGAATCGGATTCACTTTAGAATGTTGGTTTGCTCTTAACATTTGACGAAAACCTTCGGAACCATTAAAACACATTAAAATTACTTAAAATTCCTATATACCTCTTGAAATCCTTTAACCTGCCAAAAAAAATCTTAAAAATCATAAATCTCTTGAAATCCCATAAAATTTTATGACAATCTTCGAAATGCTTTTAAATTCTAAAAAAATCTTTGGAAAATCACAAAAATCTTTTGAAATCCCTCAATAAAATCAATAAAATCTCTATAAATCAGATAAAATTCCTGAAAATCCCTTGAAATTCTTAGAAACCTTTTGAAATCTCTTTAAATTCCTCGAAATTCCACGACAAGAT
>JAUESH010000043.1:6715695-6730635 GCA_032275165.1 Synergus magnus
TTAATAATCCTAAAAATCTTTTGAATTTCGTAAAAATCGTCAAAATCCCTCAAAATTCCTAGAAACCTCTTGAAATTCCTCTCTAAAAAAATGATGCAACGAAATGAGTGTGATTGGCTTTTGAATGACTTGAAGTTATAAGAAGTATGTAAAACAAATAATAATGCGCGTAGCGCGCGTGTTGGTTTGCTAGTATATTAACCCTTTGCACTTTGCACTTCGTTTGAACGAAAAAGGGCGCCGTATCGGCGCCGCTCGAGTGCAAAGGGTTAATATATAACATTAATATATGTTGTCATATATCTTCCGGATCAAAGTATAAGAACTTCCTTAATTGACTTAGTGTTACTTGGCCTATAGTGATGCACTCGAGACGATTCGTGACAAATTCGGGTAAGTTGCAAAATACTTGAAAATCTTTCAAGTATTTCAAAGCAGCGTTTCGTAATTTCGTGAGTGTCGTGAAATTGGAATAAATTGATCTAAATTTATTTGAAGCATGGCAAAGTGCACACATGTGGACAATAAGACATATATATATAATTCTTCTAAGAAGATTGTTGGAGATTTCCTGGCATCATAAACGTGTCTGGGCCACAGAATAGAGATTCTTTGTGTTCATTTCGCGGCGGCAGACGCTACAAAATCTGCAGACGTTATATTGGCAGTAAACTCCCAGTGCATTCTGATTTATGAAGATGCAACATTGAAACTGAACGGATACTTTATTGCCTCAGCTCGCCCCAAACGTCGCGTACGTCATCTTCCGAAGAGAACCCAGCACAACTCTCAAAACTTTAACGAAGGCCTTGGTCCGTTAACTGTTCTTTTCATTTTTTTCTTTTTCATATAATATTAATACATGGCTCTCCATATAATGATTTGGATACGCATCATTATCGTTAAATTTCACTCTGAGATTCAAACTGACCTGATTTCATCATGGGAAAAATTGCTCACTCCTAGAGCCCTACACGCTCTTCTTGCATCCAAATCAGGGAACTGCAAAAAGCTCACAGCATGGGAAGACTAAATTTTGCATAAATAAAGATCCTACAACAACAACTACACGCTTTATTAAGATTTAAAATTGAAATCCAATTAGAAGAAACTTTTCCTCTACCCCTATATACTTCTCATTCCCCTCAATAGATAAACGGGTTTAGGAGTAGCAAATACATTCAATTATTCTGTACACTTTTTTTCTTTCAATCAAAAAAAAAAGTTAATAAACGGTCATTTGCAAATTGAGATCGAATTAAAAAGTCTGGGGATATAAAAAGAGTGTATTCTCTAAATTATGCATCATCCCCATCGAAACTCTCTTTTGTCGCAACTTCTTCGCAAGTTGCAGTTTCTCGTGATCGATCGAGCGAGGACAGAACGTTCGCATGAGGAATTGCTTGGGGTTTTTGTGCATGAACGAATCGATGGATTTGATCTTGGGATCGGGAATACATTGTGCAGGTTGTCCGCATGTATCTGCCCCCACACGATGTTCTTCAACGTCAGCGGCGCCCCGTCGTGTGCAGTTGCCATCATCGGCAGCAGGTGGCCCGAAAAAACTATCTTCAATAATTTCTTATCCTTTCTTCCACTCCTGATTCCACGGGTCCTGATCTTAACGAGGAAGGATCTCAAATCGCACTGGGGACAATCGATGGCATAGAAAACACTTTTTCCTAGAACTCTTTCGCATCGGTTTTTAACTGATTTCATTTGAAATGGTACAGTGTGGCCTAGGTCATCATTGCGGAGTACATTGCTATAGAAATATTTCCATTTTCTAATAGAGAATGGAAATAAAGTAAATAAAGCTTTTTTTTTACATTTATAATCCTACAATTTTCAAAAAATGGGAACATTTTTTTATTAAAATGCTCTCTTTAGAATTCATTTTCTTTTTCGAACGAGTAGTGAGTATTTTAATGAGTGTTTAATAAAATTTGGTCGGGCGTAAGAATGCGAAAATAATTCATTGAATGGATGTCAATTAATGCATCAGTTTTACGACTACAGAGGCGAGAGCATGAATGGCTCTCGGTGCAATACAGCAGGGCTGTCAGAGATGGTTTATGTGAATTTAAAACTACGTCAATGGTTTACTAGACGCACGTAACACTGGCCTCGATAATGCCAACTCCAACTGGGTCACGTGGTGATCAGTTTCAAAACAAAAGTTAATTTCTTTGGATATTATGATGAAAAGACTGATCAGTTTTCTCTGGGACCATGCATTTTTTGTTAAGAACTGTGCAATTTTCGCAATACAGTTTCTCAAGGATTAACTGGAGATCTTACTCATCATGTATTACCTATGGAAAGGCTGATAGCTTTACGATAATTTTTGTTTCAATTTAAAAGAATAATTTATGGCAAATAATAAAGTCTTAAAGTTTACACAGGACGTATAGAATAAATTGCAATAGTCTCTTAAAATCTAAATGAATATACATACCATTTGCAATTTTAATACATTTTATATATAAATATATTAAATATATTATATTTTTATGTTTATAATTATAGTTATAAATGCATCGATTAATTTGACAAGTATTGAAAATTAAAGTTACCAATATGTGAAAACTTGAAATTATTATTTTTACTTAAAATAATTAGATTTTTATCAATGCAATGATTGTAATAATATGATAAGGTTTTTAATTAAGCAACCTTTAGTATTTACTGCCGGCATGGAAGAAAATTAGCAAAAGCGATTGTACTACAGTTTTCTACAGTTCGGATTAAATCTTACGAGAGCCACTATATCGACAGCTGATTTGGGATCAGAAAAGGATAATTTAAATATAAAGATAATAAAAACACTGAAAATTTTAAATATTGGTAATTTCAAAAAAGTTCTATTCTCAATTTTCTTAATTCTCAATTTCTTTAAATTTGATCCTGGCGTTTAATCCCAGATTCAATTTCAAAGAAATCATCTTTATTTAAAAAAAATAACTATTTTAACACTTATTATTATTCTCATTTTTGTATAAATATTACATACTTACTTTTCTAATTTTTTAAAGTAATTATTTCCAGTCATACCGGATGTATATAAAGTCTGCATAAAAGCGTAAACAATGATCCTTTAATTAGAGGAACACTCAAAATTCAAATTATGGATGAATATTGCACTTGGACATTTTTTTTATCAATTAAGAAAATTGTATGCCAGCTGTTGAGCATATTTCTCTTCTGACGCTTCTTAAGGAAACTATTATTTTATAAAAAGACACTCCATTAATCACTAAATACATCTTACAGCTTCAATTGTTATCTCTAATTAGTCTATCACATTAAAAATGTCTTGCTTATATAAAGATCGTGAGTTCTGCACTAATTTTCGCAGTTGATCTTCAAAATGTTTAAGTGGACAACATATTTGTGGCTATTGGCATTTGCCATTGTTTGGGGTAAGAGTGATTAGACTAGCTATTAATTTCCAAATATTTCCAAAATAAAATATCTTACAAAGGAATTTTGCCTAAATTGGGTCCCTTGAATAATTTTGGGATTGCATTTTTAATATTCCAAGTCCAATTAAAGAGAATTTATTAGAAAATTTTATTTTTCATGAATGAGACTGACGAAAGATATCTTTTGATTTCAGAGGAAATTCGCGGAAATGTCTATATACAAGCAGTGTCTAATTCAACTGCTACAGGTAAAATTATAATAGTATACAGTATATTCCAAAGTTCAGGATATAAATTAGAATTCGTAATAATGCTTTCCTAAATATGAATATTATGAATCAATAGTGTTTAAGCTTAAAGTTTTTCGAAACGTGATTGTATGTTTGATGGAAGATGAAAAATTTTTTATGTTTCAGGAAATTCAATTAATATTCAAGATAGACGTCCATTGCATGGTTTGTATCTTGGCTTGGGATAGATATGGGTGCTGGGGCAGGTTTAGGAGGCATATTTAAATGCTGGAGCTGGAAGCACAAATGGAAGTACAGGCGGCTTTTTTGCAACAAAATAATTCAATAATATCTTACAAATTACGATTCTGTGAAACTAAAATCTGAGATATCAAAATTTAAACTGTCTATAATACTTTAAATTAATTGTAATTAATATAATTATCATATAATAAATGATTGCTTAAAATTACGAAATGTGAGAAAAGTGCTGCATTATCAGAAAATTAGATACATATCTGAGTATTAAAAAATATTTTAAATCCGTAAAATGCATAGAATCAATTTTTTTCTTACCAAATCGCACTGTCAGGATGTTTCATCATTTCAGATGCACTATTGTTAGCAGAAATCAAGTACTGAATTTCATTAAAAAAAAGCGTGGACTACATTGAAGTGAACAATGAAATTCAGCCGAGATAAATGTCCATATTGTAATGAGACGTACTTGGAGGCGCAGATTATACCTGGACATCTAACACAACCTTTTTGAATTGCTAATATGAGGGATTTTTAAAATTCTGTACTGATTTTGTGAACAAGAATCAGGACATTATCCTTGTAAAAGTTTCCTCCTAACGAATTAGCAAGAAGAATTATTAAGTGAGACCCAAATGTTATTTTTATACTTGTGAGCTGGGTTGCAATTACTACGGTAAATGTATTTCGTAGGTAAATTGTAGATACAATTTTTAGCACTTTAAACTTAAACCTGATTTTATACATTTCGATCGCCGATAGTTTGCAAAAGGAAAGAAGATACATGTGAGTTATCATGAGTGATTAACTGAAAAGCTGATTTATTAAGAAGTCAGTGACTTGATAGTGCAAAGTCAGAAATCCATTGCAGAATTGCACTCGAAGAATTGAAAGTTTATTTTTATCCGCAACTTCGTAAGGTCGTAATAATTATTATTCAAGCGTGTGTCATTGCTCACAATGATGCGTAAAAAATAGTCCACTTTATCACCCTCAGCGTGAAACGAACTAAATATCACTGAGATTATTGCTTCAGATCTCGGTCAATCTTACTTTGAAACATCTTTTTTTTATTTTATTAAAAAAAGAATAAACATACAGAATGCCCGTAATTGAAAGTAATCATCCAGTTTTTCATAATTTCAGAAACGAGGCCAATATGGCTCGGACAAACAATCTTTTTAAAGTTACACGTGTTCAGTTTTTAAAGTACTTAAGTTTCCAAGTTTTCTTTTATTTTCTTACCAATTGATTAAAAATATTCCAACATGTCTATTGTCTAATGATTGAAATTTTCTAAATGTGTGTCGATCGACAATATTCAAGTTTTTTTTTATCGAGATAATTTTAAATCAAGGTTTCAACAATTAAATAAATAGTCTTTTTGGTCGTGTTATTATTATATTTTTAATAAGCGTAACACATAATGTACAAGAATAATACAGAAAAATAATCGCACACATTCGTCTTCGTGGTTCTATACCACACCATTTTTTTTTTTTTGATTTATCAAACCAGACACGAATTATGCACAACTATGTTATTAGTTAGCGCCAATTAATTTTTATAGTTTATGGCACGAGACAATTATCATACAAGTAATGTATCACAAAAAACACACGAGCTTACCCCTTAACAAATAATTAAGGCCTAGGAATCTTAAATGACTCTATTCTAATTTTCCTTCCTTAATATTCAAAATTTCGTTTTGTATTATTCAAATTTTTGTCATTAATACTAAACATTAAAACCACTCTTTACTTACACAAAAATTATAGACATTTTTTGTTAATTATAATTTAATTAATACTAAACGTTTATCAAGAGGTTCTTTCAATGTAAATTCGTAATATAATTATCAAAAGGAAACTATTTTTAGAATTTAAATTTTTCACTTTGAATATCCCTGTTCAGTTTCGTAATTAACTTTAGGTTATTATTTTCTAACATTAAACTTTCGGGTGCCATTGTAGTTCGTTCTGGAACAAAGATGCCTATTTTAAGAAAAATAAGACAGTTCATACAGATTTCCATACGCTTATGGAAGACGGTATTGATCGAATATTTTTACATTTTATCAGAAAAATTGTCTCAATAATGAAAATAGTATACAGCTTACAAATAAAATTAAATTGCAAATTAATGTAAAGACTAGGACACCTTTACAAGAAGGTGAAAATCTGTCCTAGCGATAGCTTCGGATTGAAATTCATTCCGAACCAATCCGAAATTTTCCGAATCATTCCGGAATTTGTTTCCGAACCAAACAGTTTCATTCTGATCTAATCCGAAGGAAGTTTTCAATCCGAATTAATCCGAGGCACATTCAAAATCAATCCGAATGAATCCGGCACATCCGAATTAATCAGAATGAATCCGAACTTTCAATTCGAATGAATCCGGTCAATCCGAATGAATCCGAATTTATCCGAATCATTCAGATTTATTCGGATAGTCCGGATTCATTCGGATTGAAAGTTCTGATTGACCGGATTCATTCGGATTGACCGGAATTATTCGGATTAATTCTGATTAATTCGGATTGACCAGATTCATTCGGATTCATTTGGATTGATTTTGAATGGGCCTCGGATTAATTCGGATTGAAAACTGCCTTCGGATTAGATCGGAATGAAACTGTTTGGTTCGGATACAAATTCCGGAATGATTTGGATTGGTTCAGAATGAATTTCAATCCGAAGCTTTCGCTAGGGATGGCTTCTTTCTACGACTTGAGTTTTCCTTTTTACATTTCTCTATTCCTACAACTTTGCTGTACAAAACTTCCAGTCAGCTATACAGGAAATCCTTTTGTGTAAAATATTAATTTCCTTTTTGGTAAGCTTCATTGAGTTATTTTTCAAAATCTACTGTGATATGTCCTACCTATATAGGACTAACATCCAAGTTTTATGAACTCTTTTTCTCCTACACTTTAGGCGAATATAATTTTGATTAACTTTTTGTTATGTGAGGTGCAGTGTATTTTTACATTCTCGTCATAATGAGAAGGTATTGGTTTTTTAACTTAAACATTAATTTTTACCCTAATGTAAAAATTAATCACTGTTTCAGTTCAAATATAATGGATATTTTAGAAAAAGAAATGGAATTGAACATTTTTTTAAAGAATATGGAATTTGTGTAAAATAAATCTAGAAGTACATTAAAGTGGGACAATAATCTTTTTGAAATCTTTTCTCATGCCGAAAATCTATAATTATACAGGTCCTAAATTTACGAATAATTTATTAATATTAGCAGGCGACGATCATTGACT
Source organism: Synergus magnus (assembly GCA_032275165.1). Classification (NCBI taxonomy): domain Eukaryota; kingdom Metazoa; phylum Arthropoda; class Insecta; order Hymenoptera; family Cynipidae; genus Synergus; species Synergus magnus. The sequence continues at coordinate 6,722,889 of JAUESH010000043.1, forward strand.
TGATTAAGCTTCACTGAAGTTCCTTTTCCATTTTTCATGTTTTAAATTGTTTTTCAACTTCCTTTGCACAATGAATAATTGAACATTGACTATTTTAGATTTCAAATTCCACATGGAGGAATATAATCAAAATACTCGTTTATACAATGAAATTAATTTAAAATAAATTGTGACAAATTAGAATAAATTGTACGGAATTTTTAAAATAAAATGTCACATTTTATAGCACCGAGTCACGGGTACATTGCACATACATTATCTATCACAGTAATCTTACATTCACTATTACAGTGAGATTAAAGATCTGTTTAAAACAGATTACTTTTTTAAAATACGAATAAAAACGTGGAGAGAGCAATTTAAATTGATGCATAATTTATAATAGTTAATAAATAAAATACTTTGAGAAGCTTAAAAATTATCCTGCCTGCAGAAATTTGCTTTCATGCGAGTTTCTTCTGGTTCGTCAGCATCTTTTCCAAATAGAATAAATTCGAAAAGCGATAAGGCGAAGTGAAAGTAAGGAAGTATTTCCTCATATTAAAAGTAATAAATTGAAGTAGCATAGACAATTAAAAAGTCAGTGACTTGAGTACAAAGTTATAATTTTGCGATGGAAGAAAATGGGATTTTATTTTTAACTTCTTGTTGAAATCATCATTACGAAGGGAAAAAAAAAATCGACATTATCTTCCCTCTGATCCCTTCTTCCGAAGTCGGTCAGTCTTAATCTCCAGCCTATTTTTAATCCAAGTAAAAAAATTGTTTTTTCTGATATAGAATTACAAGTAAGCTACAAATATTTTCTGTAAATATAAAAGGAACTATTTTTGTTGTCAAAAGTAAAAAATGAGAGGTGCTTATTTGTCAATGGAATATTTAACTTGAAGTATAAAAGTGAAAAATGTGAAGGGGAGCTTAAAAAGTCCCACAATTATTGTTCTCACAGTTTCTAGAAATAAGAATCGAAATTTCATTTGAAAAATTGATAGAAAATTAGTTTTAATTTGAACCAGAAGAAACGAGCTTGAAAAGAAGACGCACCTTGATTGAATACAAATTTATGTTAATTGTTATCTATAATATAATAATACGATTAAATTACGTTTACTGTTAATCGATAGTAGTAGCCTTAAATTCTATAGTGCCCTGTAAAAAATGAGTGCTGGCACACAATCTGGACTTTTCATATTAGAGATCCACGCATGAAAAAAGCCCTGATTTCTCATTTTTTCTAAAATAATAATAATAATAATAATAATAATAATAATAATATGACACGCACACTTTCATTCTTTTTGCACCGTGGACAACCGGTGCTACATTGTTAAAAACTACCACTGTTCAGGCCAAAAAATTGAAGTCAAACCCAGAATTATACTCCTGTTGCAGAAAATGACTTAATACATTTTAATAATCCTTTTTGGCTCGATTTTACTTTTGAGAAAAGTCTGTTTTGAGGAAAAATGATTACCATACTTCACATTTGTGAACGGGGTTCATTTTCGAGCCTATTGGACAGTTAAATTCGGTGGCAAATTCTTCGAGGTTTGAGAGGGGACCTATCACTCGAAATTTGGCTGGACAATGGGAATCCTTCTCGATTTGAAGGCCAATTGCCTCAGACGTTACTGCGGAGCACCATACCTATAAAATATTATTTTCTTAAATGTTTATTACATTAATTCTTTTTAAATTGAGTTCATAATTAATGTCATTCTTGTAAGAGAATCTTTAAACTTAAAAATATTTGCAAGATTTGAATTTTTACTCACTTGAGCAAAATTAAGGAAAAATAATTGCCGATGCGTCATATTGAGACCAGGTAGCGGCAATTGGTCCTTTTCGCCTTGTGGGGTCTTTATATAAGCATGATAAGCTGCTTTTAGGCCTCCGTTGTCCGCTATATTTTCACCTGAATGGAGAAATAAAATATTTATTATCTGAAATTAAATTATTTTTATTTCAATCCTGAAAAATGATTACGATAATGACGTACCCAATGTTTGTCTTCCATTCACATGACGACCGTCAATTTCAAAATCGCTGTACTGATGAACAAAGCACTCTGTTCTCTGCTTGAATTTTTCAATCGTCGCATTATTCCACCATTGATGCAGATTTCCATGTAAATCATATTCCCTACCTAGAATTAATGAAAAACGTGGTAAAAGCAATATATAAAAAATTAAATTATAAAGAATATATAGTAAAATAAAATTCTAAATATCTTACCTTGATCATCAAAAGCATGGGTAAGTTCATGACCCATGACCACCCCCATCCCACCAAAATTAAGACTACTCGGATTTTCCATATCATAAAATGGACTCTGCAAAATTCCAGCAGGAAAGACGATTTGATTTTTCGTTGGAGTGTAATAAGCATTTACAGTAGGAGGTGTCATAATCCAAGTCGTTTTATTCACTGGCTGATCCAACTTCTCCAAACTTTTCCTCAAATTGTATTTGTTGACTCTAATGTTATTCAAGAAATATTCGTTTTCCTTAATCACCAAATTACGATAACGCTCGTCTAATTCCTGTGGATGTAAAATAAAATTTGGAAAGCCTATCATATCAGTTATAGCATTTGCTTTTTCTTCAGCTGATTTTCGTGTTTCTCGATCCATCCAATCCAAATTCTTCAAATTCCTTGTAAATGCTCGTCTTATCTCGTTTATCATCATCTCAGCCTGAAAGATTTGCAAATTTTTTCTACTAACTCAAGAAATAATGATTATTGTTTGCTGTAAAAAAAACTTACCATTGGTTTGCTTTTTCCATGGAAAACTTCTCTGACAAACATGGCACCAATAGCGAATCCCATGACATTATTCGTATCACTTACACAATATCTCCACTGTTCTTCTCTTCCCTCGGAACCAATAAGAGCCTTTCTCAAACCCTTATAAGCATCCCGGAAGGGTTTTGAAAGACAGGCTGTCAAGGACCTGACAGTCTGCCAAATTAAGTAGTTATTCAGAATTCTGAAAAACATGAATTTATAAATTAATGATGTATAAAGAAAGGTTACTTATATTTACAATCCCTAAACTTTTTCTTCAAGAGCATACACACACATACGCCTCGACATCACGTGTAATTGACGTACACTTTTCCTTCAGTCGTTTTGTTGTACTCTTGCACCAGCTTGTTCAATTTGGTGAAATACTCGGGTGCATAGTTCACTATGTTAGTCTTGCTGTTGATCTTTTTGTTCACAAGCAGTGTTGCGTTTTTAAAATAATCCACCCAGGACATCTAGAATTATTTAACAATAACTTTTTATGTTAATTTATCATTTTAAAATGTTACATCATTCAGAGAAAGTTTCATAAGTTCTGTAATTCGAATCTTAGAAAAAATAGGGCATATATAAGTGAATATTTGGTTTTACAGTGGATAATTGCAACTATTTATTGAAATTGCTCACTATTTTAAATATTGAACGGAAGCTTAATTTCTGAATTTTTGTAATAGATTAATTTATCGACTTTTGTTACAACCTTATGTTGTTTATATTGTCACCCTATTAAAAACTCCCACGTAGGAAACTATATAGGAAACTTTGTCGTAATTTGAGACCGGGTCCTATGTAGTTTCTTAGCTTTTTGGGGGCTTTATTACTTCACAGGGAATCTAGAAAAATATATTCTACTTATTATACTTATTATTACACTATTATATAGGGTGGCCACAAGATTTCGTAAAAATCTCTCAAATTCACAACAACCTTGGAAATTTCTTAAAATTCTTTGAAATTTCTTGAAATTCTTAGAAACGTCTTAAAACTCCACGAAATCCATTCGAATTTGTTAATATTCCATGAAATCCCTTAAATTTTCACTAATTTTTTTTTAATTCCTCAAAATCATTTGAAATCCTTTAAATTCCTTAAAATTCCTAAAAATCTCTTAAAATTTCCTGTAAACCTTCAAAATTCTACAAAACCTTTTCAAAAAATGCGTCAAAATCTCTTAAAATTCGCTGAGATCTTTTGAAATTCCTAGAAACATCTTTAAACTCCTTAAAATTCCACCACAATATTTAAAATTCCATAAAATCTCATAAATTCTTTAGAATATAATAAAATTCCATGAAATTCTTTACAATTTCACAAAATCTTTTACAAATCATAAAAATCTCGTGAAATCCTTTAAAATTCAACAAGGAACTTTGAAATTCCCTAAAATGCATTAAAATCTCTAAATCAAAAATTCTTGGAAACAAAAATCTTTTAAAATTTCATAAAGTCCTTTAAAATTCCACTAAATCTTTTAACTATTATACAAATCTCTTATAATCCCTTTAAATTCCTAGAAACCTTTTAAAATCCTTTAAAACTATTGAAAATCTCTTTAAATCATTATAGAAACCCAGCGAATCTCAAAGAATGCCTGGAAATTCTTTATAATCCTTTGAAATCCTTGGAAAGTTTCTAAAATCTGTTAAATAAACTATAAAAGCTATATATGTAATACGACAAAAATAACAGTTAGCATAAATGTCAATTTCTATTTTCCCTGACAACTACTCGCATTTCCCTGACATTTTCCTGACAAATTTTTTCCCTGACTTCCCTGACATGTGGTCACCCTATTATACTATTATATTATACTGTTATTATATTATTATAATATTATTATACTATTATACTTATTATACATTTTCATTATGTAATTTAAGACCCCGTGTGAAATAATAAAGCCTCAAGAAAACTAATTTCTGTGTCTTTTAATAGTAATTCACAATATGCCCTGAAATTAAATTCATCGCTTAAGATTCTTTTTAAATACTTAAAATGGTAATATTTAACAATTTTGAGAACCACTAAAAGAAATTGGGAATTGGGAAACAATATACACAACTAAATGGGAAATTATATGGGAAACTACATAGGCTCCGGGCTCAAATTACAACAAAGTTTCCTATATAGTTTCCCATATGGTTTCTTATACAATTTCCCATAGAGTTTCCCGTATAGTCTCACAAATAGTTTTCTATATAGTTTCCTATATAGTTTCCTACATGGGATTTTTCAAAAGGGCATGGAAGATTTAAAATGGAATATTGCTGTTACGAAACCTAAACTCTAATACAATTGTATGAATGTTAAGTGATTAATAAACAATTAATTTATAAACAAATACTCACAAACGGGGCAAGTTTTTGCAAATCACTAATCTTCATGAGATTGTACAACTTTTCATCATCCCTTCTGTCCTCTTGAGGAGTAGTAATCTCAGCAATTTTCGTCTCAAAATTAATGACATCTTGCATTTGTCTCCTCGTAGAATTATCTTCGCCCCCCAAAAGCACTCCAATCTGAAAATTCAAATTTAGAATACGCAAATCATTTTTTTATATTTTTAATACTTTTCTTGACCAATATTAAAGATAATAATTACCCTAGTCATGTAATCGAGATAGGCTACTAAAACTTTTTCATGCTCTGTTTTATTCAAATAATTGTCTATTGTTGGCAACGTCAACCCTCCTTGATCAATCTGTAATATTAAAATAATTATTAAGAATCTAGATCTAAGAATTTTAATTAATTTTAATTACATTCTGTGTTTTTTTATCACACTCACTTGTATGATATGCCTACTACTGTTCCTGTCATCTTCATTAACTGCCCAAGAGAAGAACCCTCCCATATTGTACACATTCTGTAATACATGCATGCTCTTCTGCAAAGACCAATTGCTAATATTGAATTTCCCTGTAATGTTCCAACCTCCAACATCGTCCAATAAATCCAACATTGGCTTCGCCCCCAAAGCTTCTATTGTCTCATTTCCATCCATACACGACAAATAATACAATTTTGCCTTCTTTTCTGCTTCGGATTTCATTTCATCAATCCGTCGCTCTGTTAAAATTTTTTATTACATTACATAGATTCAATTATGTCTTAAGGGTGTTGAAAATTTTAAATTATAAATTTATGATCATTCCTCTATTAATAAAGTTTTAATATTAGGATCTTTCTCTAGAAGATGCACGATCCAGAAAACTCGCAATTTCGATATGCGTGAAATATTTTTAAATTCCTTGAAAATGTCATGTAATCTTTTCAAATCCGTATTGGGTTGAAGTTGCAGATGCTTAGTCTGAAGAACTTCTTTATTAATTTTTTTTTACATTTATTGGATTAAGAATATGAAAATAAGCTTTTAAAACCAATTTATTTTTATTATTTACCAGCAGAAATTTACCCGGCGTTGCCTGGGATTTTAAGATATTTCAAGTGACTTTATAAGGAATTTCAAGGGATTTAATAGGTACTTTAAGTGATTTTAGGAAATTTCAAGTTATTTTAAAGAATTTCATTTTATTTTAAGGAACTTGAAGGAATTTTAAGGGATTCAAGAGATTTTAAGAAACTTAAAAGGATTTTTAAAAGAGTTCAATACAGTTTAAGGATATTAAAGAGTTTTCACGAGATTTCAAGGGATTTTTAAAAGAGTTTGAAAGAGTTATCAAAAGGATGTTCAGTGTCAAGTGATGTAAAGAATTTCAATGGATTTCTAAAGAATGCAAGAGAATTTAAGGATTTTCAAGAGGTTTCAAGACATTTGAGTGATTTCAAGAAATTTTAATGAATTTATCCTAATGTGGAGGAAATCAAAAGAAATCTCTTAAAATTACTTTAAATTCTTTTAAATCTTTTAAATATTCTGTAAATGTCTTAAAATCGTTTAAAATATTTCAAAATTCCTTGGAGTTTAGGTTAGTTAGTTCAGTGAGTTAGAATTAGTTAAAATTGACAGATGGAATTAGTTCATTAAAATCTCTTGAAATACCTTGAAATCTTGTGAAATCTCTCAAAAAACATTTTGATACATAATTTTTTTCAACTCTTTTCAAAGTCCTTTTAAAAATTCCTTTAAATATCTAAAATCTATCAAAATCTCTTAGCATCCCTTGAAATTTAAAAAAATTTTTCAAAGTCTTTTTATCATTTGAAATTCCTTAAAATCATTAACAATTTTTTGCAATCCTTTAAAGTCCCTTTAAAATTCTTTTAAATTCTATGAAATCTCTTACAATCCCGGACAACGCCGGGTAAATTTCTGCTAGTAAAAAACTAAAAATTTTATGTTTTGGGAACTTTGGAAACTTTTTAAAAATATTTTTATTCCAATAAATGTTAATAAAATCGTCAGACTAGACGTCTGAAACTTCAGCCCAATCAATTCCGTTAAAATTCCTTGAAATTAATAGAAATTCTATGAAATCTCTTCAAACTACTGATAATGGTAAGAATAACCAATGGTAAGAATAAATTTGTTCTGTTCTTTTAAAAATTTTAAAATAGAAAGTGTTCAACAAAGGTTTGACCACTTGAAATGTTAATGTTTACGACTTTTTTGAGTATCAGAAATGTAAGAAATAAAACTTACCAAGTACATTTTTTACCACTAACTGATTATCCTGTTCCAATTTTCCAAAAGTACCCCACATACTCTTTCCATCTGGTATAGGGTTCTTTTTTATCCAACCCCCACAAGCATACTCATAAAAGTCGTCACAGGGGTGAACAGAATAATCTATACTATTAATTATGGAGGCTGCGACGGTGACACAATGGCGTGTAATACAATGCGATTCTTTTCTATTCACTGAAAAAACAAGTTTTTTGATTCAAGATAATGCATTTATTTGAATCCTATTTCTTAGGATCAAGAAAATATTATTTCACAGGAGTAATTATTATTAAAAACAAACATATATATTTT
>JAUESH010000043.1:6730735-6752678 GCA_032275165.1 Synergus magnus
TTTTTCATAACATCTAAATTGAAAATTCGACTTTCGATGCCTTCACAGCGGGGCGAAAGTAAGAATTTCAACCCTAGAGTTGAAAGTAAAAACTAATTGATAGTTTTAGGTAGAGAAGGCATCGAAAGTCGAATTTTCAATAGATGTTATGAAAAACAATATACGTTAAATTGTCGCCTTTCTCCCCTTGTCACGTAAATTACTATTATATTGTTGAAATTTGAAAATTTAATATAACTGAATGTGTTTTTTTTTTTGGATAATTCATGCAGATTCATTGAATGAGGAATTAAGGATACGCACCTTTCGTGAAAGGAGACCAGCAGTTGGCGTTCTGTCATTGGGATCAGATTCTGGAATTGGTTCATTAGGATCTTCCATATGCATTCCAGGCCATCCTACCCACACTCCATTTCCGTTTATAACGACAGGAGCTACTGCAGTCACAAGACCTCCAGCACTGAAATTAAAAATTGTTTAAATCTATTTTTTATAGAAATTATATATTCTTATCTTTTGGACCCTTTTATTAATTGGAAAAAAAAATTAAAAATTGAAAATGCAAAATGTATTTATAAGAATATCTTTTATCAATTCTAAAAATGATTGACACAGCAAAATATTTATTCGAAAAATAAGTTAATTCATTGTTCAGTAAGGATTCTTTTCTACGTAATAAGTACAGAAATTGTTCTTGAACTCGCAAGGCCTTGATTGACTCAAATAGGTTGTCAACAATTCAGAAAATTAGCTTCAGTCGTAAAAGCAAGACTATTATTATACATTTTTATATTTATAGTTCGCAAGTTTGAAGCTGCTTGAAGAAAGACAATAAAACACAGTTTTCCGAACAAATTATTGTAGCATATAATAATATGCTTTTAATCTTTAGTATCACGATGAACCAGTTTGAATTTTCCAGTCGTCTCCTTATAATATACATAATTGCATTTTAAATATTTTGCAGAATATAAACTATAATTTTGACCCAGTTCTATACTTCATTATGAAAAATAAGTCATCGTAAATGATAATAATCGTAATGACGTATCGTTGACCATCATCATGTCAATCTGTATGCATATTGACTCGGCCTGTACTCGATCATGGTTCATATTTGCTTCTATGTGATAAAAAAACCAGTTAAAATGAGTTCATAGTGGATCATAAAATTTTAAATATAAAAAGTGACCACTCAAAATATTTTTTTTTCTCTAGATACACGTTAATCCCCATGGCCCATCGCAATATTATGACAAATCGTTCATAATTTGTGATCAGCCTCTGTAGTAAAACATTAATTAACAGAGAAAAATAACTTGAATAGAAGCATGTCAGCTTTATTTTTTTTATATAGTCGAATTTTAAAAGCATTTAAAATTATTTTTTGCAAAATTGGATCCATATACATTATTAATTAGATTTTTTGACATTTTCATAATGACCTAGTTAGCGATTCCAATGGCTTTATTCATCATCCTTTGTCAGTGATAAGATGTCAGAAAGTCGTACTTCACGCGCACCAAATAAGTTTGTTTTGTTCTTAATTCGTATTTAATCAGTGAAATACTTTAAACAGATAACCTTTATAACCGACCCTCTCTATCATTTTCTATTTGATAAAAAAGCAGTAAAATTAAAAAAGCGAATATAGAATTTTATTTAAAAAATAGTAAATGTTCAAAAGGTACAGTTTCTTTAATTATTTACATCTTAACATTTTTTTTTTTAATTTCAAAATAACTATGTGCATAAAATATAAGTTAAATATAAGTCAAAAACAGTATAAATAATGCAAAAACTGTTCCTAAATCAAGAATATTCTTCAGTGAATTGCACTTAAAAAATTAAATTGGACATTTGAAATAAATATTGCTGTAAAAATCATTTGATCGAGAAGGCGTCAAGCAGTCTGGCCTAATATTCTCGGCGTATATTACTCAAGTAAAGAATAAAAATAAACTGAGAATCTATTAAATATAAAATTGACAGTCAATCAATTTGGCGTCAAAGATGAAATAAATAAATTATTTATTGTATACTATAGTCAAAAATTTATATTTACACGAAACTTAATCAACATCAAAGTTTTTAGTTTAACATGCATTTACGAAAATTGAAATATCATTCTTCGTTTCAAGATAATTTCATAATATTGTATAAATATTTTGGAATCATTTGCATATCAACTGTTTTTAACTTCTTAAAGCCATGTGCGTAATGAGTTCGACGTTGGACAACAAGTAGAATCAGAGAGGAATTATTATCAAGCTATAGCTGAGATTTGCTTCAATTTCGTAAGAATAATTAATGCTCTAAGTTTTAAGGGTATGCGGTAATTACCATACATATGAACAAATTCAGATTATCCGGTTTTTTCCACAATTTTTACTTAAAAAAAAAAAAAAAAAATAGCGCACAGGCATAAAAGTCGTAAACACGAACGTCTGTACACTATTATTTTTTTAAAAACTTAAAAATTGTGGAAAAAAACTTGATAATCTGAATTTTCTTATATGGTATTTATTTACCCTTAAGAACCTTTTCAAGAGAGCCTGGTGCATTCTCATTAAGAAAGTTTTTTAAAAAATATTTTTTTTTTATTTCACAATAAAAAGTGTCAATCCCTTTTAGAAAAAAGTAATTGGACTCGATAGGGACCGATTGACTTTGATTACTCTGATAGATTCCATTTCAGAATCACCATTGAAATAGGCGTGACCTATTAAATCCGATTAATCAATGCGCGATGATTCTAAAATGGGTTCTATCGGATTCATTCAAAGTCAATCAGTCCCAATCGGTTTTTAATATAAATGCAGCTTTTTTTAAATTTTGGGATAAATATTGTCTTTCAAATTCACTGTATATTTTGTTTGAATTGAAAATAAAAAGCAAATCAATTTTTAATTAAAGCTGTCAACTTGTTCTAAAAATACTGCAAGGTTTTAAAGGCATACAAATTAGCATGTATTGGTCAAATAAAGAGATATCAAGGAACTTAGCTTTGAAAATGTGCATGTATATATGAAGCAATTTCACGATAGATCTAAAAATAATTTTTAAAAATCTGCACCAACCTGGCCTTGCGCTCCAGCTTCCCAGTTGAATCATTCCTCTTCAAGACAAAAGGCAACCTGTTACTGACGACAATCATGCTGCCGTTGGAGGAATAGCTTCCTCTTTCTGTAGACATGTTGACAACTCGTTACACAAGTGATTTAATTTACTAAAATAATAACTATCAAAAAGGGAACCGAATCCCTTGATGATGATGACCCTCAATCACCGTCCTAACTCCCTTCACCGCAACCTCAATCTCTCTTCAAATTAATTTTCTATCCACCACGTGCTCGCTACTGGTCCCGTAAACTCTACTAATGTCTTATTAAGAACTGCTCAATATATATATATGTATATATACATATGTATATATATAATATATGTATTTATATCTTTAGATTGTGTGCAATGACTATGTAGTGTCTTTCTACACAGACCAATCTTCCCTTATCTTTCTGATAATTTAATGTTTGTTTTTCTTTGGTCTGACTTTTTCTTTTTGTTTGATTCTGAATTACGTCTTCCCTTTATTAACTTTTCCTAGTATGGTCTTCCTCTTTTTAGCTGATTTCTTCCCTTATCTATCTCAGAGTTCTCTAGCTTCTCTAGTTTCTTCAGCTTCTCCAGGTTCTCCGGCTTCTTATTCAGGTCCTCCAGCTTCAGACTCGATTTTCTACCTTCCGTCTCGGTTCTCCAGCATCAAATTTCGTTCTCCAGATCCAGGTTTGATTCTCCAGAATGGACGAATAGTTCTCCAACTAGATGGTCTTCGGCTAAAGACCCATGATCTCTGATGAGAGAGGGGTGGAGTGTGCGTTGCGGTGTGAAGCCCAAGTGGCACTGAAGTTAGCAGCCTCGGTACCGTCGGTTTCATGTCGGTTTATTCGACTTAAGTCCTGAAACCAATTGCGGTCCAAAGTGCAGCCTTTTGCGGTCCCGCAATCGACGGAAGGCCGCGACCTCTGGGCCGCGAACAATCCCCCTTCCCTCTGAAACTGGGAATCTCTGAGAGTCTCTTCTGAAAGTCTCTGAGAGGGAGTTGATTGAGAAGAAGAGTCAAGAAGAGCCAGGGGTTCCATGTAGGTCTGCTAGGGGTTATCTTCATTCCTTATCGGTGTATTTCCTACCCACCGAGGTCTCCTCGCTCTCATCCTACGATCTGTACACATTTCGTGCTAGCCCCGAAGTGTACGTGTGTATTTGCACTCAAGTCTGCCATTATACTTGTCAACATCAGCATCAGCACGTGATTTATATTTCATATGTATCATCAGTTTTTCTCTCTGTAGTGTGTCAATTTCTTCAAATTGCAGAAAGTACTACCGCCAAAAAAGCAATCTATACAGAATTGTAGTATTAGCCGAGCATAGTCGAAATCCAAATTTTGGAAATTTTCTGCTAACAAGTTTTTTTTTTATTTGACCTTAAATTTTAGGTGTAGGTTAAATTTTTGCAAGTTGGCTACTAAACAACTGAAATCATTTTTTTAAATTGCGCTCGATATTTTATTTAAAAGTCATTTAAATAAAATATCGAGCGCGAGTGTCCAGATGAGAATGTATTCCTTAAAGTCGATAAAACCTTAAGTAAATTAGTTTTCCACATCGTTTAAAACTAAAGTAATTAAACCAAAAGCATGTAACAGCGCGCAACACCGATCGCAAAATTCAATGAGAATGTGCCCGCGAATTTTCTTTATGAAGATATTGACTTTTTTAAGTAGAAAAATTTGTAATTATTTTATAAATAATGAATATTTTTATTAAAAAATTCGATGTTTGTATATCCAAAAGTATATTCCTCGAATGTACGTTTATAAATAAAAAAATAGACGTCTGCGAAAAAATATTCTTTCGCGGCCGAAACTGCATACTTCCGATTTTTTTGAAATTCCGTTATCTTATGTATTTTGATGTTCTGATTACGAATATCATGGTGAAAATTGACGCAAATGACATTTTCAAGATCAAAGATGGAAGAACCGATTATGCATTTTTTTTGCGTTCTACAATTTTTTTTGAAACTATTTTTCTCTAAAACTAATGTTTATCAAGCTAAAGTGGAAAAAAGTGAAAAAATGACGTTTTTTTAGTTTTGACCTGGAAAATGTCATTTGCGCCTATTTTTATGGTTATTTTCGTAATCAGCGAGTCAAAATACGTAAGTATAGGTAGTCTCAACGAAGTCGGAAATAAGCGTCATTCGGAACTTTATCCATCACAGTAACAATTAATAGTATCTTTTTCAAGACGGGGAATCCCCGGAATGTTAAATAAATACGATTAGAGAATGCCAGAGAAATCCGCTACTAAATATTGCTTATTGTAATATTTGTATTATTATTACCAGCAGCTTTAACGGAAAAAAAAGTTTCAAATAAATTTAAGCAATTTGTTTTTAATATATGAGTAGCAATAATTGCGGTGAAATTAAAAATTACAATTAATTTGATATAAGTCAAACAAGCTTAAAACTCTTATAATTCATGTCAAATTAATTTCGAACTTGACTGCATTCCCAATGCTGGAGAATTATAAATAAATTAATAGTCTCAGAATTATGTTACAATTATTTAAAATTATCCCAGTGGGCACAAATCTGCCAAATAAGGAAAATGCTTCCTACTATTGAAATGCGTATATGTAAGGAGTGTAAATCTCCTGACGTAATAATAAAATGCAATTACATAAGGAGAAGATTGATATTAAAACAGAGTAGTAATTAATTACAAAGTCAGAGTTTATCAATTTTACACATAATCGGCTTCAGATCAAGACAAAATATGATCCAGCGATCAGAAAAAGTAATAAGACTCTTATTTTTTTCTGCTAATCCACAATTATTTTGTGGAACAGTAAGCTAAATAAATAAATAAATAAATAAATAAATAAATAAAGCATACAAAACATAATGGCTAGATACGTTACGCAGTTTATAATTTTCTCCTCTTTTGCAAATTCTTTACTCTCTCTTCCCTGATTAATTTGCACTACCCCTCTTTTTTTGATTACAATCCGTCATATTTCGCTCTTCTGGTGTTATTGTTTTCTCTGAGCTTGGTGTCGGATAAAATGTTGCTTTTACAAACTATTCACAGTAAAAAAGAATGCTTAAAATTGTTACACCTTAAAATTTTTTTGGTCTTAAATTCAGTAAAAATTTATCCTGAATTTAAGTAAACGTATGATTAAATTCTGGAATTCAGATATTGAACTTCTTAAATTCAAAAACGTTTTTACTGAATTTAAGTTTATCTCTGAATTTAAGGCCAAAAAAATTGTAAGGTGTAACAATTTTAAGCATTCTTTTTTACTATGTTATATTAGCTACAAATTCCCTCTGCTTATGTTTCTTCTCTATCAGGTTTGATTTTTCTACGGTTATCCAATTTTATTTCTAGCAAATATAAAAGCAAATATTTCACTTTCATAGCAAGAGCTCTCATATATAAGAAAGTAAACTTTCATTGTTAAAAAGTTCGACTTTTTTTATTAATCAGGAAAGTAAATAAATAATTTCGATTAAATACCCAGATGAAAAAACGTGGAACATCATATGGAATTATTTGGGGAACTCCACTTTGATTTATTCACAAACAATAATATATATAATGTATCTTAGAAATTCATATCCTGATATTTTTCTTGTTGGTTTTTTTTCCCATTTGATAGAGCATGCAAAGAATAGAAAGAAAAATCTATGAATTATCAGCATATCATCAGACAGCTAAATCAGTGAATCACGTAGAGTGCACGAAGCGTACACACGATGACACGATGAGCAATCGCATTCAATTTCGTAAGTATGCATGCTCACAATATTTGATAGACTTGAGTCTTCATCTTTATCTTTATACCATAAAAGAATGACAAATACAGTCATAGATGAACTGATGAGCGGTAAAACTTTTGTATCACTCAGGAAGAAAAAGACGTGTATGAGACCCCTGCTCTATCAGTGACATATATACATACATTGTATACTGTACAGCCTCCGCAGTGCGCAGTATTTATCGTATTTACTGTTTTTTTTAGCCCTACAGCCTTTTTTAAAATGGATTTTGATGGTTTTTTTAATCCAATACTTGTTTATTGTGCGATGTTCCAAACAATCGACTTTTGGAATTCCCATAAGATTAAAATGAATTTTTGTTTTCGGAAATATTCGGAATTTATCAGCATTTTTCAAGAAGCCTTTAACTAATAATTATTGCTGATTAATTTTAACTTTGACAGCCCTCCGGCAATGTCTAAATTCTGCTTAGTCGAAAGTTGGCTACTAAACATCTGAAATCATTTTTTAAAGCTGTAAAGTGAAGTTTGTGTTAAAAATAGATTTTTCCCAGTTTCGGTAATGAAAGAAAATGTTTTCGCAAAAGTTATTAACAATTTCTAACAATAAAAATATCATGTCACAACACGATCAACATTTTTCTCGTGAACAGCTAAAGGGATATTAACAATTCTGACGACAATGTTTTTTATTTATAAACGTATACTCTAAAAAAAAAAAACGATTTCAGGTGTTTAGTAGTCAACTTACAAAAATTCAACCTGAACCCAAAATTCAAAATCAAATAAAATAAAATAAAAAAACTGGAAAGCAGAAAATTCACAAAATTTTGATTTCAACTATGCTTGACCAATACTACAATACTATATAGGTCGCTTTTTTGGTTCCGCACATATTATTTTTGTGTGTCTATGCTATTATCTGCTGAAGAGAAAAAAAAGGTCTGAACTCTGAGAAGTTCGAGACAACTACGCGAACTGAGAATTGTACCTGATATGTTAGTACCTCTATTATTGCGAAAAGTTATGTCCCATACGCGAATCATGACAACAAATATAGTACCTACTTATATTATCTGGAAGGAACTTTTGATAAAGCTTTCGAGCTTCTCGTTTACATTCGTATTCATGCAGCTCGTCTCGTTTGTTATGCAACCTATTTTGAAGAAGCGAACACATTCTTCAGAAAGGAAAACATTTTCGAACGTTTCTAAACTAGGCTTTAAAAAACTATTGATGATAACAAATATCAATTATATGTACTAACGCCCCCAGTTCTTTGTCATTTGACTGGCTTTCTTATCAATTCAACAACATTTTTATATTTCCCTGTATATTTCTTACAGTTTATCAGCTTTCCGTCAATTTAAATTGGAAATATTGTTTAGTTAAAAAATGCCTTTTCATACGCATAGAGGTTTGTAAGCACATAATTTTTTAGCTGTTACATTATTAATTTCTCTACATATGACTTCTAGGATAGATTATAGAATATATTTTATTGCGAACGGGTATAAGGAACAAATGAAGTAATTTTAACGTTTTTTGAACCGGCATCTCCTTTTTAAACTCCATATTACCAGGTAAAACGAAATTTCAATAATATAAGTGCACAGAATCTCCATTACTAAATAAAATCCTAAATACGCTTCTTTCAAATATCGATCGCAGTGGCTTATCTACACCTAATTACGTAACCCATCAAGCTATGGTATCTAATTTTTTTCATTCGAATCATTCTCACATTGCCAGACATACTGACGACGAAACCAGTATGTTTTCTAAAAACATTCAATATTTTTACTGAAAGCCAACTCCTAAGTGATAAAAAATAAAAACATTTTCAGCTTTCAGAAAATAATTATTTTCGAGCTTTACTTCAAACATCCTATTCATTTTTTAGTGAAAAACTGGAAAAATTATCTCTCAATTGTTTGTAAAGCATTTCCTCAAAGTATCACCGACTGCTTCGTTTTTGCAATGTATTTCAATCAAACGTGTTAACGTTGTGAGTCGTTGGTCTCGAGGGCACAATCAAATGAAAGAAATTGCAATCTACACCAAATACTAATCCTTACTAAAAAATTGATTTTTCAGAAACATTTTCTATTACATTTAATTACTTAAAAAGAATTTAATTGTCAAAGATAATCCAAAAGTATTGTCTTAAAATGATTGTTTTTCGGTTGTATCTTCTATCAAAATAAACATTACTCTCTGCTCAGGTATCTAATTATATTAATTAACAACAAAGTCATAAATGGATCGTACGACCTTGAAATATCTATCATCTTAACAAGACTAATTATTACCACATAAAAAAAAATAGTTGGCCTCACTTTTTCTCCTTATTTCAGACTCGGTACATAACATATTATCACAAGTGTCGATTATGTAATTCGATTTAAATACATTAACTACATATAGCAACTTTTATCCCGCCAAATTTTGCATATTCCCAAAATTGTTCAGAGTTCTAGAATACAAAAACTGAAAATTCATTGCATGAAAATATCACCCAGAAAAATTTTTATGTGAAAATAGTTTTACTTCCACCCAAATGTCTAAAGTTTTTCGAACAAAATTATGAGACGAGGAAGCGGTGACGAGTTTCACTTTATTTTTCCCCAGGAGTAATTTTAATGTTATTATCTTGGCAGAGAAAATTATGTGTTTTACCCACACTTTATCAAGCGATGAATAAATAGAACGCAAATTACTAAATTTGGGAAAGTACAGACATAATTTTGTTTTTAGAGAAGAGTAATAAAAACGTACCTTTTAAAAAGCGTTTTGGAAGACAAAAGTTGGTGAAAATACGGAAAGCTGAGTGAAAACTATTGACCAGTGAAAACAATGATGATGAAAAACGAAACTCTCGAGATATTACATGTATACCGGCTCAATTCGAGAAACTTGCCGGCTAGTGTTTTTATAAGACGTTTCTGTTCGAGAAGGTATGGGGAAGGGTACCACCTGGCACAGTTTTCCGGAACCTTCGCTGTAATCGATTCGCGTCGAATCTCACGTTTGCCAACTCCGCACCGTAATCACAAAATCCTCTAGAGGTAACAAACCCAAATCGACGCGCGAAAAGAAGCCTATTATATTTTCGAATCGCGTAAAATTAAATTCGTTTTTTGTAATATTAAAAATCTGTGTTGTTTTTATATTTTCGTAAAAAATATAAATTGATCAAATACGCAAGAATTAATCTAATAAACGCACTTTAAGTATTTCAAATACCATGTCAATTAATCTTATCATGTTAAACTACAATTTCCAACAATTAATGCAGAAGTAAAGTAAAAATATTTAATACTATTTTAGAGTCGTGGATAGGCTGATGCGACTAAATTATGTCCCTCACTCTTAATTACGTACGTCTGAATTGTAAATGTGTTGCCTTGAGTGTAAAATCTGCAAGATTTTCCTGGTTTCACATAAAAGCAAACAGTGTAGAGAGCAATTTCCACTTCCGGAGGTGTCCCAATGAACAAAGAAGATCCTTTTCTGAGCCCGTCGAATGTAAATTGCAAGTTTACAAGAACAGCTTTCTAAAAATAGATATAAAAAAGTTGATTTATTTGTTCTTTTTAAAATTATCTTTCATTTTATCATTCATTAAAAATGTATATTTATCCTCTTACATCGTTTAATTTGACATGCCGAGTATATCCTAAATAATTCAATCTTCCACTCAGTTCTTCCTCGGCAAAATAAATCCAATTGTGCAATCCTATAAGCTTACTTTTAGTCTTTTTCTCTGTTAGGTAGACATGTTCGAAACCAGAACTACCAAGTACATTTTTTTTTCGCGAGTATAGGTGGAACCACATCGATTTTAAAATACGTTTGTAATCCTGAATATCTCGTTTAACAAAACCTTTGTCCGCGAGAAATTTCATGGCATGAAGCATGACTTCTGTTTCCAAAAGGGCGGAAATCAGTTCATCCTCTTCATTATTTTCTTCGGCGGTATCTGTTTCCGCTTCCCATACCTCGAGTTTAAAATTATCATATAGTTTGCGCATTAGTTTTATCGTTCGCACAGATTCCAAAACTTGGGATGATACGTTTATGAGTCTGAAATTGATTTATAATCTGCTTAAAAATTTATCTCAAGACTAAAATTAGAATACATATATCTATGAATCAAAAACTCATAAGATAATTCAATAATAAATCTTACCTTTCAGGCGCCATATCAGTAGGATTCTTATTATCAGTCTGCCCTTGATAATTTACAGAGATTTGATTATAGAGATTGATTGGTATTTTATCAAAAATCTCTTCTGACAGCCTTCGTAATTCGATATTGGTCACGTTTTCACGATGTTGGGCAAAACCACTTTCTGTTGAAAAAAATTAAGTCACAATAATGACTTCTAGCTTATTAAATGAACGCTACTCTAGTGGAAAAAGAAAATATTGATCGATGTAAAATTACCTATAAAACTGCTCAACAGGAAAATGAGAACGGAAAACATTTTACGTACTTCCATGGTTTTTTTTTACTTTACAGCCACCTTACACCTATAAAAAATAAAGATTATAAACCTAATTATAGGAAAATTTAGATTTTTATAATAATGCTTGAATTTAGACTTTATGATAGGTATATATAAAAAACGTGCTGTGATTAAAAATTGTTTGAATTAATTTTTGATAAATTATCTTAAACAAAACAATAGCTGCGTTAGAAAAACATTCAGAACTACTTAAAATTATTAACATTATTTTTTCAAACTTATATACCTTGACTTAAACTTTATTATTGAAAATTTTGTGCAATGTGTATTTTTAAACTGAATTTTTTGGAATACCTCCGAACATATTAATCAGCCGAAGATTTTAGTTATTTGAATGATTTTAATATAAATATTTATTAATAATTATACATTAAAATTGACTTGAACAAATGAAAAAAACGAACCTTGTAATTGATGTCGATTTTTCTTCAATCCATGCTTTCGTGATCTAAGACTTTTGAGAGAACATTTTCGCCTTTTTAAAAGAAAAACGTGATTTCCCCAGGTCTCGTGCACGGGTACAAAGTCTTGGACATTGATAACTCATATCTTATCTCATTTCATAGAAGTCCGGTAATTGATTTTTTCACAACTGAAATAGATGATTGTCTGTTGTGTCCCTCCTTTTTCCATTCCATGCTGATATTTCTTGCAAAATTCCAATTTGAAAAAATTGGAGGACAAGATATCTTAACTGAAATCAAATTGTGAGCATTATACTGTTTCATATCATCATAAAATTTGTACAAATTATAAGTAAACCAAACTTCTGTTTAAAAAAATTACCTTCTTTCACGCGTTTCAGGGCATAGTAACTTAACCTCAAAATTCTTCTAAGCCGAATCCGCCGAACCACATAGCTTTTTTTACAATATAAGGAATGTAACATTTACTAAAGGCTTAAGTATAATTCATCCTTCAAAAAATAAGTGTTAACGGTAAATGTAAGACACATAAATTATTAATCATAATTCACATTCTGATTTTCACTGACTTTGATTTGTTTTGATAACTTTCTCCAAAGATCACAAAGGTATATATATATATATATTTGCTTTTTTATTCTCATGTTTCCTAGCCTAGTAATCTAGTGACAAAACAAATTAGGTAGAGATAGGAATATTTTTATGCGCGAAGTTGTAAGCCCTGCTGTCCTGTATGTATGTAGCTGTATTCTGTGTACACATGCGTCAAGCTTTTTCGTTTTTCATTTCCCTCGTGCTTAAAGATATCGTGAAAAGCTTACAAAATCTTTAAAAAATGGCCATGGCTCCTTCAACTAAACAAAAAATCGCCGTCGTTTTGAATTTGTCGAAAGTTGTATTCCATTGGGGATTTATTCCTGCAGTTTTATATTTAGGTAAAAATTTTGAGGTTATATTCGTGTTCGCCCATTCCCCCTTTCCTATTAATGCTCTTAATTTACAATTAACAGGATTAGCATTAATATTATTTTTCGTTACAGGGTTTAAAAAAGGAGCAGATGCTGGAATGCCACCCCTTTCTGTCATGAAGTAAGTACTCTTAGTACTTACTCTTTTACTTTAGAAAATTCTACTTTCTCTACGATTAGAGGCTACATTGTTCAATTGTACACTTGTGTAGTTTTGAAAGTTTCGAACACTTGAGACTTTAAATTTTTCAGTTTTTCACAACTAATTAAATGAAATCTTTTATCCCTATTCTGTAAAAAGGACATAGCCTTTAAAAATCTAATGAAATTTTCTTTTCCAGTCTCTTGTGGGCTTAAATTTCGTTGCTGAGCTCTGCATTTTAAGAATGATCAACCTAATTCAAGAACATGGATAAATTGCATCTACCTCTTTATTTAAATACTTATAATGTTCTAATGTACTAAATAAATTTTAAGTTGCTGTTTAAATTGTATGTAATATATATTTTCTTATTTTTTTAATTCCTTCCTTTTTTATTTTAATTGATACTCCCGTTTTGAAATTCCCGCCGGTATGCTGTCAATTTAAAATGGCGGATTATTTCACCATGCACAGGCGTGCGTTCAGATTTCCCACCTGGGTGCACCTTCGGTACTGCGTCCTTTTCTTACAAATCAAAATTTCAATATGTAAGAAAAGGACGCAGTAGCAATACCCCGGTGGGAAATCTGAACGCGCCCCAGGAGCGCATCATTTACATATTTTTTCATCACTTGGTAGGCGCACGTGGAGAATGTTTGTCTTCACAAAATACGCAAAAATTGCCATCAAAGGATTCACTTCAATGTGATTTGATATTGTCAACGTTAAAAAAAAGATTTATAAATAATTGATTGTACTTATTTATTACTTACATTAACTTATTGCAAGGTAAGTCTCCGAATTTTTGTTTTCTAACCTCACTTTAATTCTCCGCAGCTGCCACAGTTCCTCGTGTTGTGCATCATGACAATGGTTACAATAATAGTATTTGTAATATTACATAGGAGGACCAGACGTACTATTTTAATAGTAAAGTACTATATTTTAGCTTCACGTCCTAATGTACTATATTATTTTTGAAATTGCCAAAAATGCCCTATTTTTTTGGCCGCATACGAAAAAAGGCGTAATTTTCCGAAAATTTTTGCATTGTTTTTTTCAAATATAAAAAGGTTGATATAAAGTAAAAATTTCATTTTCTCTGGACCTTTTTTTTAGATATCAAAATGTTCTATTTTTTGATGAAGTGATCTGGTCACCCTATAATATTAGAATCTAATAATGTTCAGGGTTATTTTGAGAAATCCATTAGATTCCTCAATTCTTTTCATTAAAGCATTCCCGAAAAATTGAGATTTTATTAATTTTTATATCTTAAAAAACAAAAAAGGGCTAGTTTTAGTTAATAGTCTTTTCAGATAGTTTTTTTTTTTTATAGATGTCGATCGTTTCGAGGGTCAGTAGTGTGGCTTCAATTTTGAAAATTCCTGGTTCTAGATCTTCACTTATTGATACGCCAAAGCGAATTCGTTTCAAGCTTCCAGATGATCTTAAAAACGTTCTTCTGAATTTTGTAACTGGCCATGATTGCCAAACATATAAAGATTTGGTATGCATATTGCGAGATTCAAATCTAAAGGTACGTGTTAGGATTATTTTTTTTTATATCAGTCTTGCTTTTTTTTTAGTTTTTAATTGATAACTTACGCGATTGTTCAAGTAATCTAAATATTATTTTTCGTTTGTAATGTACGTTTTACATTTTTTTTTGCTCGGGCGTGAAAACTTTGTATTTAAATTTTGGAGCATTTTCCAACTTGAAGGCTCTAATTTTTAAAACAATTCTTACTATGTATATAAAATATTTTATTTTTTAGTCAAATACAAGTTTTTCCTTTAAAAACTATAAATAATAATTTTTCCAGGACAGTGAACTTCTTTCGTTATTAACTGATGTACGACAATGTATATCGTTACTTGATGAGAGGCACAGCTTATTAATCGAAGCTTTACTCAACATCCCATGGACAAATCGAAGTTTAGAAGTAACTTCAGCCTACAAACAATTTGTAGAAGATCTTATGTGTGTACACGTTTATCAATCAAAGTTTGTGATGGAGAAATTAGTTCTAAGACTGAAACCGGGTAAGTAAAAAGCAATTAATTTTCAAAAACACAATATGAAATATTAAGGATAAAATATGAATTATAGGATACTTATGAAAAATACTTATGTTTAGCAAACGCATCAGAGACTGATTGGGTGGATGGAATACCTAGGACTGAAGATGTACAAAAATTAAATCACGTTCACGACTTGTTCCGAACATTTTTGAAAGTTATTCCCATGTAAGTATTGACATTTAATTAATTTTTTTTATTCAACTACTAGATGTAGTATTCAATTACTGATGTGAATCTTACGTTTTCTGTTTAGGTCCCAAGATCTTTTATTGCAATCGCTAAGAGCTGCGTATCCTCACACATCGGTTGGGACACATTCACACGAATTATACGTTCATGCTTTGCTTCAAATTATAGAATACGCACCTCACCTTCAAAGGAGTATACTACATTTAATAGTGCATAGGTATTTATCTTAAATACTTCTTATTTCCAGTAACTAGTGTCGTATTTTCAGAATCTTTAATTAAATCATCTAAATTTAAAAATAAAATTTCTATTTTAGGTTAGTACAATTAGATGCGAGTGCTTCGCCCTCAGCCATTCACTCCTACGAAGAGGACGAAATGGAAGAAGACGACGAAATCGATGGTGCAATATTTAGTCTAGAAGATTCCACGGAAAACAAACCCGCACCTGAAAAGCGAACGCCAATGAAACACCCGATTGCTCGAACTCTCGACGCCTGTATGGAACAAATGTTTGCCTACATCCACGACTCGTGTCACGTCGATGGAAAAATAAATGTAGATCATCTCAGAGTTATCTACAACGATCTCCTTCACATCTTCGAAGAACTCCTGCTTCCCACTTGTGTACACCATGTTCAGTTCTTGCTCTTCTATATTTGCAGCTTCAAGGTAGCAGTTGCTGAAGCATTTGTGAAATTCCTTTGGCAGAAAGTTTCAAACCCGAATATGCCAAACTTCTTAAGACAGCAGTCAGTTGCTTACATTGTGAGTTTATTAGCGAGAGCCACATTCATCCCTCTCAATTTACTTCAAGGCATCTTGTCTGAAATGGCGACTTGGATCCATGGTTATATTTGTTCCCAAGATATGCTGGAATGTGCGAACAGCGACGTTCGTGTTCATACTGTCTTTTACGCAATTTGCCAAGGAATGTTTTACGTGATAGCTTTCCGGCATAAGGATATGACGAATGGAAAGAAAAGTAAGTAAAATTGATCTATGCGTAGTAAATCATTTAAAATGTTCGTTAGATGAGTTTTGTATTTGGGGATTCTATAATTAATCATTCAAATGTGATTTCTTTCTTAGATCTGCTCTTTTTGCAAGGACTCAATCTGAACAAAATTGTAAGCTGTAGATTGAATCCCTTGAAGGTTTGCCAGTCTGCTGTTGTCCAAAACTTTGCAGCAGTAACGAGGAAATACCAACTCGCTTATTGCTACACAGTCATAGAACACAATTCTCGAAGCAACCTTCCTGTTTACCAAATGGGAAATGTGACCACAATGACTCTCGATCCGTTTTTCCCCTTCGATCCCTACCTGTTGCAGTGGAGTGGTAACAGAATAAGTCCTCTCTATTACAATAGTCAGTGTATGACCTTGAATGTGGAAAGCCCGAAGAGCAATCAGTACGAGGATGAAGATGATTTCATGGATGAATCCTTCTCTCCTGATTCTAGTTCTCATAGCTACGTAGATAAATTTTCTTATGGGACTTCACCGGGATTTATACAAACATAAAATGTAATATTTCTTCATTTTTCATAATAAAAGAGTATTAATGTCACTAATTCGCCGTGTTTCAATTTACACGGGGGTTTCACATTAGTACTTATAGAAAAAAAAGTCTCCTTTGTTGGAGTAGAGAAACTGAATACGTTTTAGTATTCGATAAATTAAATTCAAAATGATTATGTGGTGGCCACTGGACAAGAAAATTGTCGTGAATTTCTACCTTCACAGGGAACCATTTTTATTTTTAATACAAAAAACAGTTTCAATGCAACTGATATACAATAAATTAAAATAATAATTTATTTTGTAAATTCACATTTGGATTTAATGAACCCTTCCGGCGCAATTGAGAGGTTACCATTCATAGTAATAAATAAACTAACTAATTGCGGCGGCGCGATTTTGAAGCAAGTTCGTCGGCAACGCTTACTAACCGTCTAATATCTTATAAGATTTTTTGAAAATAAAAATAATACATTCATCTAGTATCAAAATCGTCTTTTTAATTCTCGTAACTAATTTTATTTATGTACATAAATTAGACATTTAAAAAAAGAAATGAATCAACCCTCGTAAATCTTACACGGAGCGATGATTTCTAATGATATTTTTTTCTTGATGAAACTATAAATCTACTGTCCCAAAGAAAATTTTCTTACCGAAATAGATTTTGATTTACAATTGTTTACAATTGTTTTTAAAAATTTTAAGCAAAAAGTTTCTAACAATATTTTTTTCAAGTCTGACTCGGTGTAAATTATGCTTATGCTTATGATTGACATAGCTGTCCTTTGGTTATAGTGATTCCAAGTGAAGAGGTAGCTCATCTTGCTGGCGAATTAATGTAGCTAAAGCTCGTTCTAAATTTTCTGGCAAGTGATCGAGAAGCATTCGTGGCATTACTGTCATTTCCATAAAATCTTCGGGTTGTGCCCATCTCATTTCGTATTTTCGCTCTTTGCTGCTTTGCTTCCTATTTTTGAAAATCAAAATTATTAGTACATTATTAGTACATTACATTTGAAATTTTGTAATGTTGGCTTGTTCAATAACTATTTGAAATAATATTTATTCTTATTGCTTGGATTTTTTAAAAGGTTGAATGATCAAAAAGTGTGATGCTTCCTAATTTTTTACATTTCAACTTAAATGCTTACAAACTGGGACTCTTTTTAAAATGAAAATTCAAACGTCTAACTCAAAAGCAAATTCATAATCAGAATTTCGGAAAATTGAAAATATATGTACTTCTTCTTATCTGTGGATGGTACTTTGTACTTCACGACATGAAGAATTTTACCAGCAGTAAATAATCTAACTTCCGAAAATCTTCTTCTCGTAACATCTCGTTCCAAAATACTCGTTTCCTGAAGAAAGAGAGTTATAAATTGGCTATTATTTTCCATTACCTATATATTTTTAATTTTAAGTAAACCAGGAATTTGTTTTGTATCGTGTTTCTTTCCTTACTGTTTGTCGTGTAGCAGCAGCTTCGACTAGCAAAGGCAATTGTCCTGGTATTGAATTTATCGTGTTTCCATTTCTCCACGTTCTATTGAGATCTCTGTCAGGAACGCCGAATAGAATGTATCCGAATCCATTCAGCACTACTCTATACTGTAAAAATGTATATAATATAAAATTATAATTTTATGATAAATTACAAAAGAAATATTAATCACTAATAAATTGATAAAAATAAGCAGTTATTAATTTTCTTGAATTGTAAAATAAATTAACCGGTAGATTTACCTTCGGTAGTCGACAAGCTTGAAGAGTAATAAGTAAAGAAGTTCTAAAATTTTCTATACTATCGACACTCAACCTCATCACAAAATCATCACCGAGGCCTATCGTTAGCACAAATTCTTCTGTTACTTTCGCAGCTTCTCTACTTAGTAAGCCAGCTATAAAAAAATTATTAATAATACATTTTATGGGAATAGTAAGAGCTGAATATTTAATTAACTCTAGTTGCACGTTTGAATTTAAGCATTTTATGAAAGATGAAGGATTACCTGGCGTTGAAAATGCATAAACTCTTAAACGTGGATATTTTGGACGGAGTAATAAACCTAGTAAAACTGACAATCCAGCTCCCAAGCTGTGTCCTGTAAAAAATAATAAAACAATATGTACCTGAGGAGTTTTAAATAAGAATCATATTAAAACATTTTGATAAGAGAAGATGTTTTTACATTGATTTATAATTGATTTTATATTTTATTCTCACCTGCTAATGTTAGATTGTAATGAGGATATTTTTCAAAGGCGTTTTCCAAAACTTTGTAATGATTTAGTTGCTTTAAAAGAAGCTTTGCTCCGATTATCATTCCCCTATGAGCCTGGAAAAGAAAATGGGAGACCAAATTAATATTTTATAGAATTATTTACTTATTAAACAAATTGTTTCTTGAAAAGAATTTAAACTTACCATGCTACCTGGTGGAAGACCTTCAATTTCAAAAGTGTCTGAAGCTGCAGCGATATCGGTAATTATATCCCTTAATGATAGTGATCCCCGGATAACTATTACAATACTTGCAGTTTTGTGATCCGCTATCACGCAAAATGGTATCTGTTCAAATTAAAAATTTAATTTTAAATCGATTTTTAATGTTTTATTTAATTTTACCAATAATTTAAAATTAAAAATTATTTAATCTTGCAAATTTATTTTTAATTAAATTTAAGAAATAATATTTGCATACCTCACATAAATGATTTCTAAAAGATGCAAATAAAATATCATCTTCAGATAATTTTGAGAGATATTTAATACCAGAAAGATTGCACAAGCAACAATTGTCTTCCAATACAACATTGCGTTTTCTCCTACAAAAAAGAAGGCGATATTTTCAAAATATTTCTGTTTTTATAAGAGGAGGCACCAGTTATATTTTAATAAATCAAAGTTTTGTAATTCGACATTTAGGATATCGAAATACTATAACGTCATTTTGATCAAAAATTAACTGGTGTCTGGCATTTAGAAATTAATTTTAAAAATGGATTGAAGGAAAAAGAGACTGGAAATGTTGAAAAAAAAAAAAAAAATTACCTGAAGCATGCACAACAGGTCATGCCTCTAATTAAACGAAAACAGCCAGTGCAAGCATGTTGGTAAATAACGAAAAGCCATCCATAGGAGGCAATTGATAGCTGCATATAATGATGTGCCCAATCCAAGGACATCCAGTTTGGGACACCAGCAAAAATGCTTTGTGAATCTGCAAAACTTTTTATTTTAATAAAAAGCAATGCATCGCCTTTTAAGGGCATATGATTATTCTTTACCATATACGAGCAATTTAGTTTTCTCAACTTTACGCTTACAGTAATAAATATTTCCTCCTAAAACTAGGTCATTTACCTTCGTGTCTGTATTTATTATTGGGAGCGTAAAGTTGGGAAAACTAAATTAAATTTCCTCTTATGGTAATTACCACATGCCCTTAAATGCTTAATTATTCTCACTCTTTTGCGTATATGATTTCAGTTTCTTCAAAGAAACTGAAAGTGAAAATTGGCATACCAGAGGTATATTTTGGCCTTTCTAGGATGTTGAGTCTTCTTAATTCAAGTGTCTCACGTTTCTGACGAACTCTAAGAAGAACGCATCCTGCCATCACGTCTGAGGGAACCAAATCAGTTCCCCGAAAGAGAGAGCTCAGCAATCCTAATGTGCAAATTTCCTTTTTGATTGAATAGCATTATGTAAGTTGGAAGAAGAAATATGTACTTTGTTTAATCTAACTTGTAGGCTTTCATATGGAATTTGTTTAACTTAGATTTTTTTTTAGATTTTCGAAGAATATTTTTTAAAGTAGTTATACAAAAAATCCATTCAGCTATAATCATGTCATTTAATAATGATTTTTCTAAATCTTTCAAAGATGGACCTCGTCACAAGAAGAAAAAAAAAGAGATGAGAATAAAATAAGGATCTTGAACTCGTTAACGAATGAGAGTATTGAGGATTATGATTATCATTTCAATATTCTTTAAGAAGAATATGTAGCTACTGTAATTTGCAAGCAGTCGCTAATAATTTCGAGCGTTTTATTATGCTTTAGCCTCACCCGCATGTACCTATGTCTCACCAGCAACATGTTGGAAGGTTTCGTTGGCGCTCTCATCTCTCCTCATC
Organism: Synergus magnus; assembly: GCA_032275165.1. Classification (NCBI taxonomy): domain Eukaryota; kingdom Metazoa; phylum Arthropoda; class Insecta; order Hymenoptera; family Cynipidae; genus Synergus; species Synergus magnus. The sequence continues at coordinate 6,751,600 of JAUESH010000043.1, forward strand.
CACCAGAAAAATTTGAACCTCCGAAGCCAGATCCTGGAGGCTTTCCCATGCTCAATTGCATCTTCAAGGCCTTTGTCTTCCAAATTGAGGGACCCCAGAGGATCGAAGACCAAAGCCAGTCCCAAAATGGCAAGGCCAATCAAGACCCAGTCGAAAAAAACTAGGACCTTCACTGCCGTTATGGTGTAATGCTCGTTGCTACACTTTATGTTGTCACTTAGTACCCATAAAGAACCCAAAATATTCCACACGATTTCCAAGGGCACCAGGAAGATTCTAAAAGGTTTTTATTGTTCATTTTTAATATTTAATATTTTACAAGACATTTGGTATACGGTATACAAGACATTTTATATACGGTATTATATTCTCTTTTGAGAATTTTCGAGTTTATTGCCATGAATATAAAATTTATTACGAATCTGATCCAGAAGTTAATTAACTTTTAATACAACTTGTTAGGTAATATTTTTTTAAATCGACAGTGTATTCAATTGTGTTCAAATTTGGGATACTTTGAAATAATCTATTTTCAATCTCTTTTAATAATATACAAAATATAAAGCTTAAAATGAACAAAATCTAATTTTTTTCACACTTACTTGACAGTCAGAAGAGGCTGAACAAAACGACGAGCATAAGTATCTGTTATTGAACCTCTTGCACTCTGATTTACTATAAAACATAGTAAAATAGTCACAACCCCTAGCATGACTATTTCTCCAACTAAAAAAACCCTCACCAGACCACCTCCAGACTGACACTCCCACGTTTCTCCATAATATCTCACACATGCAATTCCAATTAGAGCAATCCTGAAATATTAATAAACTTTAAAAATTCTTTATTCTAAAATAAAAATAAATTTTTGAATCTCTACAAATGAATCTAATTAAACATTTGAAGAAAATCGAAAAATTATTTGTACGTTAATATATATTCTACATCATACGTCTGTTATTTATTTTCCACAGGAAAGGAGAAACTAATGCATTTCGATTTGGGTGATCAGGGTACTGGGTGTTCAAAATTTAGATGCAGATTTCTTTATTTGAAATGAAGGTTAATAAACGGAATTT
>JAUESH010000043.1:6997203-7007669 GCA_032275165.1 Synergus magnus
CCACGTGTCAATTTCTTTGTCCGACTTCGACTATCAAATGTTAAACGAATGCTTACCAACAAATTTCTACGGCTAATTGAAAGGCGCCTTTCGAATATCCTTTCGAATATCTCTTCGGATATTCTTTCGGATCTACCTTTGTGCAAATAAATGCAATAGTTTTGTTCCACTGCGTCTTCGTGGTTTATTATACACCATTGAATCCATTAAATTATCATCAACAGTAGATAATCTTTATTAGCTAGAAAACTAGCCAAGAATCTTGATTGGTGCTTTTAGTATAGAATTTCGGGGCGCATGAATATCCCCCAATTCTATTTACCCTAAAATTTATTATACCGAAAATCATTTGACCGAATAGCAATTTGTTATAACTTTTATATTTCCGAATTACCATTCGACGTAATTATTATTTTACCGAATTTTAATTTAACATAATCTTTATAATACCGAATTCCTATTTAACATAATTTTGATTTGTCCGAATAATCATTTATCCTAAATTTTATTTTTCTGAATAACCATTTGACATAATTTTTATTTTTTCGAAATGCTATTTGTCATAATTTTAATTTATCCGAATGTTCATTTGACATAATTTTTTTTCTGCGAATAAGCACCTAATCTAAAATTCATTTAATGGAAACACCATCTGTCATAATTCCCATGTCACCGAAACTGCATGTAACAGAAATCTCATTCTTCTGAAAATGCCGGAAAAATAAAAATTAGGATAAATGATTATTCGGACAAATAAAAATTATGTCAAATAGGAATTCGGTATTATAAAAATGATGTCAAATTAAAATTCGGTAAAATAATAATTATGTCGAATGGTAATTCGGAAATATAAAAATTATAGAAAAAAATTATATAGAAAATAATTACAGAAATAAATAATATTAAAATATTGAAGATTTTTCCATAATGATTTGCCTTTAATTTTTTTATACTGATTTTTCTATAGAGATTTCTTTACAATCGTAAGCAAATTTATAGGACAGTAAATATAGGAATAATTAATATTAAAATATTGATTTTTTTATGATTTTTTTCTATAATGATTTTTCTATGTTCTACTTCTACAATGATTTTCCTATAATCACGAGAAAATTTCTCTCTAGATTTGAATTAGTGAGATTGTATAACTGTTTATCAGTGAAAATCCTTACTGATTTGATTCAGTGACTTATTTCTAGCTATATTTCAGTCGATGAGGATTTTATTCTGAAATTATTTTCCCATAATCTAGTTTCTGTGATTTTTCTATAATGATCTGCCTATAATTATGTTTCTGTTATGATTTTTCTTTAATGAGTTTCCTACGTTAAAATACTCTTGATTTTCCTATAATGAATTTTTTATAATCACGAAAAAATTATAGGAAATTTAGTATAGGAAATTCATTAAAGGCCTATACTGATTTTCCTCTAATATTTTTTTATAAGAGTTCATTGAAAAAGTATCTTTAATTATTGTGTGAATATTACTTCATATTTTGTGAATTTTTCGTAAAATCTGAATCAGCGAATTTCGCTGATTCTCAGTTACAAATATACCACTAATAAAAATGTATAATACAATTAAGTAATTCACTTAATAATACTTTTTTCTATGTCAATAGCCCGAGAAGAAATTTTGCTGCGGCCCAGGCCGAGCCCAGATCGGGGAATCTGGCCCCGATTGGGTCCAGATCGGGGGATTTCAGGCCGGGACTGAAACACCCCGGGTAGAAGTGGCCATATCAACCCGAGTAGAAATTTTTCCATGGCCCAGACCGGGCTCAGACCGGGGAGCCCCAGATCAGGAATGAAACACACAGCCCGACCGGGTCCAGACCTGGCAGCCCGAATTCCGATCGGGCCCCGGTCGGGTGCGACGTTTCATCACCGATTGGGGCCCTGATATGAACGGCTGAAAGTAAAAAGTGGATAAAAATACTTCGTTTGTAAAAATGGGATAAAAAATTCTTCAGAGTAAAAATGAGACAAAATGAATTCTCAGAGCAAAAACGGAACAGGGAGAACCAATCAGCGCTCGTTTTGGCGTGCCGTTTTTGCTCTGAGAATTCATTTTGTTCCATTTTTACTCTGAAAAATGTTTATCCCACTTTTACAAATGAAATATTTTTATCCACTTTTTACTTTCAGCCACTCATATAGCGATTTCTACGCGGGAAATCCCGATCGGTGATGAAACGCCGCGTCCGACCGGGGCCCGATCGGACGTCGGGCTGCCAGATCTGGACCCGGTCGGGCCGTGTGTTTCATCCCTGATCTGGGCCACCCCGGTCTGGGCCATGGCCAAATTTCTACTCGAGACACGGCCCGGCCTGGCCCAGACCTGAAAACCCGACTTCCGGTCGGGCCGTGTGTTTCATCACCAGTCTGGGCCAGGTTTGAAAAATTCTACACGGGAGTTATTTGAAAATACAGGCTTTATTTAAATACAGAAATCTTTCCGTTCTATTAGAAACTGACACTGTGGATTTTTCCCTTTCTACTGTTGGCTAGTTTCCCCTAGCATTTATATAATAAGTATCGCATATTCGTTCTTTAAATTTTGTATAGTCATTTGTCCTCGGGAAAAAAAATAGTCACGATTGAATGAACATCGTTTACAAGTTTTATGGGCATAATAATATCGCATAAATATCGTTTATACTTGATATACCTGAAATTGTGCCAGGAACGTAAAATCGTATTTTTCTCATGTAAGAATTTGATTACGAGCGAAAAAGTAAGAACTAAGGAGAGAAGGGATTCTTTTACAGCATATGAATAGACCGTCGGGGGGTGGTCGCCCCCAATAATTTAATACCGCTCTCGAGGAAGCTCTGCTTAATCTTACAAGAGTCTGTATCGAGTGGAATGGAGTGGAGCGAGCGAATGTTGGGTCCAAAGGAATTGTGCAGGATCAGCGCGCGTTGGAAATGATTTTAATATGAAGAAATTCTTCAGCGGATACTCGAACGCATTCAATCAAAAGAGCTCCGCTGATAAGAGCTGTGAAGGTGGGGGTGGGATGGAAATTACCACCGATCCCTGCCAGTAGTCGTACGAATTTCCAACAAGGAAAGTTGAAATTGTTTCTGCAGCATTTATCGAAATTATTTAACAATTTGTCCTGATGGCAGCGGATTTTCCTGAATTTTGACAAGTTAGATAGATACACTCTAAAAACAGTCTATTGACTGTCAAACGATTCCTTTTACTATTAAAGGATTTTCTATTCAAATTTGGCATCCTTCTACTGTCAAAGTATTTGACAGGAAAAATTTTATAAAATATATATTCCATGAGGTTATGCAGATAAAAATAAACACTAAAATAAAACAATGTACAATCACTCATGCATAGGCGCACTTCGTCCGCTATAGCCTACAAATGCAATCCTTTAATAGTTAAAGGATTTTTTTTCATACATAGTCAAAAGAAATCGATTATCGGTAAAACTATTTTCGATTTGCACTTAACACATGAGTTTTTTAACGGACTAATTTTGAAAAAAGTGACTAATTTTGAATTTATTTTGATTTAATTACACATATGTGACGCGATCCGAGAAAAGGGACCTACTAGGCAAAAAATCGATTTTCGGATTATGATGGATTCTATAAGTTCTTTAACTGATCTTTTTAGAGGTGCAATTAGAAATTTTGTATCTGAATTATTTCACAAGATATAAATTATTGAAAAAGAGTTTTTGCAAGCGTGCCTATAGCTCGAGATTTCTTCAATCGCTCGCCCTGTAAAGTTTCACTTTTGCCTAGTAGGTCCCTTTTCTCGGATCGCGTCACATATATTTGATCGGGTTGCTTTGACATGATTAGATGAAATTCTAGTGCTGAATTCGGGGGTGAATACCGAGGTCACAATTTTCAAAATAAATTTTATAAGACACACAAATTGTAATTCTTTCTTTTTTGAGAAAAAATCGGAGTCTAATAAGCTTACAAACTCTAAAATGACCTTTCCTATCTTAAAAAAAAACTGGTGTAACGAAATATTTCGAAAATTTCGCACACATTGTTGTTGCAAACATGATTGGCTTTTGAATGACTTGAAGTTTTAAGAAGAAGGAAAACAATATAATCGCGCGCGTGTTGGCTTACTCTCGTCTCTTAAAATTTCACGAAAACCTTTGAATTTCCTTAAAATTCGTTAAAAAGTCTTAAAATTCCCAGAAACTTCTTAAAATCATTAGAAATCTTATCAAATATCATGAAATCCTTAAAAATTCTACAAAATATTTTTAAAATTAGAACAATCTCTCGAAATCTCTTAAAATGTTACAATCTTCAAAATCCTTGTAAAATATACAAAATCTTTTAAAAATAATAAAAACCTTTTGAAATTCCTCAACGAAATTCCCTGACAAATTTTAAAATCCTTTAAATCCAATAAAATATTTTAAAAGTCATAAAAATCTCTTGAAATCTGTTCAGTCGTGAAAATCTCTTAAAATTCCTAGAAACTTCTTGAAATTCTTTAAAATGCTACGATAATATTTAAAATCCCTTTATATCCTTTAAAATTCATTAAAATTCATTTCATAAAATTTATTAAAAATCAGAAAAACCCCTAAAATCCCTTAAAATTATTAGAAACCTCATAAAATTTCATAAAATCCTTAAAAATTTCATAAAGTCTTTTAAATATCATTACAGTCTCTTGAATTCTCTTAAAATTCCTGGAAATTCCAAGGCAATATTTAAAATCCCTTAAAATCCCAGAACCCTTTTTAAATTTAAATTTCACGAAAATATTCGAAATCGCTCGAAATTCGTGAAAATCTCTTAAAATTGCCAGAAACTTCTTGAAATTCTTTAAAAGTCTACGATAACATTTAAAATCCCTTTATATTTAAGATCAGAAAAATCTCTTGAAATGCCTTAAAATTATTAGAAAATCTCATAAAATTCCACAAAATCTTTTAAAAACCATAAAAATCTCTTGAGGTCTCTTAAAATTCCTCGAAATTGCACGAAAACATTTGGAAATCGCTTATAATTCGTTAGAATCTCTTAAAATTCCTAGAAACTTCTTGAAATTCTTTAAAATCCTACGATAATATTTTAAATCCCTTTAATCCTTTAAAATTCATTAAAATTCATTCCATAAAATTTATTAAAAATCAGAAAAACCCCTAAAATCCCTTAAAATTATTAGAAACCTCATAAAATTTCATAAAATCTTTTAAAAATCATTAAAGTCTGTTAAATTCTCTTAAAATTCCTGGAAATTCCATAGCAATATTTAAAATCCCTTAAAATCCCAGAACCCTTTTTCAATTTAAATTTCACGAAAATATTCGAAATCACTCAAAATTCGTGAAAATCTCTTAAATCTCTTAAAATTAAAATTCTTGAAATTCCTTAAAAGTATACGATAACATTTAAAATCCCTTTATATTTAAAATCAGAAAAATCTCTTGAAATCCCTTAAAATTATTAGAAATCTCATAAAATTCCACAAAATCTTTTAAAACCCATAAAAATCTCTTGACGTCTCTTAAAATTCCCCGAAATTTCATGAAAACATTTGGAAATCGCTTATAATTCGTTAGAATCTCTTTAAATTCTTAGAATCCTAATACTATTCCTCAAAATTTCAAAATATTTAAAATCCCTTAAAATTCCTAAAAATCTCTTAAAATTTAATGAATTCCTTTAAAATTCCGCGAAATATCCTGAAATCCCTTAAAATGCTGCGAAATCTTTTAAAAATCCTAAAAATCTTTTGAATTCCTTTAAAAAAGTGACTTATAGTAACTGCTTTTTTTAAAAAAAGTGACTTATAGTGACTTTTTCTTAAAAAAGTGACTAAAAAGGGACTTGCAAAAAAAAGTGACTAAAAGCGACTTCAGTGACTATGTGGCAGCCCTGAAGGAACGTCATTTTACTATCAATAGAATTTTTTTTAGAGTGTAAATAAATTTTTGAGAGTAGTTTAAGAGTTACTTTATGCCTCTAAACACGTCGACTATGCTCAGTGCCGAGAGTCCATGCGAAAGTTTCTGTTCTACGACACGCTTGGTTCAAGTTCGTAACTGCGGTGGTTATTGATGAGTAAACACGCTTCCACCTATAAGCTTACTAAGTACTTTAGTGGACGGATGGCCGGATGTGACGTGGTGGCAAAAACCGCGGCAGTTACACTTCTTTTCTCCTCTCTCCTTATTTCTCTCACGTTCGATCACCTCCACTCTCTCCCCCACCCACTCCCTCTCGCCACCCACCCTTATCATTACTTTGCGCTCTGATCTCACTTCTCCATCTCACTCTTTTCATTCTCTCTCTTTCTATCCCTCTCTCTCTCTCTCACTCTCTCTGTTTCTTTCTCTTGCTCGCTGGACCAGTAGAAACCACTCCACATCGTCTCAGATATCGGTACACGGGTACAGAAGACAATTTCACACCTGATCTATCCTGTAATTAAAATTACAGTAATTGCACGCTGAGTAAAGTGACGGCGCTTCTCATTGGCTGACTCTTCACGATAAACAGGTATTGAGTGCAGAAATCGTTTCGTTTCTCAAGGTTTCCAGTTGAGATGAATACGGAGAAGACATGAAAGGGACCAAGGTTGAGGAATCAGAGAACTGTATCGTCAATGTCGTCCATGTCGCTGATAATAAAAGTCGAGAGAGTTAAGCGGGTCAAGCACACTCAGAAGGTGCAGACATTTTTTGCTGGAACTCATGTCTATTTTTCTAAACATTTTGCATGTTCTGTATTGAATTTAAAAAATAATTTTTCGAGGTTCAGGGAATTTTTTTAAAACGTCTGGAAATTCATTTAAAATTTTAGGAAAATTTTCTAAAATTTAGGGAATTATCCTAAATCTGTTGGTAATTTGTTAGAAAAATTAGGGAATATTCCCTAAATCTTTTGGGATCATGTAAATTTACCGAAATTTAAAATTCCCGAAGTTAAAAATTCTCGAAAAATAAAAATTCCCGAAGGGAAAATAATAATTCCAAAATTTAAAATTCCCGAAATTGAAAGTTATCGAAATTTTAAATTCTCAAAATTATAAAATTCCGGAAATTTAAAATTCCCGAGGTTAAATATTCCCGCAATTGAAAATTCCCAAAATTGACATTTCCCGACATTAAGAATTCTCGAAATATTTGTTTAAAATTTATTTGCAAAACTTTTCTTCAAATATTTGTGAACAAAAGTTTTGGAAATAAATTTTAAACAAAAATTTCGGGAGTATTGAACTTCGGGAATTTTAAATTTCGGGAATTTTATAATTTTGAGAAAAATAATGTAGGGAATTTAAAATTTCGATAACCTTTCAACTTCGGGAATTTTCAATTTCCATGATTTTAAATTTCGGTAAATTTACCTGATCCCAAATCTTTTTGAATTAAAAAATGCCTACTAAATAATGGGAATTGTCCTAAAAAATGTTTGAACTTCCATTCATCATCTATAAATGATGTAACTTCTTTTGGGAAATTTTTTTACTCCCCCCCCGCCCCTTTCAAGAGCATTTCATGAATTTTCCCTAACAAATCTCGGAGAAAGTGCACAAAATTTGAAGTAATATTTCCCAAGAGCGTTTTGGGAATCTTCCCTAACCAAATATTTGTAGAAATTCCGAAAGTTTGCGGAAATTAGCGTCCCAACAATTTTAGCGAATTTTTTTTTTAATTTCACGATTTCACCAGATTCAATTTTTGTAATACATTAGTTGAAAAATATGGTTAATTGTTCATAAACTTGACTAGAATATAATACCGGATTTATAAAATCGGAAACAAAAAGAGATGACGTAATTGAAAAAAAATCTTCGTCCTAGTGGGAAAAAAATACATTTCGTTCTCTCACGACAGGCACACTATTTCCGCAGTCACCCACGATTGGCTCGTTATGAGTTGCCGATTGACCCGTTATAAGTTACGGATTACGAAACGAACTTTTCATCGGTCGAATCGTTCGACCGAGTCCACTTAAACTCTGGTCTATTTTTGTTTACCTCGAGGGAAGAACAATGCTCGTTATTCTTAGCTTCTTAACTATTTTCGAGAGAAAATCGCGATTCAAGAGTGATCCCTTGCTATCTAAGATTTTTTTCTTTTCTTGAAATATTGAATTCAATTTAATTTTCATTTTCATAACGAATGAAGAGGAATGTTCATATTCATGATTGAAAGATAGTAAAAACTAGAAATATCAATTTAGTAAATAATAACGTGAAGAGTTACGTAATTATTTTTCTTCAGGAAGTCGAAAGAGTTAATAGTCTCTTTCCTTTCCAGAAAACTTCGTTAGGTAAACATGATTTTACTGTTTAATTGTGTCTCTCCATAATGAAAATGTTTTATGGAAAATCTTTATGTAGGAAGCAATCAATTGCGGTTATGCCAGAACAATTTTATGTGCGTTGATAAAAAAAAAAAACAATATTATGTAAAATAAAAAAATTGTTAAAAAAAAAAATTAGTTCTGATCAATTTTTACCCTCGAGTCAACATTCTAAATCTGATCTATAAATCCTATAAATCGCATAACAATTAAACATTATATGAATGATTACGCGTGATATCTATACCTATATAAAAATAGCACGTTGTCTTCTAGAGAATAAAATCGTCGAAGGGAAGAGAGGAAACGAGAAAGGGGTCGCTTTTTCCTACCCACGTACACGTTTCCCATTTCCCTCTGGACGATCCCTCCCAGTTGCCTCCCAGCAGCGGATCCCATTTCTCTTCTTCCCTTCTTCTGCTTCTTATTCTTCTTCTTGTTCTTTTCCTCTCTCATTCCTCTTCCTCCTTTTCCTCTCGATCGCTTCGAGGGAAATATTCGTAAGAATTAAAGCAGCAGGAATTAACATTCCGGGGAGGCTCGCGAGAAGGGTGGCGGGCGTAGGGTTTCTTCGGGGGGTGGGAAAGTGGTTGGGGGGTGCGTGCGTGCCACCCTCGCTCACGAAACAACGGGAACATTACCACCCCTCAAACCAGCCTCGAGTTCGAACCTTCCCTTGCCTACCCCCTCGCCATCCTCTTAGAGGGTCTCCACAACCTTCCACGACGTTCCTTTCCATCGTCTACGATTCTCTCTACCCCTTCTTTATATGGTATGTATTTATGAGTATTTCCACAAAAACTCTCAATGTTAAAAAAAAAAGATAACACGAATTTGCAACTCAAAGAGAATATTTGTAAATCTACAGATTCATTTTAGATTTACATTCGATACGATTACTTTAATTTAAATTGGTCTTTGTTTTAAATTAAAAATTAATTTAAAAGTTGAGAACATAGTATGTTTTCAACTTACAAATTTACGTTACCAAAAAATCAGACTTTCGTAGAAATCCCCTTTGCATTCATATGGATTTACAGTAGATTTTTTATGAAGCTGAAGTTTGCAACGTTTACGACAATGAAACATTAATTTTTGAAAGAAGCACGAGAACTAAAATTTTACTGCTCTAAATGGTTCCATTTGATGTCAAAAGAAGACCAAAATAGTTTCATCCCCCTACCACACTAGGACCACCCTCAAAATCATCTTCAAAGTACAAAAAAATCATTATAAATCCCCTAACTTCGAGACCTAAAATTTTATTGTTTTCAATGATTCCATTTAATGTTCAAAGAAGGCTAAAACAGTTTCATCCAACAAGCCCTCTATGATCACCCCCAAAATCAACCCCCAAGCACAAAAAAAATCATAAATTTCCCAACTGCAAGACCTAAATTTTTATTGTTTTGAATAATTCCATGTAATATCCAAATAAGACCGAAAAAGTTTCATCCATCGACCCCCATAGGATGACCTTGAAAATCAACCCCTAAGCAAAAAAAATCTAAAAATCCCCAAATTTTGAGACCTAAAATTTTATTCTTCTAAATGTGGTTCCATTTAATGTCTAAATAAGTCCGACTGAGTTTCATCTGCCCAACCACAAAGGATGATCTTGAAAATCAACCCCTAATTACAAAAAAAAAAAAAATCATTAAAAACCTCCAAACCTCGAGAGCCAAAATTTTATTGTTTTATATGATTCCATTTAATGTTAGAAGAAGCCTAAAACAGTTACGTCCACCGAGCCCTTTAGGATCACCCCCAAAATCAACCCCCAAGCACAAAAAAAAATCATTATAAATTTCCAAACGTCAAGACCTAACATTTTGTTGTTTTGAATAATTCCTTTTAATATCGAAATAAGATCGAAAAAGTTTCATCCACCGACCTCCATAGGATAACCCTGAAAATCAACCCCTAAGCAAAAAAAAATCTAAAAATCCCCAAACTTTGAGACCTAAAATTTTAATCTTCTAAATGTGGTTCCATTTAATGTCTAAATAAGTCCGACTGAGTTTCATCTGCCCACCCACAAAGGATGATCTTGAAAATCAACCCCTAATCACAAAAAAAAAATCATTAAAAACCTCCAAACCTCGAGAGCCAAAATTTTATTGTTTTATATGATTCCATTTAATGTTAG
>JAUESH010000043.1:7052922-7071418 GCA_032275165.1 Synergus magnus
GATTTTCACTGATTAAAATCGTGAGAAAAGAGTCACTGAGAATCAGTGAACTTCCACTGATTCAATTTTAGAGAGCAAAGCAAAATTTCTACACTTAAAGAAATAGTTGGTCGCAGAGTCCAACAATTGGACTGTGGGGCGCCATCCAATATTTATTGGATGGTATAATTCTTGGATCAAAGAACCAATTTCTGGATGACGTAACCAACGTTAGTTACGTCATCTAGGAATTGGTTCTGTCATCCAAGAGTTGTTCGTACCAGCCAATAAAATTGGATGGCACCCCAGAGTCCAACGTGTTGGATGTCATTACCAACTATTTCTTTCAGTGTATACAGGATTTTGACAAAATCTAGATAAATCTCCATCATAAAATCGTATTTAGTATGCATAAATAAAATCTTGTAATCCCAGAACACTGTTTTGATGGCAAAAGCTCAATAACGAATCTCAAGAGAAACAATTCAAAATTTGTTGTATTCACTCTAGGAGGTGGTAGGTGGACAAGAATAATGTAAAATCATAAGTTAGAATCCGCGGAAGGATGCTTGAGAGTGGAAGCGAGGAGAGAAGGAAAGAACAGGGAAGGAAAAGACAGGGAAGGAAAAGAAAAGAGAAAAAATATGTATGCGCGAGTCAAGATGAGAAGTAATAGAAGGATGAAGAATCGAGCGTCGCTCGGCGTCGCAGCGTTGGCTCACGCGTCCCGCCGCTTTCTTAATTATCATCTGTCTATCTCTCGGCATTAGACGAGAAGGAGAGATTCGGGGAGGGAGAGAGAAAGATAGAGAGAAAAGGAGAAAAAGAAAGAGAGAGAAAGAAGACGGAAAAGGAGGTGGCGGAAAAGAAGAAGTTGGTGGAGGAAAAGGAGGTAAAGAAGGACGAGGAGGGGATGGCGGGGGTCACAAGAGAGGCAGAGAGAGTGAGAGAGAAAATGAGAGAGAGGGGCCGGTTCTTACTCCGCCCAGCATCCAAGATGGCGTTGGCAGTGGCTCGCCTCGTCATTAAAATCAATAATTAAAAAATACATTGGTGGGCACCTTCGCTTTTCTAGCGCCATTGCCGGTGACGTATGCTCGCCACCTCCGAAAGAACAAGAATCGAGATGAGAACCGCTGCAGATGTACTATGGTACCACCCCACAATCCTAAACCTGAGAGGAACAAGAAGAGCCGCAGAACTTGAGGATCCTTCGTATTTTCTATCTCATATCGGAAAATACAAGAAACTGGGCTAATGTTTCAATGCAATTTTTGTTTCAATTCTTCAATTTTTCCATTAATTTAAAATTTAATAGAACGTTCTCTATAAAATCTATAAAATAGTCCGTTTTCTATTAATCAAGTGTAATTTTTATTCGGATAACTTTAATTTCAATAAATTGAAACTTTTTATGGATTTCTTTGATACGAGGACTTTATTTCAATAATAGTATAATTAAAAGTTTGGGGGTGTAAAAATAATATTTTTTAATGAGAATATTGCATTTATGAAATTATCAACCTAAAAATGCAATCTTTAAGCATAAAATTAATTGAAAAATATTTTTCGAGATTGTCATTCTTTAATTTAAATATTGTGAACAAAATGAACATGGAAATGATTAATTTTTTTACTTTTTCAGAAAAATTTAGTTTGTTAAAAAACAGCATTTATTAACGTATTTATTAACTTCATTATATGGAAACGTGTAACTATAAATTTAAAAAAAAAGTTGTTGACATAAAAAGTGTAAAAGTACAACACATATCTCTCTTACTGGACGCCTCAATTATTTTACTCCCTGTGAGGAGTATACGTTTTACTCACAACTTGTGGATCTCACGAGCTTCCGGAGGGATTAATATATACAGAACCATCATCTCGTGAGTAAAGACATACTGCTCGCCAATATTAAGAGCACTTTAATCAAAACTTAATCGAAAAGATGAGTGTTTATGAAAAGGGATGAATTTGAGTCACATTTCTTAAAATAATTAACTAATTTTCATTAAGTAATTAAAAAGCTTTTAAAAAAAAGAGCCAACGTATTGCAACTGTCTTGACGAAAACAAATTGTAAGTTTTTCTAAAGAATGATTCTTGCAATTCCTTAATTTGTGCTTTAAATATTTTTTAAGAATACTAAAATCGTAGATCGTAAAAGAACCCTTCTCCAGAGTGACAAAATAAAGTCGTAAGCTAAATATCTATGACTAAGCTCTAGGTTTGCCATAAAGCAATAAAGAATATCCTTGTAAGGTATCTCTGTAAATTGAAATTAAATAGTTCCATCTGTTTGAAGTTATATTTATATTGTGAGGCAGAACACTCATCGTTATAGACAAATGAAGGCTATAGCCTTTCCTATCTTCGATTTCAAAGAGGACACGTCAACAATATACAATATTGAAATAATGATGGAAAAATGCCACAAAATGTCTATATAAATTGTAAACAAAATTATAAACAATACCATATCTTAAAAAAATCCGAAAGACAATTCTTAAGAACAGAAGAAAGAAGAGAGAAAAGCTAAAAAGAGATTTGGAAGAAGGAAATAAAATTCTCATCCCTTTCTGAGTTGATATATGAGTTTCCAAACTATGAGTTTGGAAATGAAACGACGGACAATACAGGTGTCGGCAGGTGCATCGCTTCCGAAGGTCAAGAGGATTTGGGGCAGGAAGGACCACCGCGAAGAATAAAGACGCTGGGTAATAAGGGTAAAATTGACCGAGGGTTGCTACCCAGTATATATGGTTCTCGTCTGCTTTTATAAAGTTGACGACCTGACAACATGCGACCCCTCAAATTTTCCTTCGTACGTGCCTCCTTCACAAATGTATCAATCTTTCAAATTCAAAGCGGAACGAGATTTTGATGACATGTTTTTAAAAGAGGGCTTCTAAGATATATATGACTGGGATCATAAACGTTCTTTTCAAACATTTTTCACTCGTTACTGACTTGTCCTCAGGAATGTAGACGTGTCGATTTATTTTCTACGAAATAAAGTGCCATTTGCGGTAAATTCGAAATTTATTCTCGAACTATCGCTTTCAATGTATTAAGAAAATTATTTCCTGATGCTCTTGACTGGAGCAGAAAAATCTTACCATTCTATAATATATTTTAGTAGACACAATTTTCTTAAAAACTTTTAATTTACAGTGGCGTAACCACAATATCCAGCAATGCAGGTACAAGTTTATAAAAACAATACCATTTATCCTGAAGAAGTTTTCCTTACAAAAAAATATTTTCGTTAGGTTACAAATAGCCCCTGCAAATTTTTGCTTTCCAAAAAAAAATTCTCCTTTTACCTTATCAACCAATTATTTAACAATGCAATTCCCACGCAATAAACCAAACCCCGTGTAATCCATCCCAAAAAGGACAGCATATTCTACTTTGGTCTACAATTTTTTCTTCTTATTTGCACTGGCTGCTTGTCCTCGTGGCAAAAATCTCACCTTAACAAACTTAAATGACGCTTACTCATCATCCTAAAGAGCTCCTAACTTCATCTAAAACTCTCAGCATCCGTAAAACCTGGCCTGAAAAGGTCGGCAGGAGACTTTTGAATAAGTGGAGGATCTTAGTGTAAACGTTGTTAGAACACTAATCCGGGTGTCGAAAGCATGTATTGCCGGGACCCTACTTAAGTGGGCAACTGGCCTGCCTACCATAAAGCAATTCTTGTTGACCAGGGTCGGTGACTATCATAAAAGTCGTAAGCGTCAAGCTTTAGTCGAAATGCAGGAGATCCTAACCGATATCCACAGGTTCAGAGGGTCCAGGAGGGTTCACACGAAGAGCAACGAAGAGGCACCAACATGGCACAAACTCTCCATGCAGTGTAGTTGACAAAGAGACGAAGACCTCCCCCCCTGCAACCCCCTCAACCTCATCCTCCTTCTTACAACTCAACAAGGAGAAAGAAGAGGAGAGAGGGTCCAGTGGGCTGGTACCCAAGTTGGAGGTGGCCAAGGAGGTGGGACCCTATCCTCTTCCTTTGCTTCCAGTGGCAAAGTCCTAGTAGGCAGTCACAACGCGACCGTAACGCGAGCCAGGCGCACCAACTTTCCTCTCCAGGCTGACCACCTGATCTGCCTCCAGTGACAATGTGACAGCATCGGTTCTGCTTTCACAATCACAATTAGTCGCACGTCCGTCGCCTGAAACGTGTCAGAGCGCGGTCATCAAGTTCCTAAATCGCAGGATCGGCACGCGCCTATTTTCCAAAAAGTGACTTCGAAGAGAAAATAAAAAGTGACTAAGTGTATGGCGCGTGAATGTGTGTGAAGCAGTGTATTGTGTTTGAATTTGAAAGGAAAAAGATTTTTTTCTGAGGATAAGATTCTTGAGGATTTTTGAGGAAGGAGTGCGGAGAAACGTGAGGATCAAGAGAGTGCGCACGTTATTAGTGAACACGTGATCCAATTGGCAAGGATTAGGTAGCTTTTTGAGAGAAAGACTACACTGGCCACGTGACATCAATCGATCATACAGGTAGGATATATTATATATATATATACGTGAAGTACGTTCTGCCTTATATTAGATTTCAGAAGGGTGAGTTGAAAAGGCTCTATTTTAAGGTTGAGTGTATTATATGCATTGAAGGGATATATTTACTGAACACTATTTCGAGGGAACCTTTCGGAATGTAGGGTGGCTTCTGCAGAAAGGGTTGTTTATTTTGATTTTTGTAATACGGGGCGATTTGTAGTGATCAAATTTGATAGGAGAAAATCATCAATTGCGAGGGGTTCCCGCGTGTTAGGGAATGTTCTATTTGTGGGATACCTGCCTAACACTTGCCGAATCTATAGCATGCACAACAAGTTGCTCTGCAACATTAATTTTATGGAATTTTATTTTAAAAAACGTCCTTCGAGCGAGTCCGAATCGGTTAACGGCATGTGATAATTTACCAAAAGAGCAATTTAAGTTTCGCCAACTGTACGCTGGAATGGACGGCAAATGGGTTGAAATAGTTCAATTTTGCGTCGTAAATGGACGGCAAAAGGGTTCCAGAACCGGGAAAATTTTGTGCCGTAAATGGACGGTAAAGGGGTTTCAGAACCGGTCAAATTTTGCGTCGTAATGGACGGCAAATGGGTTGAACTAGTCAAATTTTGCGTCGTAAATGGACGGCAAAGGGGTTCCAGAACCGGCCAAATTTTGTGCCGTAAATGGACGGCAAAGGGTTTTCAGAACCGGCCAAATTTTGCAGCATAATGGACGGCAAATGGGTTCCAGAACCGGCCAAATTTTGTTTTTCACTAAAATAATAATATTATTGCAAGCGTAAAGTTGATGAAACTAAATTTGCTTTTATGGTAATTATTACCACATGCTCTTAAGGATTCTCGTTCAATCATCGAAGTTGAGCAACGCGTGACTCGGTTGCACTCGGATGGGGTCGCCATAGTGGATGAGATACATATATATTCTCCGGACCTAACTAAAGAAACTCTACAAAGAAAGAAAGGATTTTAAAAAACACGTGGTTTTTGTGGACTCTGTTTGGAATTTGAACAGGCACAGACCTGTACTTTAATCTAATATAAGAAGCACATAACAACAAACACCGAGACAAACACGGTCTGGGGCATCAAATATAGATGCTTATTACAGTTTCGAAGAAATTATTCGGATTTTTGGAATAGAGATCTGGTTCAGTTGGAAAAATAGAGAACATATTATCTCATTATTCCAACTGTAATTCCATTCATGAATAACAAAGCGTATTATAACGCGTTATATTGTTTTAAACTCGGTTTTAAAGAAAAGGAAACAATTATTCTGAGACTTGAAAATTTTTTGAAATTCTAAGGCTCAATATGGATCTTAACTTTAAGAAAATGTGCAAAATCGCAAACACAGGGGGTCAGGAAGATTATCCGGATCACTATTTCATTCAATGATTTAGAATGCCTCTCAGGAAACCTAAGGTGACCGGAACTTAGATTGTAGATATTATCTGCACATTTTAACAACTGTATACCTGAAAAGTAAAGTGCTTGCGACAGTTGATTTATAACGTTTCTCGTAATTCGTAGCTTATGTTATAAAAGCATACCAATTCATGAACCAAGAGTTTTGAACGTTCAAATGAACGAAATATTTTTTCCCATTTCTATTTTATCCAAAAATATTGTTCCAACAAAAAAGAATAATACACATTACAAGTTTCTTTCATACAGAATTATTTTCAATGAAAATGTAGCAATATTTTTAAACTGTTTCTGATTTAAAATACAATCAATACAAAAATTCGTTCATTTGAACGTTCGGAACTTTTCAGTCATAACAATTCCAGCGTCGCTTATCGTTAGAATCATAAAAAAGATCGGTAAACCTTGAAAAATTATTTTATATGAGTATAATTATATCATTATACAAATGTCGCTTTATTCCAAAGATTTGAGATTATTTCTATGTAGACCGAGATGTAGACTATCTAATATTTCGTGAAGTTTTTTTCTTATTTTTAATTGCACCTTTTCTATAAATTATAATAACAGAAGAGTTGTTATGTGAGTATAGAGAAGAATTCAATGCTTGCACGTTAAATATAATTAATTTCTACGTTTAAGGAAAAATATTTTTCTGTGAGCTCTGCGTGCGAATGTGAAACCGGGCATCAATATCTCCAGTATATTCTGGTCGTACCCAGATTTAGAACGTTATATTATATAAATCTGAAGATTTACATATCATTAATTTTACAAATACTGAATCTAATTTCTTATTAAAATAATAATACGCGGGAAATATTTTTCAATCAACTAAAATAGAACAGGGTGTTGTACTATAAATTTCGCCAACGAAATTTCCTAGATAATTCCGACATTTTTCCCGCTTATAAATATAAGGTGCCTCTTTTCGATAGAAGCATATTACATGCAACACATTGTGGGTTGTTACATGCGTCATTTTCTAGATTGCAATATTACAATTTATTTTCAAAATATATTTTTAAATTTTTTAATCACTTTTAAGAATTTCAATTTTAAGTAAGAAAAAAGTAGCGCAAGTTGAGTTGCAAACGCTTATAAATTAATGCAATGCACGAATCCGAGAGATGTACAGTAAGTACTGTGTACAATCTGAAAGTCCTGCGAAGCAGACACCCTAATTCTAACATTAAATTAACTCAAACTTGATTAATTATCAGCAAAATAAGTTAAATTTCATATGACTTTAAAACAAGTTTATTGACTCCGTCCACAGATAAAGTCACATCTTTAGAGGGAAGCCCCCGAGTTGTAAAATGTGACTTATCTGAATTAGAATAGGGGATACTAAAACGCGTGAAAAGAACAAGGGAGGGTCTTGAATCTTTGAGAATTTATGCGTGGTATGATAGTTGTTGGCTTTCACTGACTTATATTGATCATTGACTCGATGAATTCTCTGTCTGAAAAATAATTCGCTGATGAAAAACTAAATCGAATTATTATATGGTTACTCTTCCTCTTTTCAGAAATCATATTAAAACAATATAATAATATGTGGTGCATATCATAAGAATAACGTTTAGTAATATACATTTATAACTCATAAAATTCGTACAATCCCCTGTACTTTCAGTTGATGAACAAAACAAAATGCTAATATTCAACCATCCTAAATGTTTAAAAATTGTGGCTGTCCTGTTGCAATGAATATAGTCAATATTTAAATTTAGATGCTTCGATTGTCAATAAAAATTCTGAATTATTGTTAATAAAAGTTATTGACATTTTTTTAAAAAGTGATCGAATTCTCAAGAGAAATTATTGGATTTTCAATTACATCTATACAATTAAAAAATAATTCGTGGTTTACAAATTAAAATTTGATTTACAGATGTAAGAGAAAAGGTGATTGAACTTTTAGACAATTTGTAGAAGTGCTGGAAAATTTTTAGAATTATTTAATGTATTTAAAAAATAATATAAATAGTTTGATGGAAGAATTCTTTCTAAAAAGTAAACAAAATCCAAAATATTTAATCTTGTAACAAACATCAGGACTCTAAAAAGTGTTAGTACTTTTTCTTTATATACCTTTGATATTTCATTTTTCATTATACTGGCTACTTTGTATAGTTTCAATACGATCCAAGATCTCATTAAGTCTCCAATCCTCTAATTCTAAATCATGTTCTTGATGAACATTTCGTCATTGTTCAATAATCATCCAACAATTATCCAAAAATTTTTGCTAACTCTCGCATATAACTCCGCACTTCAAAGATAACATCATCGAGATCACTCACTGATCTCACAATCATCCAATAAAGGTTTAGAAACTTTCCAACAACCACCCCACGATATTCTTGGACATTCACTACCAATCGTTTAATATTAATATAATCGACCAACAGTGTTGTTGAGACTCACATCCAACTCCACTGCAAAGACTCCATTATCGAGATCAATCCCTCATCCCGAATCATTCAACAATAGTTCAGAAATATTCTAACTGTCATCTACGAATCTTCTTGACCATGTAAAAATATTCTACATAATTTATGTGCAAAAATAATTGTACACAAGTTAAACATGCTGAAATAATTCACAGCGACGAAGAAATTGATTTGACAGTTATATATCATTTCTATACAATTGGCCTTCATCCTTTAAAAAGGGATAAAATTAATTCATCCACCAACCACACACAGAAAAAATCAAGTGTAATATTTACCCAGATTTCAGGGTAAATATTACCTGCAACAAAAATTACCTTCAAGTGTGCAAATACTACTCTGAACATAGGGTATACGGTGTTACCATGTCAACTTATTGTATCTTCATTTGTGTCGATGCAAAAGAATTCAATTTTACTCACTTGAAAGTAACCCGCAAAAAATTTTCCGTTCTGTTCTTTCTGTGCATCAAAAAATCATCGTGAACTCTAACCATCCACCTCCCCACCCCCCGGGCCAATAAGAATCGCCCACCTACTCACTGTCACCGATGTGAAGTTGACCCCCAACTATAAAATATCCAAATTATGTTTAATGAAATCGTTTAGTGATCGTTTTTGGTATATGTTGGCTAAATTTTGAGGTTCATTAGTCAAAATTGAAAAAATTATCAAATTGCCAAATTTTGGCTGCTACCTTCGTGAAGTTGGCACCCCAATTATAAAATATCCAAACTTTTTTTTAAGGAATCGTTTGGTGGTCATTTAGTGGTGTTTTTTGGTAATCTTTTAACGTTTGGTGGCCAAATTGAAAAAATACTTTAAAATTTAGGAGAAGGGGGTGATTACACCCCAAACTCAGAGTGTCACAAACCCCTTTACTTGGTTAATTTTTTTCTTGCAAAAATACACTTCGTGGAGGTAAAGGGGGTGGTGACACCCCGAACTCAGAGTATCACCAACACCCCTTTACTTGGGTTCCTTTTTGTCTTCAAAAATATACTTTGAGGAGGTAAAGGGGGTGATGACACCCCGAACTCAGAGTATCACCAACACCCCTTTACTTGGTTAATTTTTTTCTGTGAAAAATATATTTGGGGGAGGTAAAGGGGATGGTGACACCCCTAACTCGGAGTTTCACCGACCCCTATACTTGGTTAATTTTTTTCTGTAAAAAATATACTTCAGGAAGGTAAAGGAGGTGGTGACCCCCAGAGCTCAGTGTTTCACCGACCCCTTCATTTGGGTTCCTTTTTTTTTTTTTTTTTTTTTGGAAAAAATATACCTCGGGGAGGTAAAGGGGTGATGACACCCCGAACTCGGTGTGTCACTTCTCCCTTTATTTTGTTTGTTTTTTTCTGAGAAAAATACACCTTGATGAAACTCGTCTAGATTTTGAGAATCCTGAGAAAACTGGCGCCATCTAGTTCAGGGGTGTCCCTTGCCCCCTTTACTAGGGATTTTTTAGAACATAAAATAAACTGGACAAAAGAACGACACCAGGGTGTCTAGTGATCAGGCAATATGAAATTCCCAGGTTTTTCCCGCTTTTTTCCCGGTAAAATTTTTTTTCTCCGACCAATTTATAGATGTCTGTTTGTGATTTTTCAAAGTCAAGGTATACATAGAAATAGAAATTTCAACATAATATAAAAAGTAGGAAAAGTAGAAAAAAGTAGAAATAGTAGAAAAAAGTAGTAGTAGAAAAAGTAGAAAAAAGTCGATTTTTCGATAAAATACACGGAAAAAAATAATGTCTTAAAATTTAATACACTGTCGCTGAGTCTTGGATATAGAGTTTCATATGACGTCATATCATAAAATTTCAGCGACTTTTCATTAAATAATAGAAGAATTTCATTAAATTGTAAAAAAAAGTGAACACTATTTAATAAAAAGTCGCTGAAATGTTATGATATGACGTCATGAAACTCTATATCCAAGAGTCAGCGACAGTGTATTAAATTTTAAGACATTATTTTTTTCCGTGTACGAAAAATTCCCGACCATAAATGAAAAATCTCGGGGTTTTCCCGGTTTTTACCCGGTCCAATAAAATTCCCGGGTTTTACCCGGTTTCTCGGTCCGCTAGACACCCTGGACACTCCAATTTTGAAAAATCGACAAATTTTTCAATTTTGACCACGAAACTTTAGAATTTGGCCTAGAATTTGGCCAAAAAATACCAACGAACGACCACTAAACAATTCCATTTAAAAAAAATGTTTAGAGTTACGGTGTCAACTTTACGACGGTCTCACTGGCAGCTTCTTTACCATTTGCATGCGTGACTTAATTCTAAACCTAAACCTTATCCATTACCTTTAAACTTATCCTGGTGGCAAAATGCCACCCCTTCCACCCTTGTATCTCTCCTTCTCACTCACATTAGGGGGGTATATAAGACGTGTAACATAGTGGGACGTCGGCCGGCGGGTTAGGGGGCCAAGGGGGGTCGGTCGGATTTCAAAGGAGAAGGAAGGGTAGTTCGCGGTCCGCGGAGGTTGGTCGTTGGGTCGGGGGGGTAAGGTGGGCGTAGAAGCGGTCGCGGAAGGGAGAGAGGTTTCGTGGAAAGCCGCGTGGGGTGAGGACGGTTAAGAAGCGGCGGGGGCGATGAGGGGGAATTTACCGACGAAGGTGGGGGTGTCTTAGGAGGGGCGCACAACGTCACGGGCGCATTCACTCACCGGCCGTCGCCGACTCAGGCCGTGCTTGTGCCGCACACGCAACCCTCCATACACGGTCAGTTTATTAAACCCTTGTGCACTCGTGCCCCCCTCCCCCCCTCCTTATTTCTTATAATAGTTGTAGAATTGATGACCCATGACCCTCATTGATTTCGGTTACCGGGCGGGTTAATTCGATTTCAAAGTTCACACGTCAAATTGTTGTTATGATTAGGATGTGTGACAGTGATTGGTTAATGAGATGAAAAAAGTGTAATGGAGATTAGCAGTTGGCGAATTTTGGAAGATATGTCTGTGACTCGTTTAATATTACGCGAACCACGCTCTCGGCCAGGTGGAAGGTACCTGTTAGTGCGACTGGTGTGATGAGAGTGATGATCATCAAATGATCAGCTGATCTTTTGAAGAGTTGATTTTCAAAGTTTATATACATATAGATGTGCATGAGGCTGTAAGGGTTGTAGGGGCTGTAGATGTTCGGTTGTGTGCTTCGCGTTTTCGCGCCAACGTGATTCCATCGCGCGCAAAGGATCTTCCACGTGCCATCGGCCAGTTGTTGCCGAAAAGGCGAAGTGATTGAGAGGTTCCGAAGAGTTGGGAGATTTGTGAATTTGATCCAGGTAACGCGGATTTTTATAGAATTTAGCTGTTTCCGGGTTATAAAAAGTGTAAATTTCAGAATAAAACTTTGGGGGGTACCGTTTATATTGGTGAACGATTACCTATTGTAGACAGGACATTGATAGGAATTGTTACTACTAGTAACTAATCAGTAGAGTTTTAAATGAGATCTATATATGATCTTCAGTTTTTTCTTGGACATCCGATTTTTTAACAAGCTCTTAAAAGGACATTTGTTGAAGAAGTGTTTTTTATTTTGAGAGGAACACTTTCAATTGAAGACACTTGTATGAAAATTGTCTGTTGTAATTGTAACATCATTCTAATATAATAGACTATATTGCTCTAATTTTGTAATGAATGCAATTTATAGTACCGTAATTATTGCGGTTCTGATTAGAAACTTTAAATTAATGTGTACAATGAAAACTATTATAAACACGAAGGCTCAGATGGTAAATTTTTTCTAGGGAACAAACATCTACGTTTTCATGAACTGTTTGGAAGTATTTCGAAATTGTAACACGACAATTATATTCATATCTTAAACTAATTAATTTTCACGGAAACAATTTCCCGTCGCTGCGAGAAAATCGAAGATTCATAACTCGAAGGTCAATCGAATAAGCTATAAAATCACAGATAGTTAATAATAAAAGTCAAGTTTGATAGAAATGTATAAGCCTGAAATGAGAAAAATAAATAAAGGCTTCTAAAATTATTTTCTGTTATTCAAATGTTAACAACAGTACTATTTTGGGGTAAAATTGTCTTTTTCTTTATACAATGTTTTCTTGTAAATGTGCATGAATTCACAGTCTGATGACAGCGAATGACGTTTTCAATGTAATCTTGATAATTTTAATTCTATTCAAACGTCCTCACAACGCAACATCACGAGGACGTGTTCTCTCTTCTCTAAATAATTTTCTTAGAACCACCTGACTATTATAGGTCGTTCACATAATCATTTGTTTCATTTGTTTTGTGTCCTTCTATCTTTAGAAGACATTAACACAATTTAATAATTAATATCGAGAAACTGACAATGACTTTTCGCAGAAATGACGATTTGTGAAAATTTCATACTCGGAAAATTAAAAAATTTTCTTCGATACTCAATTTCAATATATGTATATAAAAAATTGATGTCCGAGGATATGATATTTCATTTGCATTAAAAAATAACGATCTTCTTTTTAAAGAACGCACATGACTAAATTTTGCTTTATTGTCTTCTTTTGAAATTTCTGATAGTCGAGTTAAAACGAACATGGAAACAATTTGCAAACTGAAACTGATTTTTGCCCGCAAACTCAAATTAGGAAAGAATTAGGGAAATTGAAAGTTAATTTGCAAGTTTGAGTATGTAAATTACTATTTTGTTAAGGGAAAATGTATTCTGTATACTATTACCAAGTTTGACACTTACAAGGGCGAGGAAAGATTACAGTGTAAATTTGAAGCTAAGTCTGATGTTTAATCGGCCAGAAAACTTTTCCTGGACACGTGCAAGTTTGACAACTGAGATTGCGAGGAGTCGAAGCGTGGCGCACAGTAACGGTTTACAATTTCACGGTACCCAGAACATTTTACACTTCCTCATAGTCAATTTATCCTTGTAAGTTTAAAACTCTCTTTGAAAAGCTCAATTCTACGCTACCAATTTCTATTTCTGGACATGACTCGAAAAATGATTAAGTTTTAGTAGCAAATTGTGTGAAAAACAGTAAACAATAGCAATGGTAGTATTGTACAAAAACTGTGCGAAATATGACTTAATTTGTCAACAAAAACATTTTTCAATATGAATTTTTTTTAACTTTTTTAAAAGAAGATATTAGAATAAAATGAGATCAAGCGTAGAAATGTTATAAAGTAGAAAATACTATTATTAATTGAAATTTATTTTATAAGAACGTTAGTCTAATGATGCCAATCTCAGGGTTACGATACACATAAATAAAATAAATATCACCTGAAACGGAAGTATTTAAAAAAAACAATACCAACAGTTAAACTAAAGCTTAAGACTCGTTTTTCCAGACAGTACACATTTCGCACTCATGTCCATAAAATCAGTCTTAAAGTCACTAATTACATCCGAAGTTAAGAAAAATTCGAGTCATACTGCTTTCCGAGAATGATGTACAATTTTGAATAATGATTGTAAATCAGGAAATGAATCAAAACTTGAATAACAATTTCACATGTGATTTAAATATTAAATTTTCTTCACACTTGAATAAATTTCTAATCTTCTAATTGTTGAGAGACATTAATGTCGAGATTTCTCAAGTAATTAAGACCTTGATTTGTATGTAACGTATATTATATATTTATCATCCGAGACGAGACGCATATTGAATGCAGAGGGAAAACAAATCAGATAAGTGAGATTTCGTCGATCTCGGCCTGGGGAAGTGTTAAATTGTTAATAACGAAGAAATTGTACACGAATTGCTTAAGGTGCACTGTAATTTGATTTATTCTACGAAGCATTTGTTATTGCACGCAGATGTGTCACGAAGTTTTCAGGATTGCTCAACTTTTCCGCATTGTACATATATAAAGGCCGCAATCGACGTGCCATTCCTTTCACAGAACGATATTTATCCCACTGAAAATTCAGTCGCTTTCACTATATACTTTCGATGATGAATTACTCGCAAAACCATCGGCTAACATTCTAATTTTCAGCAAAACTGCGAATCTTCCTAATACCCTTGTATATACCCTTTTTAATTAAGAAACACTTAAGAAAACATCAACTCTCATCGATGTGATAAATTTATGTGTGATGAATTTTAGTGCAAAAATAATAAGAAAAGCTTTTATTTTGAATTTGCAGAAGGTGGATGAAATTAAAACAGCTGGAGTGCGAAAAAATCTGGGCCTAAGGTGCGTGCATGGAAAATTCGAAGACAAAAAGGAGAACAACGAGGGGAGAAAAGAAAAACGAGGCAAGGTGGCTTCGCGAAAATTGAAGGACAACGGAAGAGGAAAACATGTCAAGCGTCGCGGAGAGTCCTGACGGGATGGCATTACAGTCGCATTATTCCCTCCGATGGAATAATCATCAAGCCCATATTCTGCAGGCCTTTGAGGCTCTTTTACATGCTGAAATTCTCGTGGACGTGACCCTAGTATGCTCGGAAAGCAGTATAAGGGCGCATAAGGTCGTCCTCAGTGCCTGCAGGTAAAAACTCTTTACTCAATTAGTCCTTAATTCATAATCCATGTTTATTCATGTTATTTATTCATGTTTATTAAGTCTTATGAAGTATTTATTGCTCCCTAAGAACAAAAAAGTCCTGCCAGAATAATCCTTGGTCCGCTATACGAGACCGAGAATTCCATTCATGAAACTCCCCATTCATCTTCGTTTTCCCCTCCTTGGGTACGATTCGGTTCGATACAAAATTCCCCTCAGAATGAAACTCGGATGACTTTACAACTACTGCCGGATCATTTTAAGCCTCTTACAAATTCGTCACGCCCAAAGATCAATGATTGATGTTTTTAAAATAGATCATCAATAAAAGACTCATTCAGTTATTTTTGAGACCCAATACAGGTGTTACAGGTGTGAAAATTCTAATAGCTTCCTTCTTCCTTGCTAAGATCCCTTTAATTAAAGCTAAGCCTAAAATAATTAACTAGTGATGCACGGCAAGACAATAATTGATTGATTCTTGAGTTTTATCGCTCGATATTGAGAAAATATTGTCAACAAGATTCTTGAATCTTGTTTTGTTAATTCTTGTACCTTCTTGCTTTCAATATTCAAGCGAGTCAGTCAATATTCTCACTTTGACAGATTACATGTGGCTTTGTATTTTAAAGACGTAAGTAATTAATTTCAAAAAATGAATGAAACGGAATCAAATCGAAAGAGAGAATCGGCTTCATCACAGGAGAAGTAAGGAAATAATTTATTACAGTGAATTAAAAATCTTACATCTATTTCTTTTCTCCAAACTCTAAACTTTTTTATCCTCTAAGAGAGGATAAAAAAGTAATGA
Organism: Synergus magnus; assembly: GCA_032275165.1. Taxonomy (NCBI): domain Eukaryota; kingdom Metazoa; phylum Arthropoda; class Insecta; order Hymenoptera; family Cynipidae; genus Synergus; species Synergus magnus. Next base: position 7,068,658 of record JAUESH010000043.1, read on the forward strand.
AATGAGTAGGATGAAACTCTAAATAATTAATAGATTTAAAATAAAATATATTTCCCAGTCAAAGTAATTTTTAAAAATGAGCCAAAATTCAATATTATCACTCGATCTCGCTTGTTTCTTGATTTTATTGAATGAAATGTCAAGACAAGATTAATTTCTTTATTTTGAAGTTCGATATAAATTATTGAGCTTGATTTTTATTGTCTTGTCTCGCTTGAATGCATCACTACAATTAACAAATCGATTTCTTTGATTTAAAAACAGGTAGTGAAGTATCTTGTTCGTTTTTTTGTTACAGTCCATTCTTCGAGAGGATATTCGCCGAGCATCCTTGTAAGCATCCAGTAATAGTGTTAAAAGATTTTCCGGGTCGCGAGGTAGCCGCCTTGATCGACTTTATGTACCGTGGTGAAGTTCGCGTGGGTCGCGAAGAACTTCCGGGTTTGATGCGAGCCGCCGAAAGTTTACAAGTTCGAGGTCTTGCTTCCTCCGAACCAAGACCGGCTAGTCCGCCGGAAACACCGACCACGGATCTTATGGGGGAGCCATCAACACCCGAAGGTGTGAGACAAGGAACACCCGAAGAGGACGACAACGTCTCGGAAAGTACGGCACCAGCCAGCAGAGATATTTTCCCCAGGGACCACAGGTTACCTCACATGAGCCACCTGAACTTCTCCTTGAGAGAACTCCGAGACTCTTGCGGATCGCCCCTAATGCCGAGAAGGAAGCAAGCGAGGCCGAGGAGAAGGTCCGGCGAGCTGGTCCCCCAGGACCTCAGCAGACCCCATCCACCGGCCAGTCTTAGTCCACCATCAAGTGGTCTGAACCTTAGTAATAATCAACAGCAACCGCAACAACAACAACAACAACAACAACAACAGCAGCAGCAGCAACCATCACCCAATCAGCAGGAAGACATAGCCGAAAACCTTTCCATGAAGAGATCCCTTTCCCCTCCTGGTATAACTGAACACAACATCAAGACAGAAAGCGAAGACGCCAGCAGCCCCAGAGGATCTCCTTTAACTGGTAACAGTCTTCATGCAGAGGGATCGCTACCCGATCTACCACCCACGAGTCTTCCCACCATGTCGGCGTTATCCCTAACCCCGCCACATCATCAGAGTGAGTACCTGACAAGTTTGGGACAACTAGCGGCGCAGTGGCTCCCAAATCACCCCCAAAGCCAACTCCACGGTCACCATCCCCGGGAAGATAGTCCACACAGCAGGTCTCATCCCTACCAACAAGACTCTCCTATGACTCCAAGAAGATCAGTCGCAGTTTTCCCTATGGATGGAGTCTCGCCTTTAGGTGGTAACGCTGGACTTTTCTCTCATGGGGCTCTAGACAGAGGATCGCTTTTGGCTGATCTCCACGATAGCTTTAAACCCGAAACCCTACACGGCCTCTTCGGCGGAGCCAACCTGAGTCACCATCCAGGGAAAAAGCCGAAGAAGCACCGAGGCGATGGAGATGGAACCAGAAGGTGGAGTGATCACGGACGTGGTTTGCCCGTTGGTAGGCCGAAGGGACAACACAGTGCGCCAAGAGGTGGACCTCCTCGATCATGGACCAACGCTGAGCTCACCGAAGCTCTTCAGCATGTCTGGAACAAGAAGATGACCACTTCTCAAGCGAGTAGAATCTTTGGGATTCCTTACAACAGTCTGCTGATGTATGTAAGAGGGAAGTATGGAAAGAGTCTGAAGCTGGAACAGCTCAGGAGGGACTGCACTGGTGCAACGACTGGCGAAGTGATGAACTCGTTGAACAACAATGTCAAGGCTGCCGTCCAACCACCCCAGATGCCACATCCACTTTCTGGCATGCCACACCCTGGCGATGACAACCCCTTCCCACATCATCCGCTCCTGGGTGGCAACCTTCCTCAGGGATTCTTCCCGGATTTTGGTGCGGCCTTCCCAGTCCCCGTTAGTATGGTTCATCTCTTGCCGCCTAGCGAACAGAAGGCATATGAGCCTCCGAATTCAACCAGTGGGGGAAACTGTGGTAACAGTGGTGCCAGTAGCGAACGCACCACGAGAAGTAGATCCCCGTCACCGATGCCACCTAACCATGAGAGTATCCCACAGCCTCCGCAATCAGCGCCAGCGCTACTCCAGCAAAATGGAGCTAATTAGGAGGACCCGGTCCTGGGTCAAGAACTGGGTCGTGAACTGGGTCGTGAGTTGCTATTTTGGGACTTTGGACCCATGGTTTTTGATAACCACGAACCAGTTTTTTCGGCCTGGAGGAATCAATTCCTTTGAGAACCAGGATCCAGGATCGATAACCATACGAGGCTACAAGATCGCTCACCGTCACCCCGGAATGCTCCTCACAAGACTGATTCATCAGCAGGGTAAATCGCAACGCGATTACGTTTACCCTGCGTTATGAAACTAACGTTCGCGCATGTATGCTCTTTTTTTTTTTTTTTAATCACTTTCAAGGCCAGCCGCACGCCAGAATACGCTGATTTTTATTGTCATCCCATTTCTCCGTCGACTGCTAAACTCAAACCCGAAATGTCCTCGAATGAAACTCCAGTAACGTCAGGAAACTTTCTCTTCACAATCGGTGGATATTAGGTGGAAGTTTCCGACCTCTAATCTGACGAACTTTTTTTATTTATTTTTTTTTTTTTGACATTTATTGGGTTAAGAATATAAAAAAATTTCCCAAAAACATTTTATTTTTATTTATTTACTAAGAGAAATTTACCCGGTGTTGCTCGGGATTTTAAGATATTTCA
>JAUESH010000043.1:7071518-7082949 GCA_032275165.1 Synergus magnus
AATTCCTTTAAATTCTATGAAATCTCTTAAAATCCTGGGCAACGCCGGGTAAATTTCTGCAGGTAAATAAATAAAAAATTTTGGGTTTGGGAACTTTGGAAACTTTTTTTTTTTTATTTTTATTCCAATAAATGTAAAAAAAATCGTCAGACTAGATGTCTGAAACTTCAACCCAATTCGGTGGATAAAATTAAGGTCGAATTTTGGTACGGAAATCAATAAATATTAAAAGTCCTTTCTGTCGGGATGGAAAATTATTATTAAGTATTTCTCGATTGTCCAACAGTTCTAATTTATCTAGTCTTTAAGTAACAGCAAAAACTGCACACGAGAAACAATATAACATTTTTGTGACCACGAGGTACGTCTCACAGTGGGAGGAAGTGCACTTTTTTCGTTCAAAAATGTCCAGAGCCTTCTGTTTTGGTCCGATTTTTAATTTCTTTTGTTTTTAAGAAAAGTGCATTCAACTCTGAAGAGCTTCGCGGTCAGAACTTTTGTCTCCTCTATTTTTTTATTTATAATTGTGTTACTCAAAGTATGGAAAAACTGCAATTTTTTACATAACAATTTTTTACGCTTTAATAACTGCTTAGGTAAACTTTATATTGTCTTAAATGAATGTTTGGAGACTCACAGAATACAAATAATTTGTTTATTATTCCATTTAATTGTTATAAAGAAATTTTATTAACAAATTGGCAAATAGTCTTATTATCGAGTAATTATTTGAGTAAAAAAATTATTAATGAACAAATAGAGGAGGCAAAAAGTCTGACCGCGAAGCTCTTCAGAATTTAATGCACTTTAATTTTTAAAAAAAGTAAATTAAAAACCGAACAAAAAAAAGTGCATTTCCTCCCACTGTGCGTCTTCGCCGATTCTATCAGACGATTTCACATTTTTCGTATCTCAATTCGATCCTAAAAATATTTCCTTCCATTTTCTCCGTAACAAACTGGAGTCAAATTCTTTTTCCTTTTTCATGGATGTTCAGATTTTTATTTTTTTTTGTTTAACACAAATTTTACGGGATTTTCATTCGAGGGCAGTTAGCATAACTACAAACAGTTCCTGCTATATACTGAGCGTTAATATACCAAATAGTGCTGTACATTAATGAGAAAAAGAGTGAGAGATAAACGTTGATAAAGTAGTCCGGACAAGGCTTGACCGAATTTGTGGACCTCGAATCGCTTTTTTAAAAATGATAAATAGACGTGATTCCCGTTAAGAGAAAGGCACCCCGATTATAGAAAAGAAAGGATTTTATCGTTTATCAAGTAGGCTATGATTCTATGCTCGTTTAATTTTTATAGGATGCAAAAAGTACCAAAGAAAGGACAGTATTTATCGATAGGCGAGCATTTTTAACGTGTGCAATAAAAATTGCAACTGCGTCTTATTTTTAGTTACTAGTAAGTAATAAGAGTTTAAAGATTTTAGTCACGTGATGTCAAAAGTTGTTCCTGTTTTCACAAATTTCCCGTTCTTATGCTTTTTATTTTCGCATATTTATTTTAGTTTTATTTTTACAAAATCACCAAATTACTCTCAATTTAGAACCGAAGTTTATAGCGTTTTAGCTTTATTTTTTTCTGCTATCAGGAGGTGAAATCAAAATTGGGTAAAATGATGCTGAATTTTGGCTCGAAAATTCTGAGTAAAGAATGTTGTGTTTCGTGAAATTATTGAGGACTTGAACGACCTGTAAGTGGAATTGCGTTTCTCTAAACGGGGATCGATCGCAGTTTACGCATGCACAAAAGAATAGGTAGCGAAATCTTTCTACAATGGTCAGGGGTAACCACAGGGTGTCGCGAGCTTGCCGAAATCCGATTACGAAAAAAAATACGATCTCCTTTTATGTTAATTTTACCTCGAAGCTATGATATTTGTCCAATGAATTGCAAAAAAGCGACTAATTAATTGTAAAGTCCTTTTCCAATTGGATAGCTTTTAAATAAATTTTATTATTTCGAAATGTTAAACAGTTTATGTTTTAAATACATATTGTTAAATCTTAGTATGTATCGAATCGTTTGTTTTTTTATTTTTCTTCCTTTCTTAAAATTTAATCAATTATTTTATTTTCGCATGTGTTTATGTAAATTTATTGTGTTCGTTTTGAAATAGGAGTGACAGAAGTGTATTTCTTTTGAATCAGAAGTGAATTTTTTTCAATCACGGAAAAAACTGTTATGGTTGTGACAACCACAGAAATATAAAAATATGGTACAACTAAAATTTGTGGTTGCCACAACCACATATGGTTCTTTTAATCAAAATCGTGGTTGTGACCACCACAAATTAATAGTTGTACCATATTTTACTATTTCTGCGGTTGTCACAACCATAGAGTTTTCCCGTGAACTTATTTTTTACCAGTTTTTATAACTTTTAAAAAAGATTGCAACATTTTGGCAAGCTCCAAGACTGAACCTTCCTTCAAAACGAACAAAAGAGACAAAAAATAATAATTGCGATCAACTGAAGTCGTAGACCACACTTTTAACAACAATATTTCGACAACCAGACGGAAGCGCAGGGTAACTAACACATCAGGGATAGCCACAGACAAATCTACGATAGATAAAGAAAAAATACATATTAAACTATAAAGGTAAAACTAATTCATAAAGAAGAATTATAAAGCGTACGATTATTTCGTTAAAAAGAGAAAATGAATGAATGGGAATTAAAGACACTGCAAGAACGAAAACGAATAAAAGATAATTGAATGAAGATTGAACGAAATTGAATGCATCTTGTTGGAATGATTGACTTAGAAGAATTAGTAAAAGAAACCGTTATAAACAGCGACTGTGGATATTGTAAACAATTAAATACTCTCTACAAAGAATCGACGGAGATGCAACCGCTATAATGAAAGATAAAAAGTTTAGAGATCTCAGGCTTTTAGCCCCAAGCAGCCTGTAAAATACAAACTGATATTATTATTGATTATTAATGCTATATAAATATATATAAATTATTCTATATACAGGGTGTTCCAAAAGAGTTTATGACTGCTGCGACGAGCTGCACCGCTCTTCTCTTTGCACCAAAGGATTGTAAATAATTTAGACTTAAAAAGAAATTTAGATTAATAATCAATTACGATTAGTAATCAATAACGTTTAATAATCAATAATAATAAATCTCACTTCACTCCAAGTGCAATATAAATTCACAGACTTTTTTCAATCTTCCACTCCGCGAGTCGTATAAAAGAATCGCGAGAGGAAAGCGGTGCGGTTCCGTCGACAATGTTTCTAACCATTTTTTTATCCACTCTGTCGACAAGAGATTGCGTATTAATAATGTGTGAAGACTCGCGCGAATATAGTATGCAGAAAAAAAAAAGTGTGAAATTAACAAAGTGTGCAAAACAAAGTGTGCAAAACGAAGTTGTGATTGATTTCAAATGTGAGTACGTACATAGACATAATGTGATAGGCACCATGTGCGGACTTCAGTATTATTTCGCAGTTAACGAGGAAATCTCTACGAGTTAGGTAGACTTTAAAGGGACACGAAGAGAAATGTGAGAGGAGACAAACCCCAATGTCTGTTTCGTTGTTGTAATGATCCCCCTCTGTAGAAACAAAGACGATCCCCGGCTTTCTTAGCAGATCTATTCCAATAGAAGATATTGCATCTTGCGATAAAAAGTTACGATAATAACTTAAAAGAGAAACTATTTGGGGCGTCAAGACTTTCCATCACGCAATTTTTAGCAAATAATGAAATTATCAGCGCGATTGGTTATTTTATTATCATTATCTTTATTATTATTATTATTATTATTATTATTATTATAAAGTATAAATATATAAAAAATATATATATGTAGAAATGTTAGTTCAATTTGAGCAGAAGGGGCGCGGAGGAACGGTCATCGGGGGTTGACCGGTTTGATATTGTCATTCATTGTTGAAACACAAAACAGACAACAAAAGAATTAAGAGAAGAGTGAGTGCTAAATTAAATGAAATCTTGAAGCGAAAGGTTGTATTCGAAATCATAGTTCTGAACTTTCAGTATTTCGTCATTGTTCTCTTCGTCTTTGACACGAGTGAATTTCTCAAAAAAATGTTTAAACAATGAATTTGACCCAACTGAAAATTCCTGCACAGAAGCAAAGGAATTAAGGGGCTATACTAGTTTCTGGTACTGAAGATGGGGTCGATTTTCTGGGATTTAAAAAAAAAAAACTATACAACCAAATGTTATTGGGATTTTTTGACTGTATTTAGCATCATTTAATGTAGTTCTACAAATTTTTTCATGTCGAAATATCCAGTTATAGCCGAGATATAAGCCACTTCTTGGAGGTCCATAAAAAAAAGTAGCAAAATGACTGCAGTTGTAAGTGACGTCAGAGTGCTTGAAATCAACTAAGATTTTTGAAAAATATTGAAAATTGACAAAATGGCGGCGTTTTGAAAAAAAATTTCGAATTTTGCAAAAAAAACGTCCGTTTTTTGCATTGCAAATTTGCATTTTTTATCGGATCAAAAAAATCCTAGTTGATGGTAAGTACACGGAAAAAAATAATGTCTTAAAATTTAATACACTGTCGCTGACTCTTGGATATAGAGTTTCATATGACGTCATATCATAAAATTTCAGCGACTTTTCATTAAATTTTAAAACATTATTTTTTTCCGTGTAAAAACATGTGCTGAGTAGTCTAAAAATTTCGAATCGATTCATTGATTTGTTCGCGAGTTAGAGCTGCAGCCATTTTGAAAAATGCAGTTTCGAGAAAAACACGTTTAAAATTTTAACTACTGATTTTTATGTTAGAAAATTAAATTTATATTATTTTTGAAATGTTAAACTATCGACAAAAGCAATTTTTAAAAAATCGATTTTTTGAATAAGTGAGAAACTAGTATAGCCCCTAAAATATTACGTTTTAAGGCAACTGACAGAGGAATTTTCACTCGGGAAAGTAAACGATTTTTTGAGGGATTTGTTGATGCTGTGCGTTAGGATTTTCGCGACATATCATTAACGTTGTCATCGCTGTTTTTTGATTACTATTAAGTATTACAACTTTAATATTATTTGTATTGAACCGGCGTTATTTTTATTACAAACTTTGCCGACATAGTGACCACTATTATCGTTACGCCGTTATTACAATAGTGATTATGATGATTATAACAATATTACAACTATTGTATACAGTAGCAGACTCAAATTGGGAAAATCTCGTGTCTCTCTTCGATGTTTTCCAAGGATTGAAGAAAGACACAGGACTTTCCAACTCGGATCTGTACAATTCGTATATAATAGCCGAAGCATCAGTTGAAACAGATATAATGTACAGACAAGTCTATTTTCTTTTTGGGACTCCGAGCAGTCGCCATCCTAAGTTCCTACGACACGGGGATGAGATAATAGCGTACGATCATCCGAACAAGTATTATCTTACTTGTTGAGAAATGCCTGTAACGCGCTAATATTGTTTTTAATTTTCAAACTTTGTACATATAGAGACGGAACGCGCGAACCATTATTTATGCGTAATATTATAAAAATATATATAAATACATTATATATATATTTATCTACATGTGAATTCGTATGTAGTTGTTCGGATACAACCTTTAATCAATGATGAAGAGCAGAGAAAAAAGTGCAACAAGCAGGAAAATAGACGATTTCTATTTCGCGGCCAACATTCGTATTTCGCGGTTTGAAACTCGCTTTCGCGACTCTTGGCATCTTTGTAAGATGGCGCAATTCAATTTTACGCTTACCGACAGTCGATCACTTATCCTCTGTCGATTAGTTACCCGAGATTTTGAGACGCTTACCTTTCACCAGTAAGTCGCTTTTCCTCAAAAGTTCTGGGATAATTTTAAATGTTTTGAAACAATGTGCAATGTTTGAAAAATAATATTAACTGTTTTTAACTATTGCTAGAGTGTTTTTAAATTTAATTATGGTAATTGTGCAAACTCGAACGAATCGGTGACCTCGGGGTAGATATCGTCACAAGAAATTTTACCGAAATCTGATATGTGTAAAAAAAAAAAAATGCAGAAGAGAAAAATAGTTACTTGCATTGGTTGTGCAGTCACGTAGTTCCTAAGTCGCCCTAGCCTCGCCTCAAGCGCACGAGTAAATAAATAATAAATAAATAAAAAAAAAATCGGTAACAATAATCGTGACTTGGTACCTTCAAAATGTGAACAATCGGTGGAGGATACGAGTGCCGATCCGCGACTGACGTAAAAAATGATTTGTACGATAACAGAGTGAAAAAAGCACCCCACGCAGAATATAATATACGATATATTTATACTGATTACATGTACCATAAACGATTATAATACTACTTATACATATTATACAGAGCCGCCGCCACCCAGTATATTTTTTACAGGTTTACATTGTATTACAGTTTATAATGTTTGATATACAATTACAATTACCTACCACAACTACTAAAGCTCGGTCCCTTTCCCCAGCGATTTCTGGGTAAGGTGAGGGGGGCCATTCGCAATAGTCTTCTATGCTATAATTACAATATTCACGGGCGTTCGTCGATTAATGTACCTCACTTTTATACTCAACAGATACAATTAATTGTTATACAACTATTGCACAATATTTACAGAACTGTTACATCATTAAGTGGAAAGACTTAATTTGCAATATCACCGAAATATACAAGCACATTTGACTTTATTAATATTTATTGAAATATGCCGATATATATATTTTTATGGAAAGGTACTTTGATCGGCGAACTCTCGTCACCGATAATGATGGATGCTACATACATGTGATACGTTTTACTGCTGGTTACTACAGAGACTTCCTAGCCGGATCTACACGACAGATCCGGTGCCACTAGTTCACTCACGCACACATAAACGTCACGTTTATACAATTTATTACGATTTATTACGGTTTATTACGATTTATTGCGATGGATTAATTGATTGACCATATATTGTGTACTTATTATTAAATTATATAGATGTTGTAATTGCCGAGCGCTTGGAAGAAGGGTATAGAGTGAGAGGACGGAGAAAAGATTGGATAAGTTTATGTATGAGAGAGTGAGGTGAGTGAAGAGAAAAACAAGATGTGTGAGTTAAATTGCGAGTGTGAAAAAAAGGACGTAGAAAGAGGCTGCATTTTGACGAAATAATAATGCAAAAAATGCGCACGAGGCTAGGACGAGGCTAGCTACCTTAAAACTCCTACACACCGACAGATCACACATGACCACACAATGAAATGAAAAACACGCTGTTTCGGTAACTGAGACAGCACAATCAATTATTCACCACCCGCCCTTAATAATGAGAATTACTAATATTAACCCCAATAAACTGTACATACAATTGTATTTGACTGTGTTTTATTTTTCATGAAGAAACGCATGGAATCCTGAATTTAATCCCTTACACCTATAGATAACTGGGACGCAGGAATATTCCCCAAATTCAGTTTATTTATTGTAATTTTCAATTTTCTGAATTACAATTTCCAGTCATCACAGTCATTAAAAAAGGTGAATAGGTGAATTTTCGTATAAAAATAGGTCAGAAATGGGTGACAAAAAATTGAAACAAACTTAAACGAGCAAAACGGAAATATTAGAAAATTTGACTAGAAGGAAAACAAAAATTTGACCTTCAATCCAAGTCAATACAATTTAAATTAACAATTCAAATTGAAGTTTAAAATTTTCCTTAATGACAAAAATATAAATTTTATCTTAAAATAATAAAAAAAAAAAAAAAAAAACTATAAAAAATTTCAACAAATTCTTCTCAAAAAGAAAATATGAATTTCAAAGGAATTTAATAGAATCCAAAAGAATGGAAAAAGTATTTCAATTTCTTAAAATAATTGAAGGTGATGTGAAGGGAATTGAAGAGAAATTTAAGAAAATTTTGGACGACTTAAGGAGAATTCAAACAGAATTCAAGATGAATTGAAAAGAATTTCAAAAGATTTTTAAAGATCTCTCTTGCAATTAACAAGTTTTCGAGATGTTTTGAATGTTTTTAAAGAATTTCAAGGGATTTTGAAGAGATTTTAAAGGATTTCAAAAGATTTTAATAAGTTTCAAGGGATATCAAGTGATTTTAAGGAATTCCAAGGAATTTTTAAGGAATTTGAAAGAGTTTCCGGATTTTCATAATATTTCAAGACGTTTTAAATGATTTTAAAGAACTTCTTACAGGGACTTCAAGAGATTTTAAGAGATTTAAAAATATTTTAAGAGATTTCAGAAAGAATTCAAGAGATTCAAAAGATTTAGCAGTTTTAAGGGTTTTTATAAAGTTTAAAAGATTTCTAGGAATTTTAAGATATTAAAAGATTTTTAAAATAAATTTTGTGGAATTTGAATTTTTTTAAGACTTTTAAAGATTATCCTGGAATTTAAAGAATTTCAAGAGGTTTTTATGAATTTTAGAAGATTTCTAATAATTTTAAGAGATTTTGAAGAATTTTAAGATATCAAAAATTTTTTCCTGAATTTTAAAGTTTATCGTATCATAAGATTTCAAAACGTTTTTAATGATTTTAAAGAACTTCACCGAATTTAAAGAGACTCAAGGATTTCAAGATATTTTAAGTGATTTTAAGGAATTTCAAAGAATTTTTAAAGAATTCAAAAAGGTTTTGGGATTTTCAAGAGATTTTGTAATATTTCCAGACAGTTTTAATGATTTAAAAAAATTTGAAGCGATTTAAAGTCATTTATGTAAAAATATTTCAAAGGATTCTAAGAGATTTAAAATGATTTCAAGGGATTTCATAAGATTTCAAGACAGTTTGAATAATTTAAAAGAATTTCAAGCGATTTAAAGTTAATTAAAAAGATTTCAAAGGATTTTAAGAGATTTAAGAAAAATAAATAAAAAATGCCAAAGGATTTCAAGAGACTTTAAGTGATTTTAAAGAAGTTTAAAGGATTTTAGATGAATTTCGAAGATTTTAGGGGATTTCAATAAAATTCAGAAGAATTTAACGATTTTGAAGAAATTTCAGAGGATTTGAAAGATTTTAATACTTTTCAATTGATTTTAAGGAATTTCAAGGAATTTGAAAAGATTTCAAGTAATTTTGAGGAATTAATAGGGATTTTACGGGATTTAAATATTTCTTGAGGATTTAAAAAGAATTCAAAAGATTTGAATTTCAATTCAATTCAAAAATTGCAAGTCTCAAATAAAAATATTTTGACTGACTATCCGGAAAGGTTTTTTCAATCCGCAAATGACCCACAATTATCATATAATTCCAATCTTAATAAATATTTCGTAAGATTTAACTGTATCAATTGAAAAAAGGTGAAAAGGTGACAAATTCCCAAAATAGGTGAAAAAGGTGAGCAAATTTAAAATAGGTGAAAAAAGGTGAAAAGGTGACGACCTGTGATGACTGAATTTCACATAATCTTCATTTCTCCGATTCGTTATTTCCCCCAATTTTTATTTCTATGAATTTCTACATAACATAATTTTTTTGTTCCGAATTACTATTTTACCTAATTCTCATTTCTCTGAATGATTTACTCTAATTTTGATTTCTCTGAATATTTATTTCACATAATTTTTATTTCTCCGTATTCCTATTTAACATAATTTTTATTTCACCGAATAACTATTTACCCTAATTTCTATTTCTCCGAATTTCTGTTTAAACCTAATTGTCATCTTTCCGAATTATTATTTGCCCTAGTTTTTAATTTTCCAAATTACTATTCGTGGGACTGAAAATTCCCGAAAAATAAAATTCCCGACACTAGAAAATTCCCGACACTGAAAAATTCCCGATCGAAAATTGACCAAAATATAAAATTCCCAACTCTTTAAAATTCCCGACATTTTTTTTGTAATTATTAATTAAATTATTTACTTAATAAAATAATTTTTTTCGGGAATTATTTATTTTCGGGAACTTTCTAATTTCGAAAATTTTACAGTGTTGAGAATTTTATATTGTCGTAAATTTTCGGCCGGGAATCTTCCATTGTCGGGAAATTTTAATTTCGGGAATTTTATAAACTGTTGGGAATTTTAAAGTGTCGGGAATTTTATATTGCCGGCAATTTTATAATGCCGGGAATTTTATTTTTCGATAATTATTTATTCGGGAATTTGACAGTGTCGGGAATTTTATTCTTCGGGAATTTTCAGTCGTGCCCTATTCGTCATAATTTTTATTTTTCCGAATAATCACAGGACCTAAAATTCATTTAACCAGCGTACATAATAGAAGGTGTCATGAAGAAGCGCCAGAAGCACTAAACAGTGAAATAAAGTAAAACAGAAAAAAAAAAAAAATAAACATGAACTACCTCGTGTAACCTTTAATCAATATCGAAAGAGAATATTCGTTTGAATATACCGTATATAACAATACATACAGTGTGCAGGGCATTAAATCGAAACGTGATTCTCCGCCCCTATCATCAGAAGCAATGAAAGACCACTCATTAATTAAAGTTCACCTTCGAAACTTTACATTACAGGCCAGTCAATTAGATGTTCCAAAGCATGGGGCCAATTGGATCCCATAAAATCAGTGGCGTATCTCTGCATTTTTTTCCAAAATTTTTCTTTTCCATTTTCATAGATGTACAAAAAAGTGATGAAATATTTTTGTAATATAAAACACCTCGAATTTCATATTACATTTTGTAAAAAAATGTTTTTTAATTTTGTCAACAAGACTTGGAAGCATGAAAAATAGAGATTAATAAAAAAAAAATACGCCCTTGCATGGCACTGACATATTTCTCAATCTTGAATTAATTTTCTCAATATCTCCCACTTCCTCTGAGTCCGGTTTTCGTGGGCATTGACGTCACATATGACGTAGTTGAAAGAGGGCAAATTTTTTTTTAAAGACAAGATTATCAGATTAATATATACCAAAACTACATTCAATGTTCAGGAACAAATATTCGTAATGACATACAAGAACAGTAATTCGGAAAATTAAAAACTAGGCCAAATAATAATTCGAAAAGATGACAATTAGGTTCAAACAGAAATTCGGAGAAATAGAAATTAGGGCAAATTGTTATTCGGTGAAATAAAATTTATGTTAAATAGGAATTCGGTGAAATGAAAATTATGTGAAATAAATATTCAGAGAAATCAAAATTAGGGCAAATCATTCAGAGAAAAAAAACGTAGAGATAAATGAGTTTCAAGAGGTAAAAAAATCGGTTCGTCGATTCATAGGTAAAGAATCGATTCAAAAATCGATTTTTTCGTCCAAGAAAATCGATTTTTTCAAGATTCGAATCAGAATCGAACACCCCTATGCCACAGTGGGGCCAAAAACGTGTCCGTTTTATTTTTTTTTATTTAATAACAAAAATGAAAAAAACAAAAATTTTTTGTTTTGAAGAGTACCGGGTTTCGAGAAATACTTG
>JAUESH010000043.1:7141306-7157105 GCA_032275165.1 Synergus magnus
CGAAATTCCGCTGATTTAGATTAAGAGAGTGATTGACTTTTGAATGACTTGAAGTTGTAAGATGTAAAACAAATAATGGTGGGCGTAGCGCGCGTGTTAGTTTGCTAGTTCCTTTAAAAAAGTGACTTATAGTGACTGTTTAAAAAAAAATGACTTATAGTGACTTTTTCTTAAAAAAGTCACTAAAAAGAGACTTGCAAAAAAAAGTGACTTAAGTGACTATGTGGCAGCCCTGCACATTACAGTCATCACAGTACCACTTGTCATTAAAAAAAGTGAATAGGAGAATTTTTTTAATAAAAATAGGTGAGAAATAAGTGACAAAAAATGGAAACAAACTTAAATCATCAAAACGGAAATATTAGAAAATTTGGCTAGAAGGAAAAAAAAATTTACCTCCAATCCAAGTCAATCAAATAAAAATTAAACGAATGCTTCACAAAAAGAATATATTTCAAATATGAATTTGAAAATATTTTAAGTGGAAAATATTTCAAAAGAGTTCGAGGTGAATTCTGAAGAAATTAAAATTATTTCATTTAAAATAATTCAAAGTGATTTGAAGAAAATTTAAGAGACATTTAAGAAAGTTTTGGGCGATTTCAGAGGAATTTAAAAAAAAATTTAAGGTCAATTGAGAAGAATTCAAACTATATTGATATCAAAATAAATTCGCAGAATTTCAAATGATTTTTAAATATTTATTTTGCGATTAAAAAGAATTTGAGATACTTTGAATGTTTTTAAATAATTTCAAGCGACTTAAATCGATTTCAAAGGATTTTAGAAGAAGTTTAAAGGATTTTAGATGAATTTCAAATATTTTAAGGATTTTCAAGGAATTTGAAGGGATTTTAATAATTATTTCAAAATATTAAAAAGAATTTTTTAGAAAATGAAAATGATTAAAGAAAATTTAAGGGATTTAAGAAGATTTTAACCGATTTTCAAGATTTTTATGAGATTTGTAATGTTTTAAAAGAATTTGAAGTGATTTCAAAAAAATCCGGAAAAGTTTTTTCAATCCGCAAATGAACCGGATTTATCATATAATTCCAATGTTAATAATTTTTCATAAGATTTAACTGTATCAATTGAAAAAAGGTGAAAAGTTGACAAATGCCCAAAATAGGTGAATAGGTGATTACCTGTGATGACTGGCATCGCATTCCTCAGATTTGGACGAGATTAAGTTTCCTAAGTCATTTTTAGCTCCCACAGAGGCGTTTAAAGTTTTAAATGTCGAAAATTACAAAATTGTAATTTGTAAGTAATTTAGAAAAATTTTTAGAAGAAGCTTACCAACATCTTTGTGTCACGATTGTAACAGAAATCAAGATGATTTTCTTGACCCACGATAATATATCGGATGCTCTCACAACCATGGGTGCCCGAATCGTGAGGTGTAATCAATGGATCATGGATCGCTCCTCACGATTCGCACAAATGTCTCACGATTGGTCAATCATAATAATGGGATTCATTTCTTGTCACTGGATTTTTGAAGATCTTTCCAAGCCTGAAATCGAACAATAGTTTATTAATAAACAGATTTTTTAATAAATAAATAAATAAAATAAATTTAATTATCTAAGACTACTAAAAGCTAGGACACACTTCTAACTTTCTAATTCTCCTAAGCATATAGTAATTTTGTTTATAAAGATTAAAGCTAAATTTGAAAATCAACAGATATGCGCTATCCTAGACACTAATGCATTCGACATTCGTTTCAACCGACGACGAGGTCGTGGAATATACTACAAATCAGCGATGATGGCCCACGATTGTCTTCCCAACACTCGTCATGTTTTCGATGAAGACACGTTAACGATTTCAATATATGCAACTAGAGAAATTGCCAAAGGCGAATCAGTAACAGCGACTTATACCCAAACTTTGTGGGATACTGCGAGACGAAGAGCTCATTTAAAAATAGCAAAATGCTTCGACTGCACTTGCAAAAGATGTAGTGATCCCACTGAGCTCGGAACATTTGCCTCTTCAATCTTATGCTGCATTTGTGGTGGTCTCGTAATCAGTAAAAATCCTCTGGTGAACTTTTCTAACTGGAAATGCACTAGTTGTAATCACCTTTTTTCTGAAAAAGAGGTAAATATTAAATTTCAGATTTTTCACAGAAATATGTACATATTAAATTATTTTCAATTTTTCAGATTACTCTCAAGAAAGAAGAAATCCGGTCAGAAATCTGTTCTTTGGACTTAACTAAGGCAGATAAACTAGAAGAATTTTTGATAAGACATAGGAAGATTCTCCATAGAGCCAATAGTTTCGTTCTCGAAATAAATTACGCACTCACACAACTCTACGATGATCGATTTCCAAAGTTTAACGACTTAAATGGAAACAAAATTAATGGACTAAACGAAAATAATCTGAAAAGAAGGATCGAACTGTGTCGTCTATTGTTATCAGTTGCTGATAAAATAGATCCAGGATTTACTAAATGGAGAGGACAACTCTTATTTTCTTTGCAAGAAGCTATTTTGTTACAAGAAAAACTTAAAGAAGACCCTGAGAAACAAAAAAGTCAAGTATGTTTTGTATTTAAGGATTTTTAGTAAAATGTGAAAATAAATTACTCGTTCATTTTGTTTCAGGAAACATTGACTGAAGCGAAGGAGATTTTTGAAGAAGCAAAAAACATTCTAAAAATCGAATCAGATTTTGCACCATTACTCTCTAAACATCTGTCATATTTAAAGTCGTCGATTTAATATCTAAAATAATTCTTACTATTATTGAAATATCTATTCCGGAAACGATAGGAAATTCCCTGCTTTTTTCCCCGCTCGAAACTAGGACATAACTGAATACAACAGAGTGTATATAAAATATATATAATGTATGTACAGTATCGTATAAAATACAATATTATATTAGTTGTATATTAATTTACTTTCTTTTCGAAGCCATTTCATATATCTCTTTATACTCAGAATCCACATTTGGCGAACAATAGAAACGACAAGTCCTAAAAATATGTTCTCTCATCTACATTACTCGTAAACTTTCGACAATTAATATAACTATTATCATACAATTTGGTGAGTTAACATCTTTAAAAATAGGACAAATATCGTAATTCGTAAACCTCTTTGTCATTATAGAGATCTTTGAAATAGCCCATACCACTTTTAATCTCGTTTAATTTAAATGTTAAATATCATCTACCAGAAAACATTAGGAACTCTTCATAAATTAAAAAAAAAATAATAATAATTAAAATAGTTCCTTTTAATATCATTCTCCTGATCATTGTTTCACATATAAAATTGATCTATAAAGAAACTTAAGGTAGTTAAAATTCAATTCAATTCGTAGTCAGATCACATGTCTTTTTAAAATATATCTCTCTAAATTTCATACTTCTGATATGATCAATGGAAACCGCCTCTTAAAACTAGGAGTACAAAAACTAATTGGATCGAAAGTCGGTGTTTCCTCATTAATAAAGTTCGACAGATTTCAAACATCTTGTAGCAAATTTTCTTTCACTTAAATCGACTGTCATTGACCTTTTTTCTTAAAATTAATATCATTTATACAAAATCTGGAGCAACGCTTATCAATTTTCGAGACGTGAGAATAAATAATCCAGTAGCGAAAGTTTGTTTTCGAGATTTTTGTGAAATTTAAACTGGATTTTTAAAAAATACTGTTCATCAATAGAATACCTTCGCACTAGATTTTACAGTAACATCTTGTTTAAATAGTTATTTTTTATCGTCATCAATCAAGTGCACTGCAAAAATAGCGTATTCATTCCAAAACACACGCTTCACCAAACTTTCCAAAGCGATGCAAGCATTCTCGTTATTTCGTCTTTTTTGTGCTTTTCGCGTCACCGTTAACATTCAGGCGAGCACACCGAACAGAAACGTTGAACCGGAAGTAATTCCATGTTTCCTTAAGTGTACAGATTATATTGCAAACTATTACGGACGGGCTTTCGTACTCGTTTGGTACAATGCCATCAACAGAAGATTCGAAAAAACTGAACAACGGGAACCAGATTCTCGTTCTGTTGGAATCTCGTTGCATCAGTGCTTGGTTATTTGCTAATGTATGATAATATAGGAAAAGTCTAGACGTTATATAGAATGCGACGAACACATCAATGGAATAATGTTCATGTGCAGCGAGAATAAAAAATATACCAAACATATTGAGCATCCACGTGAAGGTGTGTGCGAAGTAAAGTTGCCTCGGTGTATCTTAAATAAAAGAAAACAGAAATTGAATCTTGACATACATCAGTCTCTCTAAATCCAAACTTGTCACTTGCATTTTTCTCAAGTGCAACAAGTTTCTAGCCTAGATTTTTTAAATTTAAATGCTTTGAAGTTTGTAATCTTTCTAAGTTATCTGTAAGACTCGTATTTTATGGAAGGCATTCCGACTAAAACTTGAATGCGTCATTTCGTCTTAAACTTCAGTTCCATTTGAAAAAGTAATAAAACCATGTTTCTACTTACATTCAGTGATAAAAAAGTTCAACATTGTCAACGCCACCGTGTGCCCACTAAACATGTAGTCGCCACATGTTCTCACGCCCTGGATAGACATTCCAGCACCTCTCCAAATTACATACGCCATTGAAATCTTATTGTACAGTTCACCATAAGCTGTCCTATAAATTGTAAATAACAAATGTGTTCAATAAACGTATAATACCTATTATCATCTTTATATTTATATATATGAATACGTACCAGTTCCACTCTTCATCAGGTATTTTCCGCGGCTGACACTGCAAATGTGCACCTGGCACTGACAGAGAGGTGATAAGCATTGTCACACACCTCAACAGGAAGACTGTTCCAGAGAGAGCGAAAAACCTCCTTAATAGTATAAACCTAGAAAAAAAATCTGTTGACAAAACCAAACTAAGCCTTTAAAACACCCTTTACCCAAATAATTACTTTTTTAACAATTAGTAGACAGAAAGTAAGCAAATAATTGTATTGAAATTTAATGACAATTTACCTGTACTTGTGAAAAACTAGGACGACCAACCATATTGCGAAAAGCAATGTCCCAGTTACTTCGCACATATCGAAAGCCCACGGAATGTGTGGTACATTATCCAAAAATATATCAGGTAAAGGAGGATATTTCTTCATGTCAGGCACACGATCATGAACAATTACCATGACAAAGGCAGTAATCCAAGTGACAATAAATAAATAAGCTAAGCTAATGAACGTCTTCCATATTTCCGGAGGAAGATGAGAGGCATGACCATCTTCAGAAACTGAAGCAGAGTAAAACTCGTGCTCAACCGAACCTTCGTTGTTCGTTCCACCCGTACTTGGAATCTGTAACAAGATCCAAACAGTAACAAAAAACAAATAATGATTTTACCCCATTTTCAGGTTTTTTTTAAACACTACCTCTGGTCTTTGTTGCGTGTAAAAATTAGAGGTTGCAAACAGATCTATGTGTCCTAACTCAAAGAGGAGGGTTATGTTGTCTCTTTGTAATTGTTTTATACTGATATATAGCCTCTTTATGTCGCCGATCTTCTTGATGTTCATCGCTGAAGATTTTAAGTCTTCCTCTCTCAGGGTCAGAAGAGCCTTTCCGTCGATGTCATGCACGTCTCGAAAAAGGTGGGCAAACCTCCCTTGACCGATTTCCTCTAGCCAGGTTGATACATCTTCCGATGTCCAATCCGCCACGTTCTTCGCAGGCATCTTCATTTTCCGCACTCAAATTTTATTCTAATCTGCCAACAAATAAAAGTACATTTTTTCTATTATTTTTTTAGTTTGATTAAAATTAAGAAATCATGATTCATTTGATTCAATGTCAAATGAACAAAATAAATAAAGAAATATTTCGATTCCTGCCATCTTACACTCAGAAATCCACATTTTAAAAAGGAGAAAAGTGAGGAACTTGAAGTCGTCAGGGAATCAAATGAAACACCAAACAAAAGCTCTTAAGCAATGACTAATTTACAAAACACGTTTACAAGATATCTACAAGACTTCCAAATATGCATATCTTACCACTGTTCTATATGACGTGCATTCTGGTAATATGATAAATGATAAGATAGCTATTATGATAAATGAAGACAGCTATTATAATAAATGACCTTTGAGTACATAATTAACTGTAATAATGAATACTTTCTTATAAAAGAAAACAATAATAAGGAAAAAGACTTTAAAAAAGAAATAATAAACGAAGGATGGCAATACAAAAGGGGAGAAGGAACATTTTTTTTAAATCGGGTTTATTAACTGAAAAAATAAAAAAATTCGGATTCACATGATTTTAGACCCTCCTGTAAAAATACAAAAATGACCCTTGACTCCTTTAACATTGCCACCATTCAAATATACTATTGTTCAGATATACCAAACAATAAAATGATCAAATTGTTATTTAATTTTTAAATTAAAGTAACACAATAATAGTACATAATTGTAAAAGAAAAGAATTTTCTTTATAATTCAAGAACACTGCATTAACCTCTTTAACAAAATTCTTTTCACAATATTTTGCTTTTCCTTACGTTTCGTTTAAATATCAAGATACATAACACATTGTTCAAAACAAGATAAACCCAGATCAATCTCAACTAAGCAGAGAAAAATAACAAAAACATCTGCTAATCTGCTTTTCCAAACCTTTTGTTAAATCCTAATAAAATTATCTGAATTGCCAAAACTGTAGCACTCTCCAGTCTTTAATGAACTTGAAACTCTCCAATACTGAAGATAATATTTCAACACACTAATCGAAACTAATCTAATCCTCATCCGTTTGACTGAACTTAGTGTTCGCATCGTTTTTGTTCACTGCGCGATAAACTGGGACGTAACTGTAAATTTCTAGGATAATAGTAGGCTCGTTGACTCTTCAACGCACACGATCTTATAACGCTAAAAAAAATGTATTACTGCTTATAAATAAAGAAATTGATAAATTATGCAACATAAAAGAGAGAAAAGCAAAAGGGAATGTTGACTTTTCAGCTTTTTATTGCGCGCATAACATAACCTCAATGTTACTGTCAGATCAAAATTACACTGATTACCTTTCGTTTTATCATGAGCCACCAAATTTCCCGTCAAAACTTCTTCGTTCTCGTCGAATTCCTTCCTCGCAGCATCTTCTGTCGAAAGTATCACTCTACTTTGTATGAAATACGAAATAAATTCTTCTGCTTGGAATCAGCCTGAAATCTTTTATGTTTTGATCCAAATTATATTCCTAGAATTTCTTCTGCTCGAAATACAACTTTACAAAGAAAATTGAAATTTGACCGTAATGCTGCTGTATGTATTTCAAGAAATCAGAGAAAATTCTGCGTAATGTCGAACCGAAACGAGAAGAATTTGAAATTTCCAGTCATTATTCAATATGAACTATGTATATGTTTAGTATTTTTATTTTTATATTTTTGATTTCTTATAAATATAAATTGACAACCTATCATATACTTTGCAACGCAAAAATGAATTTGAAGAAATTTTAAATCTTTAAAATGACTTTTCGTCTGTTTACTACATTAAATAGAAATTTAACTTTTATTCAAATAACCTCAACATTTTAGCAATTTTTGATTTAACGTACACGAAATTTTTTAATGATTTATGAGGTTTATTACACAATTTTGAATACGGATAAGTTATTGTAAAATATATTTCCGCTTTGTATTATATATTTCTTTGTATAAACTTTTGTTTAATAAAAATCAGAACCGAAATGACATCAGATGTGACATTTGAATTTTGAGCGTACTGACAAGTACTGTTCATGGATGAGAATGTACTGTTGCGGAGTTGCTGGTTCCGGCTGTTCCTGTTCCCAACCCTGGTTGGGTCTATCTCATGAGTCGGTAAAACAGTTTCACTTTACAAATCGATAGAAAAGTGGAAAGGATTAAAGGAATTCATTTCTGCAGTTCTGCGGTTCTGCTTGTAGAATTCTGAAAGTTGAAACCGCTACAACACGTTTGTCTCCACTTTTAACGTAAAATCAAAGTAGATAAAAGCGGCTTTTCCATTCCTCGAATTCAAAAAGATTTCCTGTGAAAAATGTCTGATACCGGCATAGACGAAAGGTAATTGTCGCAAGGGATGTTTTTGACATTTTGACTGGCAACTTTTTTATTTCCTTACGTGTATTTTTTATTCTCAGAGTCGTGGACGAGATAGAAGCCCTGAAAGCAATTCTCCTAGACGACGAGCTTATTATAAAAGAAAACGAAAGGTAAGCGACAATAAAATATATATTTTTTCAAAATATAGAATTGCTATAATTTCTCTTTTTTTAATTCAAGGGGTGAGCCGGAATTAATAGAGATTTTAGTCTTTCCCTCAACTGGAGAAGATTCTGAATCTCAGTATGTTTGTGTTCGACTTGTTGTGAAATTGGTTCCTGGATATCCAGATGTTTCTCCAGATGTCAGTTTTAGAAATCCAAGAGGCTTGGATGAAGGGACAATGCATATTATTCAATCGGAGACTAAAACTAAATGTCAAAATTTTGTTGGACAACCTGTCATGTTTGAATTAATAGAGGTAAGCAACAAGTTTTATTACATCAGCTTTGACTATCTCTAGAAAGTAAACATTAGAATGGCAAACAAGCTTACACTCCTTTCATTCTCAATTGCACCAGATAATTTCTTAGCATTTGGGCTCGAGCACAGAATTTATAGTAATTTTAAAAATAAGAAATGGCATTGATATTTCAGTTGGTAAGAGAGCATCTAACGAAAAGCAATCTTCCTACTGGACAATGTGCAGTTTGCTTGTACGGATTTAGCGAAGGAGACGAATTCACAAAAACCGAATGCTATCATCACTTCCACTCTCATTGTTTAGCATCCCATATTGCAGCTGCAAAACGATATTATCGAGAAGAACAAGATAAATTACCTCAATGGCAGCAAGACAGTACGATAGTATTTCAAGTAAGCGCTATACTGTTTTCATATTTTGATATCTAATATTATTATTTATATGTAGATTGTTTAATTTTATATTTACAATTTAAGGTAGTAGATATATTATTTAATGACTGGTGTTCTTAAATTTAATTTTAAAAATCTGTTAATAATAAACAGCCAATCTGCCCCGTATGTCGAGAATCAATCAACTGCGACTTGGATAGACTAGATTCAGCACCACCTCCAATCGAAGCCGAAACAGATACAGGGTTTGCATTAACAGAAGAAATACGAGAACTCCAGAAGAAAATGACAGTTTTATACCTCCACCAACAAGAAAGAGGAGGCATAATCGATTTAGAAGCTGAGGGAGTTAAAATGCTAGTCCGAACAGAAGACGAATCTATCTCAGCTACAGAAGAACTGAGTCCTCCTGGTCCCAGTTTAAACACTTTTTCGGATCAAGCAGCTCAAGTGGTAAGACGAACCATTTTTACCAAATTTCTTTGACCCCTTTCACCTCTTCAAAGTTTCTATTCTCTAGAGTGCGGTTGTAAGATTTTGAAGCTTCTCAAGTTCGCCAACGAATTAGTCTTCTATTTTTTGCTTATTTCACTTAATTGCCTTTTTTCCTCTACCTCTAAAGCAATCACCAAAATCGAATCAACCTGCACAGCAGCAACAACCACAAAATCAAACCAACCCCCAAAGTCAAATGCGACATTCTCACCATAATCACCATGGCCACAATAATCATGGCCATCGCAATCGAGGCCGCGGACGGGGTCACTATCGTCGTCACCTTGAGAAAGCCAGACAAACCGACTCGACTTCCAGATGACAATGGGCAGACTGTCTTAAATCTTGGTCTCTCTCTTTACGGAGCGTATTCACTATGATTAAAATTAGGAGTATAGTCGATGTAACATACCCCAGCTGCAGTGTAACTTTTAATCGTTTCTATGTTCCAAAATTGTAGGCATTGCTATCTAGCAATATTTCCAATGTGAGAGCTCACGGCACTGGATATGTTGAAATTGAAACCTTTAAGGGGTGTCTGCATAGACTGAAGCCAAGGTGCTTTCTTTATCGCCACTATCGAATTAGTGGGTTTTCAAACTATTTCAAATTCGGTTTAGCTAGATTAGCTAGAATCGCGATTTATCAAAACGCAACAGACTTTTGTATATTACGAGATTTTCACATGAAAAATAGTTGACGATAGTATAATTTAGGCTCATGATTTTATTCATTTAAGGGCACGTGATACTTTACCATAAGAGCAATTTAGTTTCGCCAACTTTACGTTCGCAATAATAAATATTTTTCACTAAAACTAGACCATTTATTACCGTCTGTATAAAACAGAGGTAAATAGCCTAGTTTTAGCGGAAAATATTTATTATTGCGAACGTAAAATTGTCGAAACTAAATTTGCTCTAATGGTAATTACCATATGCCCTTAATGATATAAAGACAATTTATTCACGAAAATAAACAGAGAAAATCTAAGAAGCCTATTCTAATTAAAAAGAGACAGGCCACTTTCAGAAACAAGTGAATTACGGGAAATCCATTCTTCTAGTATTTTTTGTTGATTACTGAAAGAACAATTATTCAAGAATAATTTTAACAACGTATAAAAGGCACCGTCTATTGTAGATATTCCTTTAAAATATAATACATATTGACTTGCAGATGGGTATATCTAATTTCCAATTTAGATGTACATTTATTAAACAATTACAATTTTAGAGCATTCGAAATTGTGTAATTTTCAGTTGAAAGTCTTTAAGGGTGTTGGATTCATGTTCTACCCTCAAAATTCTATTTCCTCATTTTACTCAATAAATATTATAATTAAATATTTTTTTCGCTCTATAGCGATGTATAATGTATAATTTTAATACTTTTGTTGAAAAATTACAAGATGGAATTTTGAGATTAGATTTCGAATTCTTCGTTTTATGCAAAAAATATTAAAATTAAACGTTTTTTGGCTCGATAGGCATACTTCAATTTCTTAAACAATTTCGCCTACAGAACAAAAAGATACCTAATTTTTTTTATTCGTCGAGTCAAATGAGAAATTTGAATTTTGAAATTAGAAATTGAATCCAACATCCTTAATAATGAACGCTATTAAGCGAAGCGATCAAGAATTAAATATTTAAATTTCCTAATTCTTTCAACTTGTAATAATCTACGTACACCAATTCTAGAAAAATATATATGTACCCACCATTTTTTTGCCCAGTCTTTGTTGCAATAGGTAGAGGAAATGTTTAAATGTTCGATTGTGATTTTTCAAATGTTCGCTATTGACAACAATTATTATAGATTTTTAAAAGTGGAAATAATAATGAAGTACGACAACTAATTATATAATTAAAAATTTAAAGATAATTTTAATTAATAATTAATTTAACGTGACTAGTCTTTTGTGAAACTAATATGCTTTTCAAACTCTGGGGGCCATATAAAGACACATCAATTAAGATGTGTCAGTACAATTTCTTACGATTATATAATTATACAAATTATAATTATGAAAAGTAGATCTAAAGATCTGCGATTATTGTTAGAATTTATTTTAAGATCCTAATACGTGTAAAATATTATTTAGTTTCCTTAAAGAGCGTATTTATTCCTTAAAAAGGTTATTTTTTTATTTTATTGGAATTCCTCTTTATAAAAATGTACCATTTACCCTTTATCAGCCTGATCAGCCTGTAAGGATAATTTATCATAAGTTTTAAACTACGATTATTTCATACATGACTCTTGACTGTGATATTTTCCGGAAAAAATGATTTATTAATTGTACATTTGTCTAGTTTATAACTTGAGAAATTTGCACACTTTCAAATCATGTGAAACTTTTTGTTCTTGTTTCCAAGCTCCTACGTTAGGACAATCGCCTAGACAAGGAAAATAAAAAAATCAGAAAATGTTTTGTTATTAAAACCGCAAATAGTGAACATATGAAAAAATACAAAGACAATTATAATAATTAATCCATAGCATCGAACATAGTAAAATAGGAAAAGTAAATGTTACTTGTAACCATTGTTATTGCAGAAAAACCTTGTCAGTGAGCCCAGAACTTAATACGTATTTAAAAATGAGTATAAAATATGAAGGAATATAAATAAATAGGGTCCTTTTGAAAAAAGAGAGTCCCATTAATAGACATTGTATACCATTCTACAAAAAAGGTTTTTATTACAGACCTCTTCTTAGTCAATATTGTTTCTGAATTGCACAATAAATAATCTAATACTTAAAAGATGTATAACTTTTTGAATAATTTTGTTACGCCTTTCGGGGCAGCTGTGGCATTACTCCTGGATTATTGTAATGACAATTAATACTCCATTGATTTGTATACTTTACGCATAATAAAAAATTACACAGTAATTATATCACTTCTACTTTTCATTACATTTGACATAAACATATTAATTCTTTAAACAATTAATCTCACGAGGACTCAAGACGAAGGAAAATATTTCCAAGAAATTCAAGTGTACGCGGAAAATGTTCAAAACCTTTTTATCGTAATTAAAAATTAAAAATGATCAGAAAATCGTCTCTTAAGAGGAACCATTTTCTTCTTCGATTTAAGTCCTCGAAATGCAGAAGAAATTTAAATATAATCTATCACATGATACAACATCACGAACATTACAATATATTAATCTTTGATTATATGCTTCTACAGATAAAAATCACTAAAAAGTATGACATTTTAAATAGTAATAACAATAGCGATGCAGACTAACGAGTGATTTTTTCTCTTATGTACAAAATACTTTACGAACTTTAGATTCGAAGAATGAAATAGTAATTTTAGAACTACCATAGTTGCAGTTCTCATTATGTACAATTATAATTATTAATACTCTTCAGTTTTAGACTAAAGTCCTTGTGTTGTTTGGGGAAGAAACTGTAGAAATTGGTCTGTTATTATAACAATTTTGAGTGAGGATTTGAAACTTGAGCGAATTCTGGTCCTCTTTAAATTTTTCTATTTTCATTTTTAGCTCGTTAACACCTAATTGGATTGGACTCATCAGGTGTTTACTTTTTGATAAAACATCTGTTATTTTCATCAACAATACTGGATTAAGTGCTGGTGGCGATGGCAAACTTGTAGAAGAAAGTGCAAGAGATGTTCCGTCTGCATAACCTTCGTCGATACTTTCTTCTGAAATTTTGGCCATGGACTTTAGCAGTTCCTTTAACTCCTGAAAACCCAATAACCGAAAATTAAGAATGCAATATCTAAATTTAGGTTTATATATAAAGGAAATACTATTCAACAAAAATATTTCAAGAATTTTAAAAGAATTCGTACCTTGTTTTCATCAAGGGCTTGCTTAAGACATACTTTCACCGAATCTTCCGCTTCACTTGCCTAGAAAAAGAGAGTTGTTGGAAAATCGTTGTAGGTTCATTTTTAATTAATCTAATACTCTATTATTGAAAAAAATGAATACTTTTACTTTGAAGGAAACTTTTTAGTATACCTCATCTTTCTTTTGTTTGTCTCCCTCAAGGCAAATCAAACTCTCTAGCCTCTTGACTTTCCTCTTCTCCTTCTTCAGTTTCTTTAAAAGAGAACTATTCGCATTTAAAGAAAGTAACTTGAGCCTCTTGCTTTCTTCCAAAGCTTCTTGCATCGAAGTAACTTTCTCTTCAAGGTCCGAGTTCCTAGTCTTGACAACTTTAAACTGTGCAATCATCTTCGACAGCTGAGTCTGTAGTTGAAAAATCGCCTCTTCCACTTGGTTCTGATTCTGTCTCGAAATCATCAAAGAAAACTGAACAGCTTCATTCTCAGATCTCAATTTCTGAACCTCAAACCGACTTCCCCTCAAATTTTCTGCCAGCTCGTTCTTCTCTGTTTCACACTTCTGCATATTATCTTCCATTGAAGATATCAGAGCGCAATGCTTTGTAAAGGCATTTTCCATTGAAACCTTTGCAGCTTCCGTACTTAAAAGCCTCTGTTCAAAAACTTTCAATTGAGCTTTCGTTTCTCTTAATTCTTCCTCAGTAGCTTCCAATTTTGTCGATAGATCTGGAGTAAATTCAATAATTGGAACTGGACAAGGTTCTTTCTCATTTTCGTTCTGAATTATATCGTTCCGAACTATTTCCTTCCCAATCTTTAATCGCAGATCATCAATTTCCTTATGCAAAAGTCCCTTTTCTTCTTTGAATTTAGAAACCAAATCCGTGTAATCCTGATTCATTTGTTTACATTTAATCGTCATATCTGCAACAGTTTGCTGTTTTTGTTTCAGAATTTCTTTATAGGTTCCAATTTCTATCTGTAAGGTTTTTTGATTTGCCTGCATTTCATGTAATTGTTGCTGATACCATTTCGTCGAATTTTCAGCAGAAGCTAATCGACTCGCAGTATCTTTTAAATTATTCTCAAGCTTTAATTTTTCTTGCAAGGCGGACTGAGCGTCTACATAGAATTCAGTGATCTTGTCCTTTAAAGCTTGGTTAGCTGCAATTTTCGAATTTAACTCTATTCTTGAGGTTTCCAGGTCAACTCGAAAACGTTCGTTTTCCAACTCCAAAGCAGCGATCCTTTTCGATAATTCACTGTTTAATAAATCTGGAGTCGGGAGACGTAGTCGGAATTCGTCGTTTAATAAATGCAGAGAATCTCCGGATGTTATGGAATCCAACTCACATCGAGAGGAGTCCGAAAAACTGTCCATGGTGTTATTATGATTGGTGGAACTACATATAACTGAAGAAATGAAGAGATGTTAAAAAGGAACAAAGGTCATATGAAATAATTTGGTGTTAAAGTATATTTCTTCTTACTTTTTTTAACTTGCCTTTCTTTTCAGTTAAATGTTGCAGTCGATAAAAATCACGGCACAGAATTCAAGTCGCACTTTGAAGGCTTTACAGGGTCAAATGCAATTAGCATAAAGACAGAAGCATCACAAATTGACATCTGTTTACATGCTTCATTAGGTTTGAATTCCATCTCAATTGTAAAGAAATTACCACGGAGACATTAAACTCACTTATTCAATTTAAATGCTAAAAAATAATACTCTGCACTTATTCTCATTTGAAATCTGTACGAATTTTAGTCACAGCATCCAAATTATAAACAATATGCTCTGCGAAAGTCGTGACGTCAGTCACAAGAATAAAAAAGCAAGATGAAGTGGGTGGAATGCGCAAACTCGGTTTCAAGTAGAATCTTGAGTTATTTTCAGGATTTTATCATTTTTGCATCACGAATTATTAGAAAACAAAACCATTTATAATCGTTGAACTGAAGAAATTTAGCAATTTACTTACAATCTTACAGATATTACATATTGAAGATAACCTAAAAGTCATTGCCAATTTTGCCAATTTTGAAGGATACTATTTATTTTTTAAACAATTTCCTTAGGTGAAAACTACTTTTTCACGTAAAAATGATTGTTTTAGTATCAGAGGGAAATATTTACATAACTGATTGTTAGATAACAACAGATAACAAGTGAAGTGACAAATCATTGCTTTTTTTATAATAAAATTACCTACACATTAATATTTTAAATAATGACATTTGGTGACAATCAGCTGATCTGCAGGTTCTCCAACATTTAAATACCAATCCTCTTTTTTTTTTTTTGAATTTTCAGTATTTTCACAATTATAATCAGAAATTAAAATCTCTCATTTCTTTATACGACTTTTATCAAATAGTTTTTTATTAAAACATTTAAAAAACCATAAAAATAAGATTATACAATTATGGTGCATTTATACCTCTGCCTGCCCGACCGGTGCAGGCGGACAATTGTCCGAGGCTATTTATACGACCGATTT
>JAUESH010000043.1:7161002-7173588 GCA_032275165.1 Synergus magnus
ACTTCCGATTCCGGTTATATAGCACCAATCAAAATGCGAGTAAAAATCTGTCTCAACTCTCCCTAGAGGATCTCTACGTTTTGCAAATTTGCAACTTTTGGCATTTGTCGTTGTACGCAGTGGGGCGCCCCGAACTCCGAAGTCGAAAATTCGAGGGCATTTAAGTAAACACAACAGTGCAGGACACGCTGTTTTTAGACTTATTTATTAGTTCAATTTATCCAAGTTAGGCATAATTATATCCTCAAAATGGTAAGTTGATTGCTCCGGTTTAATTTATTGCAAAGTTTCGTCAAAGTGAAAGTGGCAACTTCATGCTCATGTGCACTAACCTCAAAATCTTTTAGGATGTGTTTTTGATGATCCGACGAAAGAAAATGACGATTTTCACTGATGCCAAGGATAATACGACTGTTCTTGAACTTAAGAAAATTATAGAAGGTGAGCCAGTCATTTGCAATGGACTTTTGGGTTTGTTATGAAGGGTCGAGATTTGACAAGTCAGGTCAGGGTTTGACTAACCTGGATTATAATTTCGTGTTTTGGGGTCAAGATTTTATTTCATATTTCAATAACTTTAGTATTTTTGTATTCAATGCGTGAGTCTTATTGCAAATTTTACTGTTATACTCTCACTTTTAAAAATAATTTTTTTTAGATAGTGAAATTTTTTTGCTCCAAAAATGATATGCTGGGATATTTGTTTGGATTTCAAATTTAGAGTATGGGTATCATTTTATTGTAATGGTTAGCTTCATGTATATATCTTAGTTTTACTTCGACGGGTAAACAACTATTTATATCACGGTGTCTATTTTTAAAAATTAAATACCTTTGGAGCAAAGCAACTCACTGCATTTTTGCGTAAACACGTGATCTTGTCTTTTTAAATAATATAAAGAAGAGTACTTTTGTGTATGTGAAATTTGAAATATTAGACTTTTATAACATATAATATTATTTTAAACGATCATTAAACTAATTTATATTTTATCATCAGCGTAAGCAGTTTAAAAACATTCTAAAATCTGGTTATTCGAAATGTTAATCTTACTAAATATATAATTTACTTAACTATTGTTGACTTAAAAATGATGATAATTCTGAAATTATTATAATTAAAATACTTTTTCAGGTATATTAAAAATATCACCTCTAAACCAACAACTATTTAACAAAGATAATGTGTTGATGTCCGATGGTAAGTTTCTCTCCGACTACGGATTAACATCAGCAACCGCAAAGGCTCAAAGTCCCGCACTAGTGGGACTCGCAATTCGTCAAGAAAATGGAGTGTTCGAAAACCTGGAAATGACTCCCTTTTCTCTGCCACCCGACCTTCCTGACGTTATGAAATCCCAAGAAACCAACGGTCAGGAGCAATCGCCTTAAGTTAACTCAAGTCTTGTAAAATTGACGGTGAAGTATAACATGCGATACTTCAAGGAACGTCACCATTTAAACGGATTTTGAGGAATCCATGGAAGCATGATGTGAATACTAGATGTACGCAAGTTTTCGAAGCCCAGTTCTCGAAGAAAATACCGAGTGTAGTCAATGAAAATCGCGTCTGTGCTCAGCAGACACCACAATAATATCTGTACCGTATTTTTTTGACATACTTGGGTAAATTTATAAGCAAACTAGAGTCAACGACAAAATTCTTGGAACATTTTTTCAGTTATATGATTTATTTTTAAAAATAAACCATTTGAATATAGCTTGTTTATATTTTGGTTCCAGTGTAATAAGACCTGGTTACTTATGAGTTTTCCAAATTTCTTTTTCAACATTCGTGAGTATGTATTAGAAAAAAATAGAATGCTCAAAAGTTCTACTTGGTTTTGTAACTTTGACTCTACTAGCTGCAAATTATTTATTCTTCTTTGAAAATTACACAATAGCTTTTAATACTGTAGTTTACACATATCCACAGCTTATGTAAACTAATAATTCTTTTTTATTTTGTAGTCTTTTGAAAAGTACGTTTAATAATAAAACTTGTTTCTATTAGAATTGTAAATACATTACGGGATATATTATTATTTTAATTTCTATTGATTATTTTCACTACTGTTGATTAAATTTATTTCGACTATTACTATTTTGTGTTCACTGCATGATCATTAATCATTGATGAAGCAATCGTGATTATACGACTAAACAGGGTGTCGCGTTTTTTAACATCGCTGATGCCAATGTGATACCTCGAAGAATAATAGAAATGCGATTAGTTTCTTTGTATGTACTTGCTGATTTGCTGTCAATTTTAGAGCAGCTTACTGAAAATTTGAAATATATCGAATACTTTGCACTTTTGTAAGCTAAACGCGACCTAAAAATCTATAAAAACGCGAAATCATAATTTTATTAACATATTTAAAATTTCAATAATCTCTAGTTTATACTGGCCCCAAACGATAAACAAGAAGTGTGAATGTTTCATGCACCGATTTCATTAATTATTTAGACTTTAATATTTCGGGAATTGGAATAAAAGCAAAATAAATTCAAATATTCGATTAAAAGAAATGTAAATGTACGTTAGTAAAATACGAAAATAATTATAGATTGTAATCATCAATTATAGTATAAAATTAAAAAAACAAAAACTATTGTGTACTATCAAGTATACGTTCTTAAATCTTGTAGTACGCGTGTAGTGTTTTTATCCAAGGGGTTCACTAATTTCTTAAAGAATGCCATTGTATGAATCGTGGTTTTTATTGCCAGAACTTATTTTGTAATTTTGATTCCGTTATAATGGAAAATTTTAAAAATATCTTTATTTTCCATTGAAAGCAATAGAAATAAAAATTACAGAATGAGTAGAAAAAGGCAGTATGCGTCGCTTCGATAGTAAAATTAGCAACAAGTACTGTACCTACGACTGATATAAGTTATAAAAATGCTTTTTTCGAAAGAAAATCCAAATGTAAGAAAGAACTAAGCTCGCTGCGGCACTGAAAAAAAGTAACTAACGAATTTCAGCAAGTTAATGAGAATTTGAAAACTTGTTTTATTCTTCCAATTTCATCGTTCGGCCAAATCAGGGATTTGAATTAAAAATTATTCGCAAAATTAACCAATCTTTGCTTTGTAACTCGATAAGCAAGTGGTGCCTTTAAGCGAATGACTGTAAATTATTATTAATAAACTTCATAAGCAGTAATTTAAAAAATCTATATCCTAAGTTGTACGATCATTTCTGCTTTTCTCTCTTGCCTCAACACTTTTAATAATAAGTCCTTAGCGCATTTTTTAGATTGAAAGAAATTTATGTAACTCGAGAGAATAAAATTATTAAATATTTATATGACTTACGATCTAATTGATCCAGTTTAAATTAATTATAAACAAATTTATTTTATTTTATTTACATTAATACTGGTATTTTTTATATTAATCTCAAAATTTGTTATTTCTTTAGTTTTGAAAGTTACTTAAGAGTTTCTTTTCTAGCAGATTTTTTTTCTAGCATCTCCTGGATAAAATCGTAATAAATATGCTTCTTTCCTGGAATATAGTGGCCACCGTCGTGAATAAAATGCTTTTTTTTGTTCGAAAACATTTCAAATAACTCTGCTGCCATTGCTGTAAACGGAATAGAATATATTACTAAAAATAATTATATTTAATAATAATAAATATTGCAATGATTATCTATTTTAACGGAAACAATTTTTTTCTTACTGGTGGGGATTATTTTGTCGCCCTCGCCATAAACGTGTAGAGTTGGTAATTCGAATTTTATTTCGTTGTAGTAAATAGCGTGTGGCTCACAAAGTGACTTAAAGCCGGAAATTAAAATCGCAAAGTCAAAATTGATGGGTGAAACTGTAAAAGTGTAATATAGACTGTTTAAATATTTTTTCTTACTATAGTAGCATTTATAAAGAATTAATTTTGGTTATTGCCTACGTTTTTTCTCTTGCATGGCACAGAGAATGGAAACAAAAGATGCCCCTTGGGAGAAACCAATTAAGCCATCGAATGGGCCAGATTCTTCAAAAGTTTTCTCTATTAAAGCTACACTTTCTGTAAATCCCACTGACAAATTACTGGGTATAGTTGCTCTGAATACTCTGTCTTCAGTATTAAACCACCAACCAAAACCTGAAATGGGAATAATTTTAAATTTCATATTAAAAATAAAAATAA
This sequence comes from Synergus magnus, assembly GCA_032275165.1. NCBI lineage: Eukaryota > Metazoa > Arthropoda > Insecta > Hymenoptera > Cynipidae > Synergus > Synergus magnus. The sequence goes on from JAUESH010000043.1 coordinate 7,165,164, forward strand.
CGCTCAGAAAAGAAACTTTTTTAAAATTAACGTAAAGTATAGGTATTTATCACCTTCTTCATCTTTAACAGCATCTTGTAGAGGTGGAACTTTATGAGGACCTTTTACAAAAACAAAATCCACTTCCTTTTTAAAAACCTTCCTCAGGGCTCCAAGTTTTGCTCTGAAAGTTAAATCTGACTGCCGGTATCCATGAATTGCTAGAATCTGTGATAACCACGTTTAATTCTTTTTATTAGTGCTGTAACGGGATGGTCAATAAAATCTAATACAAATGTACTTATATTTAATATACACAAAAGACTAGAATATTTTTGTTGATACTCAATACTCAATATAGAGTTTTTGGAGTAAAAGTCAAATATTTATAAAAAAAATTCATATTCCGTAAATAATAAAAATTTATGGTTTATTAAAACTATTATCAACTTCGTAGAAAGTTCATAGCATTCATACTTACTCGTAATTTATCACTTGCAATGCTCATTATTTTTTTCAACAGTTTTCATATAATTAACTAAAAATAGTTAAATCTTTAGTTTTTTTCACTGACAATGTGAAAAATATTTTGTTTGATTATATAACTTAACTCTATTTATAACTATTGTTAAAATGACAAGTGTTTAAAGAAAAGTGTTAAACACTTCAATTTTTCAGTGCAGAGTTTTTAAAGAGGTTATGTTTACTCCAATAATCAGTGTCATTAACATAATCACACGTGCTCTACACGTGAGTTATACTTACATTTATTCTTTTGTTGTACATATGTCTATTAAAAACAATCTTTTAAAATTGGCCATAATATTCTGAAATACAATTGTAGTATAAAACGAGGTACAAGTAAAAAGAAAACGAAATGTCTTGTGGCAAAATATATAATTTCAAACATGAACCAATACACAGATTCATTAATATAGGAAAATTTTATTTTAATGATTTGAATTACTCACTGTGCGCTCGTTTTCATTATTAAAAAAATAATTTAAAACTGCAGGTAAAGAATAAATCGTATTGTAAACTCATGAAAAATGTTAAACAAAAAAGTTTTCAAGTTGACAGTTTCAAAAATCATGAGATATAATGAATAAAAAAAAGTGTTGTAATTAAAGATCACTGAGATCGACCGCGTCTATTTGTGCGCTAATACTGCTGTTATCCACTTCTAATTCATCTGATTGTGAAGTTTGCTCGCGTGGAACTTCCAATTTTGCCCAAGAACCAGGTTCCTTTTTCCTTAACTTAATCTCTACTTTTGTGGGAAGCATACTAACAGCACTTTGTTCAATGTCTACAATCTGAAAAAAATATCACATTAGATAGAATAAAAATACTAAGTACACGATGACCTAATTTTTTTATTACTTTAACTTTAAAACTTACCCCTCTCAATTCCTTGTCGAGATTGTACCTAGAGTTTTCCTCTGGGAAATACAAATCAACCATCAAACGAATCGGGTTCAATTTCACTGAAGATTGATTAGGATCGTATTTCTTGGCATAAATCGAAATGTATACGAAGGTTCCTGTTTGATGCCAATCCAATCTGCATTTTATATTTTTACCATTATCCTGAAACATCAATAAAAAATTACGTTAATAAACAAACAAGAAAAAAGTAATTTATGGACGATGTCAAAGATTAAAACCCCAAAACTCACTTGCGAAATCCATACATGTTCTCCTTCAGAACATCCAGCTTGTTCCAAAAATGCACTAAAGTCCGTAGTTCTCTTTTGGCAACAGGACCAAAATTTCATTCCCTCGTGAAAGATTGGCACACCCGGATGATAACGGCAAATTTCGTTATCGGACTCGGGTCCTGTGTAAATAGCTTTGCACGATTTATTTTTGCAACTTTGGCCAATGACTACTTGCGACGAATTGAGCCCCGATTCTGCGGAAGCTGTTAGTCCTTTGATTTGATCTAAAAGTGCAGGAGAGATGGTGGGTTTTAGAGTATCACAAGGACTTTCGAAGGGTGGCCTTTCTAACGCAGGGCTCGAATTAAGTTGGCTACGAACTTCTATCACTTCATGAGCCTTCGATTTATCCACTGCCGGCTTCTCTGATTCTGGTGGTTTCACATCACTATGACAAGATTTCGTGCAGCCCTTGATGTTTAGGAATTCTGTAAAGTCTGTGCACTTTTTGTTGCAACAAGACCAACCTTTATATGCATCGTGAAAGACTGGCAAACCCGGGTGGTGGACACAAGCATCTAAAAATTATTTTAAAATTATTAATAGTGTAAACAAATCAATTTCGAGACGAATCGCATGAAGATTCACAAGAGAAACGTAACCTCAATACTGATCATTCATGCGACATTAATTAAGGCTTTTGAACTCAAATTACTAATTATTTTGACAAAAAGCGCCAAGACTTACCATCTTCATTCTCAAGTGGATTGAACTTTTGCCCACACCCTCGATTATAACAATTCACCAAAACTGTTTCATTAGACATTTTTGCATTCAAATCTGCAGCTAAAGCAGTTTCTTCTTGTCTTAATCGTTCAACACTAGCCGCTCGAATCATTTTGACAGGTTATATATGTATATGGAAATATATTGTCAATTTATGAGAATATTCTAGCAGCTCGCTAATTCGCTTCTAGCACCTTCGAAATCTTTTATTTTTGTAAAAAGCTCACACACAAGAAAAGGACCCTAAGAACTGCCAATCTGTTTTATTCTATCTCTCTCAGTGCTCTCTCAGATCGAGCTAGAAATTCACCCCCTCCACATCCACTATTTTATAGAAAAAAAGCAATTTGTTAAATATAATTTGGCAAACATTTGAAATTATTACTATTTTTAAGTATTTTCTTGAATTATATAAGAAAATTTTCCCATTTGCCCACATTATATTTAATAAATTACTTTTTTTCCATAAAATAGTAGATGTGGAGGGGGTAAATTTCTAGCATCTCTCTCTCGAAATCTTAAGGTTCATTCACACTCAATCGAATTTCGCTCCAATTTATTTTGCGACTTATTTTGCAAATTTTTTTCCAATAATTTTAATCACTGTATGCTTAATTGCTTATTTTTAATTCAGTAATATGTCATGCTCTCAAAAAATTGTTTAAACACATATGTACTCCGAAAAAAATATGACTCAGTCAACAGTACCGGCTTGAGAATGAGGGGTGTTCAAACCGTTCAACTGAACAGGGCACCTCTTTGCAGGGGGCGCCAAAGATTCTTTATTTGAAATAAAATAGTTGAAAAAAATCTTACATTAAAACGTAATTGCATAAAACATTTAAGGCGTAAAATATTCATGCATATTTAAATAACGAAAAAAAGGGGGGTGGGCGCGCAAAAATGTTTGAATAGGGCGCCAAATACTATTTAGCCGGCACTGAATATGACCTAACTTGATCTAAACTCCCCCTTCTGCTATAATTGTTGTTATGTGGTTAATGGTTGGTTGTTCCCACTTGTTTCACCCATCAGACCACAAAAACATGAATAGATTGAAAAGAGATAAACAATTTTAATTATATTATAAACATGAGATCATTTTCAGTGTTTTTAGCCTTAATATATATATTTTTAACCATCCAGTTAACAGGTTAGTGGAAAGATAAATATGAAGTATTTTTCTGTCTGTCAAAAATGACGAATCATTCCTTTTTTTATAGAAAGTATTCATAGGAATTTAAAATACTACGAAACCCTTGATGTTTCGCAATTGGAGCATAAAATAGTGAAAAGGGGGACTCAACATAGTAATCATCCTTACAATAAAATAAACGAACTTGAATTTTATAGTCATGGAAGGTAAGAATAAATTTTCTTTTGTCATTAGTCATTGTTTGACTGTCAGTTGTCTTTGTAAATTAAAATTATTTATGCTTAATATTAAATGGTGTTTACAGGCATTTTCGACTGATTTTGACGCCTCGAAGGGAAGTTATTCATTCTAATTTTAAGGCCTATGAAGTAGATGGCGATGGGCAAGAAAAAAGTGTTCATTTAGGTAAGATAATCGCATTTAAGGGTGTTGGGTCAAGTTCAAGCTTTAAAATTCGATTTCTTCATTTTACTCAACAAATATTATAATTAGATATTTTTTCGCTCTGTAGCACAATTTACTTTTTAAATAGAAATATGCATACAAAGCGAAAAAATGTATAATTTTAATACGTTTTTTGTAAAATGAAGAAATTGAATTTTGAAGTTAGATTTCGAATTCCTCGTTTTAAGGGAAAAACATTCAAAGTAAAAAATTTTTCGCTCTCTAGGCATACTTTTATTTCTAAGAGAAGTACGTATACAGAGCGAAAAAATGTTTAATCATAATATTTGATGATTAAAATGAGGAAATCAAATTTTGAAGTTAAAACTTGGTTTCAACACCCTTAAGGGCGTTGGATTGGATCAAGTTCAAACCTTAAAATTCTATTTCCTCGTTTTATTCAACAAATGTTATAATTAGATATTTTTCCGCTCTATAGCGCTTTTCTTTTCTGAAGTCGAAGTTTGTCTATAGAGCGAAACAAAATTTTATTTTAATACTTTTTGCACAAAACGAGGAATTTGAAAACTATCCTCAAAATGTTAGCTTTACATTTTTCGCAAAAAATACTGAAATTGCAGACTTTTTCGTTCTGTACGCATAATTCTACTTAAAAATTAAGCACTTCTATACAGCGAAAAAAGATTTAATTATAATCTTTATTGAGTAAAACTAGGAAATCGACTTTTGAGATTAGAACTTGGATCCAACGTCCTTAAATTTAGTTTTTATATTTTTTGGTTGATTCAAGAGATTTGTTCCAATATTTTCTTCTTTTATTTGTCTCTTACATTTCTAAGATCCGAAAAAATTTGTACATCAAAAAAAATTGCAGATCATGACAATTTTTACCATGGTCGAGTTTTCGGAGAAATTGATTCTCACGCACATATTCATATTGACGATGGTGTTCTCACTGGCATCGTTACAATTCCAGAAGAAACATTTCATATCGAAGTAAGTCTTTTCATTCAAAGTGTAACTGAAGATTTGTACCTCACCTAAAATTTGTTATTAATATTAGATTAATTTATAACTTACAGCCATCCTGGAGGCACCTTCCAAACATGGGTAACAAATCGATGATCATTTATAAAGCCTCAGACGTCAAATTGAGTTGGGAACATTTTGAGAATGGGGAAGGTCACACACATAGTGCTCCTAAAACTTGTGGCTACGTAAAAGAAGAATCAGGTTGATCTCATTATTAATAATAATAGAGTTTTAATCAAAATTCAATATAAAATCATTTTTTACATCAAACTTAAAATTTATTTTATAATTTCAATTGGATATTATCTTACTTATTGTTACAGGTAATTCTGAAGAGGACTTCGAAGTCGATGTAGAACTGGAAGAAATAAAAGACAATCAAACAAGAAAAAAAAGACAGACAGAAACATACGAATACACACCAACGAAAACTCGCTGTCCACTTTTATTGGTTGCTGATTATAGATTTTATCAAGAAATGGGTGCTAGCAGTACTAAAACAACAATCAACTACTTAGTTCGTATTTTTTTAATAATTTATAACAACAAATACTTGTTTTATTATTAAAATGAATGTTTTAACTAACTTTCTTCTTGTTTTTAGATCAGCTTAATCGACAGAGTGCATAAAATATATAATGATACTCTTTGGCAAGAACGTCAAGAACAGGATGGATTTAAGGGAATGGGTTTCGTAATAAAGAAAATTGTTGTACATAGTGAACCAACTCGTGTACGAGGCGGAGAAACTCATTATAATATGGTCAGAGAAAAATGGGACGTTCGCACACTTCTGGAGGTAAATAATCTTATAGATTAAAGAAATAGTGTTGAATAAAAATAGAAATAAATAAATAGCTTGGTTCAGAATTAATGATTTCAAATTAAATCGTTTATATGTTTTATTTAGAAAATCGCTTGCATGTTTGTTGATTGATTCTACTTATTTTTCAGGTTTTTAGTCGAGAATACAGCCACAAGGATTTCTGCTTGGCTCACTTATTCACAGATTTGAAATTCGAAGGAGGTATTTTGGGTTTAGCTTATGTTGGTTCACCACGCAGAAATTCTGTTGGCGGCATTTGTACCCCAGGTTAGTATTGGCAAATTGATATTACAATGTCCAGTAATATTTTTTCATTAATTAAGAGTTTATGACTTTATTTTTCTTGTAGAATATTTTAAGAATGGCTACACTTTGTACTTAAATTCCGGTTTGAGCTCGAGTAGAAATCATTATGGACAACGAGTGATAACTCGAGAAGCAGATTTAGTCACAGCTCATGAATTCGGACATAATTGGGGTTCTGAGCACGATCCTGATATTACGGTATTTTCTCTTATAATATAACATCCCTCTATTTTCAATTTAGTATTAAAATATCCAACTATATTCATTTTTTGCAAAATAGGAGTGCAGTCCCAGTGCTAGTCAAGGAGGTTCGTACTTAATGTACACATATAGCGTTAGTGGTTACGACGTAAATAATAAGGTAATATTGCTGTTGTTCGTATATTTCATCCACAAAGTTATTGTTTTACTATATTTAAATTTGATTTATTTGTTCATTTAAAATTGTCTTTCCTTTTAGCGTTTTTCGCCATGCAGTTTGCGATCTATAAGAAAAGTATTGCAAGCAAAATCCGGTCGCTGTTTCTCGGAACCCGAAGAATCATTCTGTGGAAATTTGAGAGTCGAAGGAGACGAGGAATGTGACGCCGGACTTTTGGGAACCGAAGACAATGACGCTTGCTGCGACAAAAATTGTAAATTGCGACGAAATCAGGGAGCGGTTTGCAGTGATAAAAATTCTCCTTGTTGTCAAAACTGTGTCTATATGCAGCAGGGCACAAAATGTAGAGAGGCACAATATGCTACCTGTGAACAGGAATCTCGTTGCACGGGAGCAACGAGTGAATGTCCAAGATCTCCGCCAATGAAAGATGGCACTGGGTGTCTTGAACGGGGCCAGTGTCGAATTGGAAAATGTGTACCCTATTGTGAAACTCAGGGATTGCAGAGCTGCATGTGCGATACAAGTAGGAAAACTTTAGATCTTCTGAAAATTAAAAAATAGAAAATAAGTTTGGAACTCGGATTAATGCTTTGGTTTGTTTTTCAGTTTCTGAAGCTTGCAAGAGGTGCTGTAGAATGAGCTTGAATGAAACCTGCTTCCCGATCGATCCGCAGGATATTTTACCTGATGGAACTCCTTGCATTCAAGGATTTTGTAACAAGGTGAGATAGATGTAAAACTAATTAAAGATTGAATTGGATTGAAATACTCGGAACTTTAAAATAATATTATTTTTCAATTTTGTTTTAAGGGGGTGTGTGAGAAGACAATTCAGGATGTGGTGGAGAGATTCTGGGATATCATCGAAGATATTAACATCAATAAAGTGATACGTTTTCTAAAAGACAACATTGTTGGTGCAGTGATAATCAGCAGTGCTTTAGTGTGGATTCCAACAAGTTGTGTAATAAGTTACATCGACCACAGAAGAATAAAAGAAAACGAGAAAAAATGGCGCTGGAAAAATACAGACGAACTGATTCATCCTGAAGAGAAAAGACAAGTTGTGTATGTTGGTGTACCGCGTCGAATGCAACACGTGACTCAACAATCTTAATTTTTTTTTTAATCTGATATGAGAAACTAGTCACCCAACGTAATTAATGTTTTTAAGCTATTAATTTCAACTCTTAATATTGATTTTTTACGTCTACCTAAGAATTTACGGTAGAATTTTACTGCCAGTTACCAGTAGATAGGTTTGCTAATTTAATTCTTTTATGGTTTATCAAGGTGCCGGAAACTAAAATGTTTTTTATAATTTAGTCTATCTTTATAAAAACATTCCAAACGTTAACATTGTTTTTTAGATAAGTATTTTTTACTTTGAGAGTATTCATATAAACTCGGTGTTCACAATCAAGTATTAATTCATTACTGAATTTTCTTCTTGTACTTATTCTTGTTTCTTTAAGCCAAAGTATTTTTTACACAAATAATTATATTTACCATGAATTTATATTTTACCTCCATTAATTTATAATGTATAGTATTTAAATAGAAAGTCGTATAAAGATCCTCTTATTTAGAAGGGGATAGAAAAATTACTACGCAATTGATTTACATTGTTAATTTATAAAATTATTTAATGAGATTGAACAGACTGTACTTTTATTAAAAAATATGGCACATAAAATTAGATTAGGTTTTCGCGATTAAGCTATAGGTAATTTGAATTCTTTGTGAAGCAAGTTAAAACAAGTACACTCGAACTCCAAAGATACGAGAAGTTTGGAAATCGGGAACTCCAAAGGTACAGTGCCCTGCATAAATGCCTTCCCCTGTGAAGTTGGGTGATTATACGTTTTTCAATGCGGAATCAAGTTATC
>JAUESH010000043.1:7173688-7198828 GCA_032275165.1 Synergus magnus
TTTTGTGTTGACACGAATCAGATGACCTAATATTAACACATTTGATTAATTAATTAATGCTTCCTCTATGAGGAAGCCAATCATATTTGCTTCCAGGAAGCAAAGTGCTCATTGAATGAGTACAAAAGTTGATACAACTTCACAGCTAGTTAATTCAGTGACGTATTCTCTGCACATTTTATGTGCATTTTTATTATGCATTTACAATTTTAATTTAAAAGAATTTTAATTAATTTCAATCTACCCCTTTTTAGTGGGATAATACAATATACAAGTGCTTGGATACGTGACTATTAATGTAAAGATTGTTCAATATGTACACTCGTTCAAGAATTTATGAGAGCTATTCCGTATAGGTGCATAAAATTTAATTCCATAAAAGTGCACGGAGAAAAATGGATATTCAACCTAATATCTTGAATACTGAACTAAGCAGCCTTAGATTGAAAAGAGTATTAAAAAAGTACTAAGATTGAATAACAAGATAATAAGACTGAATATTTATATGATTATTATGAATATCTAGATTTGTAGGATGCACTGAAAAAAAATGGTTTAGCTGTCCCAACTAGACGTATCGCTGGATTTCGTAATTCCAAGACAATATAGCTGTGTTACCTAAATTTTTAGCTGTGTTGCCTAAAATATCTAGCTTTCCATCTAAAAATTATCTAGCTAATTTACCTAGATAATTTCTAGATGGCAAATTTAGATAAAACAGCTAGATACTTAGGCAACATAGCTAGAAATTTAGGTAACACAGCTATATTTTTTTGGAATTACGAAATCCAGCGATACGTATGTAGGTAAATTAACTAGATAATTTCTAGATGGAAAATTTAGCTAAAACAGCTAAAACATCCATTTTTCTCCACGTGCGCACTGCTCTAAAACACGGAGAAAATTTTTGCTTGAAAAATGAAAGGAGTCACTTACCTGGGAATATAATTGGACTGAAGATTCTCCTTTCAGTTGATGTCCAGTTAAGTAAGTGTTGTGCGAACTTGCTATATAGTACTGGGAAAGAGGCTGCTGCATTTCAGGTTCTGAGGGTGTCGCATACTCGTTGGGAAAAGCGTAATTGTCTTTGTCCATCATGTACCGAGCGAAACCTTCGAAAGATAAACACCACTGTGTGCGAAGGACCGGGTCTGGTTCGTGTCTCTGAAATGAGAACAGCAAGACCTGATTATCTTCCATTGGACCATTGGATATAGGATATACCCAGCAAAATTAGCCAATTAGGTTTCCTGTTTGACCAAAAGATAGAAAGTTCCTTTCCATAATGTTTCGAACTAATTTCTTTTTTCATTTTCCATTTGAAGGGTCACGGGTAGAAACGATCATTGTCACTTTTTGTAAATTATTCGATTTAAAAGTACCGATCCTTTACACAGGAGTCACAAATAAAAAACAAGGTAATGAATTATATATTCTTGTTCCTAAACTTCTTATTTAACAATACCAAACAGAAAAAATTTGAATCTATCAGTAATAAACTGTAAGTAATAAGTAATAAGCTCTTATCTAATTTTTTTTTTCAAAGTGGCAATGATCGTTTTTCCCCGTAATCCTTCATTTATAAAATACACCTACATCCAGATGAGAAGCTTACCTTAATCAGATTTTTGATTTCCTCATCAGTAAGTTTTTCTTGCTGTCTTGATTCCAAAAATTTAGTAAAAGTTGCGAGAGTTATGACTTGAGACTTGGACGTATCCACCCCTGAACAATTATTCACGATGCTGGCTGCAGCAACTGCATCAAGTATCTGCTTCTTGTGAAGATTACTGCTCGTTTTGTACTCATGACAGTCGATGGAGTTATTCCTCGTTAATAGACCTGAGTAATTAATTGCATGAGGTTTATTTATAATTAGCAAACGTGTCACAAAGACATAATTCCAAATGCGCTCTATACTAAAATATGTATAAGACTTACACAACATTAAACTCAAGTTTTTTATTAATTTTAAATATGCTTATAGGAAGAACTTTTCCGTCTTCACAGTTCTAATAAGGGTTATTTATCTTTCTTTCGGCTCGGAATTAATAAAAAGTGCCGACTCAGAAAATGAAAAACGGAAAAGAAAAATCGATCTTATGGTGCGCACTTGCTTATTCTAGGAACGTGCCTCAGTTGGCACTTCATAATGCAAATATAAAACTCAACGGAGTAAATAGAATGAAGGGCGCATGCCCATATCGTCATTAATATTATTGAGGTCTAAAACGAGAGCACGTGCTTTTCTTCGATTCGTAAAATCGATCACTAGGATCAAGAGTGACTCGCTATTTCCAAGGAATTCTATTATTCACAAAAGAAAATAAATAAGGAATAGATGCAGCAAAATATATCATTTTCATTTTGTTTTGATAATATTTATTTCCCAACATCAGACATCACAATACCTATTGTCATTAAAAAGGTGTTTTTTAAAATAAAAGTATGTGAGGAATAGGTGAAACATAATTTTAACATACTTAAACCAAAGCAACGGAGATATTTAAAAATTTGGCTAAAAGCAAACAATAAACCTTCACCTCCAATCCAAATAAAAAAGTTTAAATTAAGAATTCAGGAGAAATTCAAAGGAATTCAAAAGAATTTAAAAGAATCTAAAAGAACTTAAGGTTAATTTAAAATGATTCAAGGTGAATTGAAAAGAATTGAGGAGGAACTTAAGAAAATTTTGAGATTTCGAAGAGATTTTAAAGGATTTCGTTACACCACTTTTTTTAGAGAGGATTTCAAGGGATCAATTTCATCCAAGGTCACCGATTTCTTGCAATGATATGTCACACGTTCTCTTAAAGATTTTGAGAGATAAAAAAAAATAATTTACGAAATGAATTACCGATTCGTTGTGGAGTTGCGTCGCTTGTCTGTCGTAAGACGGAAGGGCGAATGTTGAAGTCCCTTAAAGAACCATCGCTTTGACTCCGACAGGTGATAGCCAGCTGGCCAAAAAGATCACGAAGATCTTTTCTGGCTCTGAGACTGAAGGATCGAAACAGAGCGACAAATTCAACAAAGTTCAATTGGGTCTCGTACATGATGGAGGTCGCCTTTGCTTTTACCTGCCAGGGTGCTTCCGAGCCCCCAGCTAATCCGCTGGATCCGTTCTTATCTCTATCCCTAGTGACACATAAAAGGCTGCTTTCGAATTAGTGGGAGAAAGTGGGAAGCGGTGATAGGTCATTTCAGCACTTCATTCCCAATTAAATCGATTTCATCCAATCATTAAAATATTAAAATTGACCCGATTTCTCAAGGAAAAAATCTTGTTCAACGATCTATCAATTTTCTAGGATCTATTAAGTTTTAAAGATTAAATTCTCAAATATTGATACCATATATAATAGTTCCAAATATAATTAACTTGTTACAGTGGCGGATCTAGGGGGAGTGAAATGGGAGAAATCCCCTTCTCAAAGAGCTTCAACATTGGGAAAAAATATATGTTGAGTGAGAAAAATCAAATTAGGAAATTTGCCCCTCGATATCACATATCAGAAAAAAACATAAAAATTAATTCCCTCCCCCAAGAATTGTTTCTGGATCCGTCCCTGCTTGTTATTATGTAATATCATTTTAGATCATTTGTAATTAGGCATGAAGAATTGATTAGAATTATTCTATCTGGTGCTAAGTGCTGCTTATCATCTGCCTTCAACAGAAAGTTATATAAGCCCTGAACTTTTCAACTGCCAGGTAGTCAGAGTAATATTCGCATGAATTATTAACGAGCATATCAGATATGTATGTATAATCTCGTTAAATTCTAGAAATTAGAAGGCTGCCACTCACAAGAAAGTTCCTTGAGAATCAGACGGTCTAATCTTGATTACGCTAAAATTATGAAACCTTAAATACCGAGACAATTGATATCTTAAATAAATTGAAATTGAGATGTGGGAATAAAGCGCATGTGCTCAAAAAAATAACATTGCTTGTTTGCTCACAGGACAAAAACTGGACTTTGACAAGTGTATCAACTAAACTAGGTTTTGCTGCAGACAAGAAAATGAAAATCATAAAATATTTATTAAAAAGCAAATATATTCTATAACAACTACATACGATCCCTAAGCTTTAATTATTATTAGTAATTGATTCCTACATATGCTATTAATATTTTTTCTTTCAATTAGAAATCTATGTACCAATTAATCCTTTTCATCTCACAAAACACAATTTTCAGCAACATTAATCAGCATTAGGATTGTGGTTATTGAGCCGATTGAGTAAGATTTTGGTATAAAGCAATTAATGTCAACTATTATCCGTTCGATTGGCTCCACTAATCGATTATGTTGTGTATCGAATTACCTCTGTAAACTGGAATAAGGCAAATTAGAGGTGACAATACGTTCTGCGGATCCAGGAGAACTGCGAGATGGAATCCTGTCTCTGCCTGCTCGGGGAGATGCTGGAACGACTTTTGTTAAAGATTCTCTACTTCCTGTTATATAATGCAGAGGAGCCATGGATAATCCGCCGTCCGACGAGGAATCGTATTGCTTGAAGCTCAGATCCTTTAATCATTTCAAAGAATCATTCTATATTACGTCATTCAAAAGATCATTTCGAAATTCTAAAGAGTAGATTTTTCTATAAATATCTGAAGTAATCCAGTATTTCTTTGTCAATTTTTATATCTAATTTTATACTGTTCCTTCCAATTAAAATTATCACCATAGAACTCCCTAAGGGATCCGAGCATAGCATATAGTTTTTGTATTAATTAAAAATTAAAATGGACTTATTTTAAATTAACAAATAGGTGAAAATTAATTAGAATCAGTAGTTTATTAAAAATGAATTACCTTTGACATGGCATGAATATTTCCGATGGATTTGGTCTTCTTCCCTTTAACATTTCGTCTTCTGAGTGTGCTACTACTGGTGGGAGACAAAGTTCCAATGCTTTCAGTCACAGACCAATCACGACCACCGAAAATTCGAATGGCATCAGCAGTCATCGGTTCTGAACATCCCTCTTCAAAATAAAGTTGCAGATATTTTTCTTTGAGCCATCGTGATCTGCGATCCGTCAATTGTTGTTGCCTCTTTAAACCTCGAAGAATCCAACACAAACCCATGTACCATGTTCTACAAAAAAATGTTTTAAAGGATTATTAAACTTTCATTGTACAGAATTCTAATTATTACTTTTATAAACAATGTGTAATTGACAAAATCTAAGTAAAATTGATTTGACGGGATTTTAAAGTTTCTTTTTAAAGGATTTGAAAAATAATTCAAAAGATTTCAAGAGATTTAACAAAAGTGGCAAGTGTCAAATAAAAATATTTCCGGGTTTTCTCGGATTTTTTTTCAATGCCCGAACAATTCTCGAGGGGCCGTTCACTGGAGGAATCATACTTGCAATCGATTTAGAATCAATGTGGAATCACATGAAATAATTGTTCTCACGTAGAATCGATTTTCGAGTGAACGGTCTCTCGGTAGACACTCTGTTTTATGAAGTATATTTTTTGTTGCACCAATGCAAGTGATTTTCGTTGCATTATTCCATATCTCTATGTCACATGGAGTTCTCCTTTTACCCTACTTTTTAGTGCATAACCGTAATACTTGTGGCCTACATTTTTCCCCGGTGCGTCCAATATTCCCAAATTGAATCCCGCGGGTAACTCCACTCTGGAATATAGACGATAAAGGAACGAGAAAGTTGAAGAGGAAATTCAACCACGTTTAAACAATATAGTTTGCAGTGTCAGATTGTTATTCAAAGCGGCAATACGTAATCAACTGTAACGATGTAATTGCTGTAGCTCTCACCACTTCACATCTAATTGCTCGCCTCAATCGATTTTCCATGACTCGCATTGGGCGACAGTGGTGTGCTATCCAACAATTTATTGCGACCAATAATTTCCAATCTTTCTTTGTCAAAAGTGATACATATTCCTGTTTTACTCTCTGCATTTCCCTTTCATTTTTTTTTTTTTCATTTTTTCGACGTAGGTATATTCAATATTGATTTGTGGCTTCCGAACTTTTGAACATTCCACCCACACGAAGCGAATCTACCAAAACTAAACACATAAGATACTATCATTGTACTTTGTTTTTATTTCACAAAAAAAAGCTTTCAATATGAGAGACTAATGGATTCAAAGGACAGAAGGGATCGCTTTTTAAGCACAACTTTTATAATTAATATTTTTTATAAGAACTTTAGCAATACAAACTTTTATAGCCGAAAATTCAGTGTGAGTTGTTTAAAATAGTTGAAATATACTTTTAATTCTTTTTATTTATAATCATGTTTTTTAAATCTAAAATAGATGTAAATCAAATCTCGATAAAAAGTTAAATCGATGGTACTTTATTAAAAATCCATATTTTATCTTGTTCCTTTCCTTTCCATATTGATTACGCATTAGTTATACTCTTGCATTTATGTGGGCCATTCCGCAAGAAGGAATGTATTCTTCAGATTAACTTTTTATTTCTGATTTACAAAGTTTTATCTTCTGAAAATAAATCAGTATCTAAAAAACATACTTATATAAAAGAAGTTTGAAAAGTGAGTTATGAAATGTTGGACTAAATTTATATTTCGTAGTAACGGGATTCACTTGTCCAATGTTCATTATTACCAGAGGGATTAAATTAAGTATGATTATAACATGTCATTAAGAAAATTTCATTTAGCTAGTATTCTTGAAATATGCAAACAGAATATAAAGTAAAATAATACGCAGAATTGTGTACCATGAATAATGAAACTATAATTGAATGAGTTTTTAGAATTCATATAGGTAAAAGTTTTATACTCAATTTAACAATTTTATTGAATCCTGTATTTTAGTCTTCTCATAATTTAAAAGGCATAGAAAGAATTTATTTTAGTTCGAGTTCAGTGATTCAGAAAAAGACAATTCTTACTCTTCCGCAATTAGCGAGCGAACTTAAAGTATTTTTTTTATGCTCACTTTAAGTGCTTCGGAATCGACTCAGATGAACGATTCTTTTCTAAATTTATGGTCTAATTCCCTGCAGAAACTTCGATTCATTGACGAGGGTTTCTTTTTAACGTAGTTTACCGTCCTTCCTCGTACCATTCGTCGCCACCAATAATTGGAATATCTTTAGCAAAAATTTCAAGGGCCAAAGTAATTAAAGAATAACAGTAAGAGCTTGTTTAATTCCAATCTATTTGACAAGAATTTTTAAAGTCATTATTCAGAATTTCTCATCGTGCTTAAAAATTCATTTATTGATGAATAATTATTAAAGCTTTTAGAATTATTATTAGTGTAATATTATTTTACAATATTGCAAAAATAGGGTTGGAATAAAACTTAAACTCGTCAATATAAGAGAAAAAAACAAACTTTACTTCATAAAGAAGAATAAATTCATCAAATATTAGGGCGGCCCATGGGATTTTTAGCAAAGGTCTTACACGAGGAAGCAAAAGTGACCTTCATAGGACAAAACACCCCTATAAAAAATATATATATAAACCTTCTTATAGCTATCATAAAGGTTTACGATATCCATAACTATTATCAATAAAAACGTTATTGATTTGTTATTGATTCTAATAAAATTGTTAGGTTCCTACACTATAAAAACACTATAGTGTTATAAACTATGTCGAAATTATTAAAGAAACTTTTATAGTTCATATTGCAATAAATTTGCTTCAGGAAGAAAATCATTTATATATGATGCTACTTAATGAAAATTAGGGTTTCAATTTTGTTTTCTCAGTACATTTTTGTCCGTTTGTTGTCCAAAGCATATACAAGTTATTTCAGGAGCCTGATTAAGCTGATAGCTGATTAAGCTAATCAGCTTTTGACATTGTTTTAACTAGTAAAACTTTTTTGGTCAATATTACTCGCTATATTTTCACTACAAAGTTTAAATAAATATTACTGTTCCTCTTCGAAATTTTCTTAAGCAGCTGGAAAAAGTTTGTGTTCATTGAACCATATTAAGTAAAATGAAATTTGAACGAAAGAGAATATGAAGGTGGAAGAGAATAACAATCAAAATGTAGGGCAAAGGGATAAAGTAGAACAAGGTCAAATGAAATCTAGCGAAGAGCGAAATTAGAAAAAGACAATAGGAGGAATGTTATAAAATCAAGATTTACTTCGAAAGTACCTTGTCATTTTAGATAATATTATTTCATTCTTATAAATAATTCTTCATATGAAATATAATATACTGAATCAAATATAAAACATTACCTCCTTTATTTGTTAAACAAATACAACTTTTAATTCTTACAGTGGATCAAATCTCTAGATTTTTCTGACCAATCACCCATCACCTACCAAAAATGTCTACATTTCCCAGGTAGATAAAATTTCCAAGAATAAAATTTGAAATTAACATTGGAGTACAAAATACTAAATTGCAAAAAAGCTAGTTCAAAGATATTTACTGCTCGGGTTTTTGGAGAAAGCGAAAACAAATTGGAGGCGAAACAGTCATAAAAAATTCAAGAAAGTTTCCAGAACTCATAAAATAAACTCACTTGCTGAGTGCCGGAGGACAGAGTAAGAAGATGAGCCGATTATCTGATAGATTGGATCCGTACATCAAGCCGATACATGAATCAGATCCGGGAAGGCCATATCTTTTGCAGATGCCTCTAAGCTCCTGATCTCGATCCCGATCACAGCATCCAATCATAACTTCTTTAACACAGGCAAGATCCAAATAACCTTCCTCAAGGGTGACAAAGGCGCAGTCGTTTTGCTGAGCAGAGTATCTGGTCACCAATCCCGCGGGAACTGTTTCCTCCGCATTGATTGTCAGACAAAAATCTGCCGTCCCGGTCCCTAAAGTGCTCGCTGTTTTCAGAGAACTCCAGGATGGCTTTTCCCATACGAAGGTGCCACACGCACGATCCACACGCGCATAAACCAATGCTGTTCGCGACGTTCCGCTATCACAGTCCCAGTGCACCAAGGTCGTTCCGTGGTGTAACGTCTGCCGGCAAAAATGACAAAATAAAATGTTAACACACTCAGAGGAAAAATCAACTCGGACTAACTAGATCATGTACTCGAAACTCTTGATGAAATCGAGTTTTCAGGTCTCTCAGGAGTAGTATCATGATCTTATTACTATTTTTTATTCAGTGCTTGGTTTCGGATAAAATTTAGTTTTTTGATCAATTTAAATTCTACGTACAAGGAAGGCTATACCCAAGTTTCTGCCTCTGCTTTAATTTAACCATCATCCCCTTAAACGGGGGTTAACTACCCCCTAACATACACGAGACCATTATTCCCGTTAAGGGGATGATGGTTAGAAAATCAATATTTTACTGCAATCTAATAAAATAATTTCAGTCTAAACAGAGTTTAAACTGCCTTTTAAATGATTAATTTGACTGAAAATTATATTTCTCAAGTAATTATTCGAGAACTTTGAAGGGTGATTTCACCCCCTAAATATGAATTGGGGCTCGCATAAAAAAATACGTGTATCTTATTTTTTAGTGCTCTAAAACATACTTCAGAACGAATCAAATCGGAGGTAGACACTTGGATAGCCTTCCTTGTTAGAAATCCTGGACGCCATTATAAACAACTTTTATGTTGGAGACATTGATGAAAGATTCTTCCTAAATTTAACTCAGAAAATCCCTTACTGGATTAAATTAATCCAACTACTCTTAAGAAGTGCCCTCATTACGTTGAAAGCGACCCTTCCAACTTACAGCTTCTAAATATACTACTAAACAATTTTTAACTTGAAAATATTGATGTAAAACTTTCTACGTCATTGCCACTTTAGTGTCTTAACTAATATACAATTTGCAGCTTAGAAATTTCGATGAAGGTTTATTCAGAATAGCTCTTCCAGTTGATTATATTGATCTAACTATTTTTAAAAGGAGCCCTCATTACGTTAAAGACAACCCTTTTAACTTAAACGCTCTAGGGGTCGGCTATTTATTACTTACAGGAATTGTTAAAAAATTTTAAAGGATTTGAAAGATTTGAGTGTATTTTAAAAGATTCCAAAGAATTTTCAGCAGATTAAAAGAATTTCAAAGAATTTTATAGAATTTTGTACGATTTTC
Organism: Synergus magnus; assembly: GCA_032275165.1. NCBI lineage: Eukaryota > Metazoa > Arthropoda > Insecta > Hymenoptera > Cynipidae > Synergus > Synergus magnus. The sequence continues at coordinate 7,183,776 of JAUESH010000043.1, forward strand.
GAAGATTTCAAGGTATTTCTTGGAATTTCAGAAGATTAAAGGAATTTCAAAGGATTTAAAAGATTTCAAGGAATTTACTTTAATCGATTTTCGTGAGATTTCTAAGATTTTAAGAAATTTTAAGAAGTAAAAGCATTACTTAATATATGGACGACCCCCTAGATAAACTACTAATTTTTTTTTCATTTTTGCAATAGGATAAAAATGTAATTGTTCCATCAAAAAGTTAAGGCACATTATCATGAATATTGCAGAGAATAAAAAGTTTATTATCCTAGCCATAAACTCGCTAATTTTTATAATTATAATAATTGAATAACTTGCCTTACTAAAATAAAAGTTAATTAAAAATTTTTTATGTTGGAAAAAAAGTGAGTTAATAAAATATATTCATACCGGAAAAAGTCCAGTGGCTATATCAGAAATTAATGAGATGGAACTTAAAATAATTCTTTGTTAGAAACATCTCTCTAATTTAATAATCTTCGCTTGAACCTGGAGCAAAATCTAATTATTTTAATCTGCCAAGGCATTTAATATAGATCCTATTGGTTTTTTCCTTTAAAAATTTCATAATAAAAACCATAGATAATTTTGAAAGAACTCTAAACGTATAACTGAATATTCACTCACTTTAGCCTTAAATATATGAAATTGCATTTATGTATTGTTGCGTAAGCAATATCAAAGAAGCATATAAATCTTGTAAATCCCTTTCAGCAGGGAATTTTATGCCACTATAAAGTCTCTTGATTTATCTCAGTCCAGCGACGTTTCATGTCACTTTTTGCAAAAATAGAATTCGATAAACGCAAATTGTAAAAAGGAAACCGAAATTGGAGTACCTAAGGCGATTTACCCTTGTCAATCTTATCATGCTTAGGTTGAATTTCACCTAACTAAGGTTCTTCGCTTCGCGTTGAAAAAAACCTCTAGCTAAATGAAGCGTTAACCCTCGTTTTTCACATATACCGTACTTATTCTTGATTTGCTCCACTTAATTCACCCTTTTCTTTTTTTCTCTTTTCAATTTTATCTCTTATTTACTAATTTGCTTAATAAATCGCTGAAAATCACAATATGAATAAATACGAGTTTTTGAAAATAAGAAAGTCATAAAGTGAAATAAGTATTTACTTATTAAAAAATTAAAAAAAAAAATGTATTAAAATATTTTATATGAATTTCCACAGTAGAAAATATAACAGAAACTATCGATTCTTCAGTACCAAATTTTCTTGAGCCGCAACTTAAGCTTCCCGTAAATACTCCAGAGAGCAATTTGACGAAGAAAATTTAACTCCCTAGAAAGAGAAAAGTTTGTTGTGAAAGTTCCTAAACCGTTCAAGATGATAATGGTTGACACTTTTGGACAGAGTGGGATTATAAACTTTGTCCAATGAAATTAGTCCGTTCCTTTGTGGCACATGCAATTAATTCTAAATCCCAAATGCTGATAAATGTGTTCACAGTTTTCCACATGCAAATATACTCAACTAATAATCTGACAAATTAATTACCATATAAGCTATTCAATGAAAAGAAAAGAAATAAAAATACGGCTGACTGATGTGATTTTAAATGAAAAAATGTCTACGAATTCCATTCCCTCTTTTAATAAATGGAACAACTTTAAACAATTATTCAAACTCACGATACTCGTATAATACAACATTTTTACTTTTTCAGTCCAGCCAAGAGGAAATGAGCTTTTCCTTCGACTTGACAAGGCATTGGATATTTTTAAGTACAGATAAAGGACGGTAAAATTAGGTCAATTATTTCGTCTTGACTTTGAGTACTTGAATTAACAATTCCAAAAGCCTTTTCAGACCGTATTCGAGAATTATAAAAGGAAAACCACATCATAATAAATTGAAAAGAGGTATTAATCTTGAACAGGAGTTTTTAGAAGTGAAAAAAATGTTTTACTTCTCTATTTTTGAGACTAAAGATCAATCAATATCATTATTAATGTTTTGTGCATTTTTAACCTCGACTTCTACTTCAGAAAGGAATGTGTTACGAACTTTTATAATGAGTCTTTCTTTGAAAAGTCAAATTAGGAGCATCTTGAAAACTTTGACGAAGGTTCGGTGATGTTTTTCAATTATTCTTCAATGCTAATTCAATTTCAATTGTCTTTTTGTTCTCAGTTGACACTTTCAGTCGTGAACAATTCAAAGGGTTTATTAAAAGGGTTTGGAGAAATTCATTGCTGCGAAAATCTCAGTTTTATTTTTGTAATTCCTCATCGCCGCCCCTAGCGCTCAGGAATACGGAAGTTTATGCATTTGACCTTTCCACCTGCAAGTTCTTTTGTTGTGTTGGATAACTTTAACGCTCTCTCATATATTGTCTTTTAAGGAACCTCTCCGAATATATAGTTAGACTAAATATAACTCTTAAAAAAGAAACAAACAAATCCAAAGAAAATACCAGGAAGATTTTAGATTTCAAAGAATGAAGTATAGTCCTTCGTTAATTAAAAAAACGGTTTTGTAAATAAATCTCTATATTATTTTTACAACATTTTTTGAATCGAAAAAAAATTGACAAAGAAAACGTGATATGTACGATTTAGATTTCCCTGGTGCATCGTGACTTATGGAGTTTGAAAGTTTCAACTTGAATTTCCTCGGTAACTTTTTTTAAACCCTCATAGTTATTCCCGCGAGGTCTTAAAATATTCTACATTCAACTCGAAAAGTTCCGAAACTTAAGGTGTATGGACGACCTCCACAAGTTCTTTAAAAGGGAATTTTAACATATGAAACGTGCAGACAATCATTTCTTCTATTGAAATTAAAGCCATAGAGTAGGAAAACAAGAATTAATGTCTGATACATACAAGTATATATGAAAGTTGTAAGTTTATTATGTCTCGTTAAAGTTATTTTAATGACTTTCAACTCATAAAAGTTCTTTTCCTGTTTTGAATAGAATTTACGTAATTTGCTGTTTGCACTATGTTGTTCTGAGAATGTATATAGGCAACATTTCAGTTCTTATATACGAAAGGAAACTGCGTTTTAGTATCGATTTTCAGGAAATGAAATTACAAGACTTTGATTGAAAGCTTAACATCAATATCAGATTTAAATTCTGTACACGGAGCAGTTGGAAGTCGGAAATTAAATTCTGAAGATTATAAAAGAAATCTGCTAGGAATGAAATGTCCGGTCCATTTGAGTTAAGCTGAGACTTCAATCATTTGTAACTACTGCAGAAAACACACTGAAGTAACTAGAAGAAATTGAGCTATATAATATTAAAGTAAATCGAAGAAATTCAATACGAAAGAATTCAATTTCGATCAAAATTACCTTCATAAAATATTTAATCTGGGAGGGTCGAGATTATAAGGCACTGGAATCATTATCGCTTAAATTAATATCTAAAGTGTGTATTTAATTTATAATTTATCTTCTATTTTTTACTAAATATATACGAGTTACGTCAGATATGTGCAAAATATTTTTTTTTAAACTCAACACTTTTTAGGCTAACAGCGATTCAGGAAGAGTTTCAATTATTTAAATTCAACTTAAGGGCATGTGATACTTTACCATAAGAGCAATTTAGTTTCCCCAACTTTACGCTTACAGTAATAAATATTTTTTCCTAAAACTAGGCCATTTACCTCCGCCTGTACAAAGTGGAGGTAAATGGCCTAGCTTTAGGAAAAAATATTTATTATTGCGAGCATAAAGTTCGTTTTTTGCTGTAAGAATTCATTTTTTCTCATTTTGATTCCCAAGAATTTTTATCCCATTTTTACAACCGGAATATTTTAATACAATTTTTACTCTTCAGCCACTCAATTAAGGGAAGATGAGAAATGGAGGGCCAGTAGTACAGGTCGATGTAAATAAGGTCAGCCAGCGCGAGGAAAGTAGTAAAGGCCTATGTCTAGTCAGCCAAACATCCTAACTCGAAATTCCTTAACATTCCATAAAATCCCAATAACTTTTTTAAAATCCTTTAAACCCCGTGAAATCTCGCGAATTTCCTTAGTATTCTCTAATTTCCAAATAATTGTTTGTAAAATCCCACAAAAGATTGTTAAATTGCTTGAAATTACTTAAAATCTCATGAAATCTCTAAAATCCCTTAAAATTCTACAAAATCTTTTTAAAATACTAAAAATCTTTTGAATTTCGTACAAATCCCTTAAAATTCCTAGAAACCTCTTGAAATTCCTCTCTAAAAAAGTGGTTACTCTTTAAAAATGTCTCGAAAATCTCGCATATATTATTGTTTCAAATTTTATTGGCTTTTGAATGACTTGAAGTTGTAAGAAGTAAAACAAAATAATCGTGCACGTAGCACGCGTGTTGATTTGCTAGTGATAATTAAATAAATTATTGCTACCTGCAAAAGATGCAGATCAGTTCCCACGTGCGATGCAGCAATAGGAAATAGGGTGACTCCGTGGTCGATGTGAAGGGGTTGAACCGGCTTATATGAATCAAGGTCAAGATGATAGTCATTTTCATCGCACTCCTCGGCCATGTAAGTCTGTTCCAGGGCAGTAGTGTGTATACTTAGTGTACGATGAAGGGAACACGTGGTTGCATCTCTGCCACGTGCGTGATGATGTTGATGGAAGAGGGCAATCTTGTCAAGAACGGAGCTTGTATTCTTGACATTCTCGGGCCTTTTGCGACTCTCGTTTTCAGACTTTTCTGACTTTTTTAAGGAACCGCTACTAGTGGAGCTCCATCCTGACGTTGCCTCCACCTCGCTCTCCATACTGACCCTCGCGCCAGGCGAGGGTAAAGGCACGTTTTCGAGGGTCTCGTCCTCCTTACTGCTACCACGCAAAGTCTCTTTTTCTTTGCGCTCAGGCGAAAGCTGCAAAATAAAAAGAATCGATACTTGTATTTATCTTTCGGTTTCAGAATTTACTATCTTCGCCCAGTCTTTCTTACAGATGTCTGAATCCAGTCGGATTCTTGTATATGTATGCTTGATTATATATATTTTCCTCTATTTTTTCAGAAAACAAATACACAGGTTAAACGTATAGGAAATTCCAATTACTAAAAGATTTGTTTGTGTTTGCGGATTTTTCTATAAATGGAAACATTATCTCACACTCAGGATTGAATATACTTATTTGTGAGGAGCAAACATATTTTATTTAATAGATCTATTTGATGCAGCAGAGATTTTTGCGAGATATTGATGATAAAAATCTTCAAGTCGGGGGAAAAATTGATAGATTGTATATTTATTGTTTTAATTTATTAGTTTAAGTCTTTTACGAATGCAGGGCAGTTTCAATAGGGATTACGGTTTCTGAAATCAAAGATTGGCTGTCGTATTTTCCATTAAGCGTTTTATTTATTATCACTTTGGGATTGAAGCTTTTAAGTTTGAAAGCTTTCAAATTCAAATTACTTTTCAGTTTCAATTGTTTTTGATTTTGGAATGTCAATGTTCTTTCCTTTTTAAAATTCTGTAAACCTTTACAAATATGAAATACATTTTTTATTATGAATTGCGAGAGTTAGAAAAAATTATTCGTATGATTCAGCAAATAATAATAATTAATAATAAATACTCTTAGCATGAAAAGTATCAAAGTTGAAAAGTTGAAAAGAAGAAGTATTCATTCCACAATAAATCCCGTCTTATCTTTCTCAGTTAAAGAAGACTGAATTCCACAAGGGAAAACTTCATCCGATATTGAATGAGTCGTAAGAATCCAACAGTTCAATATAGTCAGAAGAAACAAGATTCTGACAGCATCGTACTATTTTTATCTCCACATGTTAAACAGACACAATACAGTAATACTGGTAATGAACTGCAAAATATAGCATTTGATGTTTGCGGAACGTGCTCATAACTTTTGAAACACATTCGTTTTAGGTGTTAAACATAGTATATGCAATTACATTCCCAATTCTATGGTCATTACAAATATCTTCGCAAATACTTCCCTCTATAAATAGAAACATAGCCAACATTTATGTGAATAATACCAGTGTAATAATGAGTAAATTAATTCAATTAGATATTTCATTGACATCATCTTTCACTATTGAAAAGATAATTAATTTAAAGTCTGCGTTTACATAAAAATTGCTAATCAATTACATAGTAAAAAATTAGTTAAATGTATAGTTTTCATTAGGAAAGTATCTGCTATCCATCACTTCTTCATCTTAAATGGAAAAAACTTGTTCCAAAGATTAAATTAAATTAACGCTTCTTTCAGAATGCATTTTTTTCTACTCATTAAATTTATTTTATCAGCAAATGTTGTTTATTTTCTATTGCACAAAGAATTTGGTCTATTCGGCGAATTCAGTTAAGCGCAGATCGTAAAAATCGTTTTCATACCTATTACCGATTATATATGGTCGATTAGAATTCCAACCAACTATTTTTACGTTTAAAAGGTTTATCCACAAAACGTGAGATAATAGAACTCGAAATTTCTTTTCGATTGAGAAGAAAAACTTTCGAGAAGAATCTTTATTTTTTAAAAAAGTTACAAATGAATTTCCATAAATTTAATATTTTTAAGGCAGTGATGATTTTTACACATAATAGTGCATACCATACTTTTCAAACTTTCTATAGAATGAAGATTTTTCATCCCTATTGCTGAATAAAATAGAACACCTTGAATAGAAATCGAATGAACTCGAAGAAAATAAAAAACGAATACCGATTCGAAATATTATTGGGAAAAACTTTCTATCTTCTTTTCCGGGCCGAGTTATTCTTAGCGGTTGATAAAAGACTTTGCATGTATCCTACTTTTCAAAAGCTCAGGAAGCGGTTTTGATTTTCTTTTTATAAATTCTTGAATGAATTGCTACAACTTCTACTTTTTGAAGTGTGGTTAACAATTTCCTGAAGTATTTCCTGATATTTCAATACTATTTTTTCTCGATAAAATTGCATTGCAGCAGTATTGCCGATAATATAGCCAATTTTGTCATACAATATTGCTGCAATATAACGTGCTCTTGGATCGAGGGTTAAAATATCTTAATGATAATACAATTGACGATTTAAAATAAAGCTGACCTCTAAAGGTCGCGGAGAATAATTGGAGTACATCTCCTGACCTAAAAAACGTAAATATTTTTTAGAGACTCCTCTTTCTGAATTCTGACCATCAAATGGAACACAAATAGCTAATAATGCTGACACGCAGCTGTTAACAAAGCAGACATGACACGTCCCAGCATCTTTCTACGTTAAATAATGTGTACTCTCGTGCATGTGTCCCAAGGGAGCTGCTTCATTCCAATCGATTTTTTCTCGTGGTGTAGCCAGAGGAAAAACGGAAGAGGAAGCGAAAAGAAACCGCAAACGAGTCCACCAACTGTATTTACACATCGAAATTAAGCTCTTTATATGATATACTCGTAGGTATAAATCTAATAATTACGCCGGGTAATTTTCAGGGTAATGACGTAATTACTGTGGGTATGGTTGCTACTATGGTTTCAATATTACCACAAATACAGCCGACAGTTCATTACTATCGGACCAGAGTTAGGGGAAGATGAACTTTAATCATGCGTGTAGCTGATTTCATTTAGGGGTTGTGCGTAGTATATATCAATTTTAGAGGAAAATTTACTTAATCATTTTGATTAAGTTTGATTTGAAATATAAATTTCTAGCATTTGTCAATTAAAGGGAGTTATTAATTGCACTTTTATGGGAAGTTGCTAAAAAGTTTATAATAAAATTGATAAAAGAAACAAGAATTAAAAGTAGGGCGCTATGATAGTATCAAATAAAAATCTATGTAAAACGTCTGGTCATTCGATTGTCTCCAACTACAAACGTACTTACTCTTTATTTAGATAAAGGATCAGTATTTGAAACAAAAGGTAAAGAAAGGAAACTGGAACTAGAATGCAAGATGTTCTCATGTGCTTAATGTGGTGAAATTAATATATGTTCTTAACCCAATTCTGAAGTTTATAGTGGAATTATACCGCATGTTATATCTTTGAAGGAAATGAGCAAATACGAACAATAATCTGTCATCTGAATGAAAAATAATAGGTACTTTAAATTTGTAAAGTTTGTAGAGGGTTGTAGAAATTTTACGGCAATATTTTAAACTTGACTGCTTCCTACTTGAAAGCATTAGATTTTCGAAGCACATAATTTGCGTTAGAAGCTAAACTATCTTAAAGAGGAGCAGTTGAATGATGAAAGCTTTAAAGCTTCGAGTATTAATTCTCAAGTTCTCAAATGTCTATTTGATTTTTCAGGGCTGTCTTGCCGCTGCCGGGAATCGAGCCCGGGAACGTAGCCACTCTCGCTATGGCTAGTCCCTACATGTGTCACGCTTGACAAGAACCCCCCTGCCCCTCGGCGCGTGACATCATAAGTGAACGCTCCCTGACAGGATATTTAAACTTGCTAAAAATCATATTTTTTCATACGGAGGCAACAGGAATGTTTCTTTTATGGAAAATATTACGCCATTTGACGATAATTAAAGCAGTGACGATTACTGGCGCATTTACCTTATGTATAGAGTAATAATATAACATCACTAGAAAATAGGTGTAATCTAGCGCGCTATTATTGTAATTATGAAGATGTGGAATAACAAAGTCTTGAGCATGTAGATGTTTCCATTATGTCGACGAGTGGAGCGAACTAAAGCAGTTCCTGATGTTTTGGGTTGGTTGAAGCTGTAGACTTTACTCCATTCGACGATAATCGACAACAAGAGCAAGTAGTTTCCGCCGGCCTACAACTGTTCTTGCTGCTGGAGGCCGATAGAAACCCCTGTCCTTGTTGTCTCTTTCTCTTCAATGTCTTCTTTTTCTTCATTCTTTTCCTTCTCTGAGTTTTACATCATCTTCTTTTTCTAAACGAAACCAAGGCTCATTTGTTTCGAAGAACGGACGCATTCGCTCGTATATATATATAAATATATATACTATACACTCAATCCAGTACGCTCGTTCTGTAATGATTTAAAGTACAAAGCATTTCGAGAATGACAATTCCATAAAGCTGTCTTCTTCGAGATCTTTCGGCATAGATGGAACATGCATGCAAATCAGCGAACAATGGAAGCATTTCTGCCACGTAAATCGAAGGAACACGTCCTTCTACAATTTCCCCTGACAACTGCGAAGCTGCTTATTCTAATGGACAATTATTCAACGAGGTACGAGGAACACATAGATTTTCTGCTTTCCTGTCTTATTTAATAAACTAACAAGGAAGGTTACCCAAGTATCACTGAAAATTTATATTTCTTAATTAATTATTCGAAAACTTTGAAGGGTGATTTCATTCCCTAAATATGAATTTGGGCTCGTATAAAAAAATACATAAACCTTATTTTTTAATGCTCTAAAACATACTCCAGAACAAATCAATTCGGAGGCGGACACTTGGGTAGTCTTCCTTGTAAATAACATCTATTTTAATGTTCAAGTTTCTGAAGTGAGAAGTAATGGATAGTAAAATTCCTAAATCAATATAAAGTAAACAACTTTGAAGGGGTCCATTTATGTTTAATGTTACACACAACTCAAATACGTATCTAATTTTGATAAATGACTTTGGATCTTCAATTTTTGGCTTCCAGTTTCCTAATAAGATGCCTTCTAAGTGTAATATAACTTGAATGAACCTGAAGTCGTACATATTTTAGTAATGCTAATTTCCAGAATAATTCATTGCAAAGTTCCTAATTTGTAAACTTTGTAGTAGAGACTATATTAGTGAATTTATATGTTCAAAATAAAGTTTCCTGCTGAGAATACTTCTAACTGAGAATTCCTTCGCATCAATACTAATTTTGAAATCAGTAAAAAAGCTCTTAAGTCATGATAAATTTAGTTTATACATATAACATATAAGTAGAAAAATTATATTGGAGATGGGTTAAAATATTAATCTAGACATTTCTCAGAGATCTCAAAACGTGCTAAATTTAATACGAAAAATTCATATGCTGTGGCTGTACCCAAAGTCACACAATTTGTCGCATATTTTTAGTCACATATGTCGCTTGAAGTGAAATGCGAAGTGGAAAAATATTAGCATTTGAAAAGGATATATGTATAATTCACCTTCGAGCAGACGAAAGAGGAAACTTCCCGTAATTCTCGCAGGAAGGCTCCGAAGAATGGCACAACTGGGCATTCTGGCATTGCCAGGGCTCGTGCCAAAGCACGTTCATATTCGGAAGACAGTAGTGCGGAAGAGAGGTATTCCAGGACCGGAAGAGGCTCGTTCACGCTCTGCCAGAAAGGCTTCAACTTGTTAGATCTGCAACAAGCGTGAAGTAGCTGTTAGTAAACAATTGTAGCCTACAAAATCAGATGTTAGAGCTCACATTTTCATGACTCAGCGTTCTCAGTTTCCGCAAGGTCTGTGACTTTATCCGCTGAGTATTAATTAACATAATTTATCAAAAAAAAATAATAATGATCACTCAAAAGCGGAATTATTTTCAACATACTGATGATCCACATTGATGAAATTTGAAAACGCAATCGAGCAAGGCTCTTCTAAAAAGTGGGCGAGGATATATTCTTTCATACAGCAAAATATGAAAAGCAGTCTAATGCTTTATTGCCCAATATTCGGAAACTAATATACATTCAACACGTATCAAGAATATATTATGTGCACAGCAATAGCTTCCACGTAATCGATATTCCATTTATATTGCGTGCTGCGTAGACAGGGAATGTTCCATTTGGAAAAAATATGGATCTAACGTAGAAGAGGCATTTCTACACTTTCACAAATCAAAAGCAAAGCGAAATGAAAATTATATATCCCGTACTAAACGCGTCACATTCTTGAAATGCTTCTTCGAATTCATATTCTTGGCGAATTATTCGACACGGATACTGAACATAAATTTACAAACATCTCTTATTTGAATTTTCTCCAGGATTAAGGATATGTCAGAATTTATTATTTCTTAGCAGGATTTATTAGTCGTCAATATAATAATGCCTATATTTCAATTTAAATTTATTTATATTTAAAAAATGAAATATTTAACATGGAAATAATTATGTGCGCTAAAATGCTAAGATAGAGGATTAAAATAAGCCTTTATTAAAAGTTGGAATCACAGAATTCAAAAGGAAATTTGCACTGATGATAATGCAAGTGGAAAATGAATTTCTCGGCGTTCGATTTTCTGATTTCATGCTTAAATTTCCTTTAGGTGCACCTTATGCATATTGTTTTTCACTAAGACGTACGTAATCTCAGACCTAGTTCACGAGTTTGACTCTGCAAAGAGACGAAAGAAAAGGCTAGAAACGCGACCCTTATTTTCTCATCCACGAACCCACGGTGTAGATTTTACTGTCGGTAGTAAAAAGCACTTTATTTTCACTGTTCGTTTCGGAAGGTAGTAAAGGCTCAAGATCTACACGGCATTTATGGCCTAGATCGAACCTAATGCAACCCACGTTCTTGGTTAGGCAAGCTTAAAAATGGAAGTAAAATAATAAACACATCTTATCTCTAATAAAACAGAGAAGGAGAAGGTAAACCCTATCTAAAAAAAAGTGAAATTATTGTCGAAAACCTGATTGGTTTTTTGGAAATCGCGCGAATTCTGTGAATGTGCCGAATTTTAAAACTATTATTCTTTCTTACATTTACTATAAATGTCTTGAAATATAAGAAAATGAAAAAATTTAAAAAGTTTGAAAATGTTTTCAAAATAACTTAAAAAATCCTCGGGACAAATTTATGACGCCTGCTTTTAATTTAAAAACGAGAGTTGCCATTCGTTATTAAATGCTAAAAATTTTTTTTAATTTTCAAAACAATTTTCTGGAAATTCTAGGAAATCTTCATTGGATTTGTATTTATTTTGTTGTAAATCCGAAACAGTGAAACTTTACTGTACGTCAATGATTAAAATTAAGAGAGGGAAAAGGCTGCAAAAAACACTCACAAACCATAAATAATAATTATCCTAATAATTATGAAATAGGATTTCAAAAACAGTCTGTTTATTTTCTGTGAAATGCAGGCCAGTATCTGGAGACTGCTACTTCATAAGAAAGATGGTAGCATTTTTCTTGAATCTTCTCTTAATGGGAAAAATGAAGAACAGTAAATTGAGTGGAGACAAGGAGACAAGCCACATAAGAAAAGTTCCAAGATTTCCCGTGTAAGAAAATGAATGCTTCCGGTGTCTGACTGCTAAGGTAAGAAAAGTTTAAAAGCCATTTTTTCCTTTTCTTACATCCCACTGTTCTTTGTGTGCGTGAAAATGAATTTCCTCTTATATCTCAAACACCGGACAAGCGTACCGAGATATTTTTTATGTCTTATTCTGCAATATTCTTTTATATACCTAGCGACTTTTTGCATTTTGTAAACAATCGGCTACCTCCTCTTTCTTTTAAAACTTACCTTATGATTTTACATAATACAAAATTGCGTCCTATATTTACAAAATAATAAATCTTGTTTAATTTAAATTTAATAACTTAATTTAAATTTAATTTAAATATTTCTTCTTGTGAACGATTTGTAAAAGGAATTCCTATCTTGTAATAGAAACTGTTAATCTAAATCCTAGAGAAGGTGTAGAGATAAAAAGTTAACGATAGAAATTTAAATTCTAGAGCAAATATAAAAAGAAAGAATGTGAAAAAAAATGCAAATACTGATACGATTTTTCGCGCATTCATTGCTGTAAATACGAGAGAAAAGCAGAACTCGAGGAAATTCCTTTCCTAACAATTATTCTCAAGATGGGTTCTCGATGAATTCTCTAGATTCCAAGCGATAAACCTTTAACAAAGGGTCGTGTGACCTTTATCTGTTCGCATCTAAACCCAATCGTTTCTAGATAGGTTTAATTGATCCTCTAAGGCCATTCAATAAAGACTGACTGGCTTAAGAAAATTCCAATTTCTTTAGACAATATAAATTATAAAGATACACAAACTTCTTTTAATATTCCGTGAGGAATGTTAACTCATGTTTGAAAATTCGTAACATTATTTTAAACCATTTTATAAAAACATCTTATTAACAATATATCTTATTTAAAAAATATGAATTATATTCCGCGTGTTGGACAGCTGTTTCGTCAATTTTACAAGAATCATTAAAATAACTGTACCTGCAGGTCCGATAATTCCGAGGATAATTCTGCCATGAGACGAAAGCCATAAAAATATTCCACTCGGAATTTACGATAGAAAAATTGATTGAAATATTAAAATTTTCAGTGATAAACATAAAGAGATTTTTATTTGCTCCTTGCTTTACAAAATGAAGAACTCTTATCAACAAAAACATTTTAGGGGTGAAAGAAAATAGAACTTGGTTACGACTTTTGGGTCGTAATTATTTTATGAGATCTATCCACTTGAAGGCTAAACAGAGCCAATAGCTATTTTTTAGTACCCACTGACAATAAGGAAAAATATTTATGTTTATGTACGTTCTTTCCTCTTCAAGTACAAACAAAATTCCGTTGTTTACTTTTTGACCTCAATTCGCAGAATGTCTATTTAAATATTTTAGAAGCTTGCATTAATTACCATATTAAAATATGATTCCAGTTACATATTAAATCATATTGAATCATATTACACCTTGTCAAAAGCATTTCATCAATTTTGTAAAATGAAATTCCATGAAAGGATGCAGATATTAATTTTGTATAGAATTATGAATAACTTGAAGAACAGTGAACAATAAACATTTATTCATAACATATAACTTTATGAAGAGAAACACATTTTGAAACTTTATTTGATAATATACTTCAATGTTTCTTTCATATTTGATGCCTCTTTTTAAGCGGAACTGAAAATTCCTTTATGAATATAAAATTCATTGGTACAGGAAATCGCTCTTAACTTTATGTATAGTATGCTTCCGGAAAAAAATGTGTAAAACGTCGAATGATTCATGCATTTTCACCTCATTTTTTTCATCTCATGGTTTGATCTATACCATCAGGAGGATCGTGTATACTGTATAGCGGGAAAAGTTTTCCCCGGCGATGGTACTTTTCCGTAACCGAGCTCGGTGAAAAATGAATGTAATAGAGGCAAGCTGGACTTAGCCAGTGTTTAATAAAAATTTCATGCGATGCAGCTCTCTGTGGATTTTCGTTCAAGGGTTTACACCAGTGGCGTCAATCTCTATTTTCTAAAATGCTGTGGTTACCGTTAAAGTACAAAATTTTCATGCAAAATTAACCTGCTAAACAACTGAGTAAAGAAATATTTCTTAAAAACATTTCAAACGATATCAAACCTCGGGTTGAGTTGCCACAAAATTAATATGGAATATTCGATAAGAGGTGTATACAGACGGTAATTAATGATTAAATAAATACTTCCGCTATCGTTTGAGCTTTGAGTGCTACTGATATTTATACAGTACACTAGTTTAGATCTAGAGCCAGTTAGACAATCCTTCTGATTTTTCCCTTACGCATAGAGTGCACTGCTAGTACTGCTACCGGTCTAAGTAACTTCCGGTGGGCTTCCATTATCCTTCCTGGAGGCTGACATCCGTAAACCTTTATGAGCCGCTTCAATTTCCTCTTACGTTTCTCCCGTTCTGGGATGTTTGTCCCGTATCAGATAACGCGCTGTGTAAGGAACTTTCTTCTCAACGTTTATAACATAAAAACATCGTATCAACATCAAGGAATAAGTGTTTCTCATTAAGGGACGGAAAGACTTTTTAATTTACTCTCTATTACCAAGCGAAACTTTTCTAATCTTTTCATTAAAAAGTTCACTTTTGAATTCATACTGCTTTTAAATTTATATAACATGCAAAGTACTAGTTAACTAATTAAAACGGTTTGAGGGTTCGTTTAAATAATATTAGTGAAATGAACTTCCGTATTCCGGCAAGGATATGTATAATGCAAGTTATGTGACTACAAAATAGAATCCTTTTCGAAAACTGAATGCTGGCTCACGATGAGCCTCAACCAATTTCAACTTTGTTGAAGTTGATGCACCTGATTAATTATAACTATGCAAATGTAAACAGTATAGTAATGTTTTGGCGCAATAATA
>JAUESH010000043.1:7211169-7234503 GCA_032275165.1 Synergus magnus
TATATATTTTTTTTTTTTTTGATTTTTTACTTGACTTGATTCTGATAATTTCTTGATGATATTGATGGTATTTTTTAAAACGCTTGAAAACTTTTTAATTCTATGGAAATTCTTAAAAAAAATTTAATCCCCTAAAATCCTTAGTATTTTTTAAATAAAATCAATTCAAAATCTTTTCAAAACGTTTAAAATATATTGCAATCCCTTAAAATCCTGTGGAATTTTTTAAAATCACTTAAAATATATTCAAATCTCTTCAACTTTCTGGAAATACCATCAAATCACTTAAAATGTATTTAAATCTCTTGAACTCTCGTTGAAATTTCTAGAAATTCCTTAAAATCAAATAAAATCACTTAAAAACCCTTAAAATTCCATAGTTACTTAAAATCCCGGGCAACACTGGGTAAATTTCTGCTAATGGTCACATACATCCGAATTTACACTTCATACAATATTTTCATAATTGTATAATGTAATTTTCGTTAAAAGCTGACCTAGATATTTCTCTCTATTTTAAAAAATAAAAACAAGCAATAAATAAAAAATGAAAAATGACAAATACCAGTGTTTTTTTTTTTTTTTTATTTATTTTTTTTTTAATTGAAGTTTGAATTGACCCTCAATTTAACGGATTTGAAGGTAGGTAAAACGCAAGCTCATGGTAAGCGATGAATGAGTTAATGGAAGTTTACCGCTGATGGGGTGAACAGGGTAACTAATAACATTGACAACGCGTTTGTCCACAAGTATGTGCAATACGTTAGCATACTATCAAAGCCAGTTGTACGTACATACATAAGGACTAGGAAGCGTTTGTAAGTGTCTAGGCTCTCCACAGTTACTATCTTATCGACCGCCCCACATATTACCACTACTCGCATGTCAAACTACAGCCAATTGGTCCTCTCGTATGCATACACACGTATAGAAAGCAGCTTGTAACTCGTCAGAAGGCTAACGTTTCAATCAGCTCGCGTTTTTTGAATCAGATGCTCCTTTTTTCAACTATCGATTACATCAATACGCTCAGGAAAAAGAGCACGGAACAAATAATAAAAAGGGAATAAAGCGAAAACAAAAAGAGAGATTCCAATATAATTTTTTCATTTACTCATACTTTCTCGTTAAACGAGTTCACCGATCGCATTCTTTTCGACCTTAACTTTAGAATTTTCCAATAAACGTGTTAGTATAGTGATTCACTTTCGTGATATATGAAGATTGGAGGAAAACGATAGTACAGAATAAAATAAAAGAGAAAATAGTAAATGGATTTGAATAAATTTTAAAGAGGACTTTAAAGCTGAGATTTGCTTTTATTTATTGTCCGCTCTACTTTCTTAACTGGAAGAAACAACACAAATCCAAGTTTAAACTCTGTAATAATCTTGTTTATTCCAATAGATTAAATAGATTACAAAAAATTGATTCTTTTTATTCAATCTCGAAAAAAAACTGTGCTAAAGAAGCTTGAAAAGAAACTGTGATATTTGTAAAATACGAAACAAATTACAAATCTTTAAATTTTTTATTCAGAAGAAGAGATATTAAATTATAAAAATAAAGTTGCGGGCTCCGCTTCCCTCGACGTGTCCCACTTAGCCCCATTTTACGGTACTCGAAAACGTTCATTTGAACTAGATATTATGTGATATGAAACCCAACTTTCAAAAGTCAACCATATTTCAAAATATCATGTAAAAAAGAATATCACTTGATTTTTCTTGATAGAGAATCGATTCAAAAAATTATATCTTATGAAATGAACCTATTAACGTTGTTATTATTTATAGAAAATAATATTGTTTATCACTTGTCTCTCTCTAAATGTTCTGCAGTCTTTCAGAAATGTCATTTGTCGATTCACTTTGAAAAGTAAACTTTCATTTCGATTCCGCCATTGTACTCTCTCTTTGGCTTCGTAAATGGATGTTTCGTTCAAATAACTGGGAATAGTTTCGACCTCGTCTCTAAAAAGTAAATAATGACCCGATACGTGTTACAATTTTTCCGACCGTGACAAAAATAAAATACTTTCTAAAAGAAAAATTAGAAATGTATAAAAACTCGTTTAGAAAATAAACAGCAGAATTTCAAAAATTACTTTTTAAAAGTAAAATAAAATGATTAAAAAGTAAGATGGATGTTTGGTTCGAATAACTGGAATTAGTTTCGACCTTTATTATACTGATTCACCTTAAGAAAATAATCCCCTTTTCGAAATCTTCATTGCCACTTCAAACTTTATTCTTCCAGAAAATTAAGTTTCTTGAAATCATCAATGAAAATATTTATCTTGCACTTTGAGATTTTCAACTTCTTCAGATCTGCTTGGAAGTCTTCCTCTTTTTTATTCTTTCGCCATTCTTTCTCAAGTTGCAGTTTCAATATCAATAAAAAATTAAACCCTTCACGCTTCTCAAACATTTCTTTCATATTAAATAAACATATTTTCAAAAATATGTACTTTTCAGTAATATATACATACTTCGCATATTTCTAGCACAAAGAGTGAAAAAATAATAATAATCCTGAAAGGAAACTTTCAAAAAAGGATAAAACATTCTTACATCTCTATGAAATACATTCAGCAAGGAATCCTCTACACTTTTACGTGAACACACAAAACATAATTTTCTAAATGCACCGCGAGAGAATAGAGAGTAAATCATTATGAAATGCCTAAAGGCACCTGAGGATTCAAGTCCGACCTTTTACCACCTCTCAAATGGCGGCTTTCATCTCGGCCTTCATAAAACACGAGATCATTTAAAAATTTTTAAGAAAGATATTTTAAATAAGGCTGTGGCTAGTAATCCAGCTTTTTAAGACGATTAGCAAAATCTTGAAAATTGGATTGGCATAATTTGAAAGAGGAAGAAGAATTTTTTCGTCCCGCTAGTGCTATTCGTCGGAAAAGCTGGACTCTATTAATTTTAGTTTATACATTTGCTTAATTAACGTTTAATCTCGAAAATGCAAATCCGTGATGGTTTGATAAATCTGACCCGCATTCTCGATTGTATTTTGAAGTTGTTAATTTCTGAATACAACTTCGAGTGCTACAGCATCTTTAGAGCAAGGAATCTGCTTTTTCGTCCTAATTAGCGAATTATTTGAAAGACATTTCTACCCTGACACGTCTCTAATTAAGACATATGCACTTCGTGGTTTCGAAACCAATTAAATTCTATTGCTCAAGAGTTTGCACACTTTTCGTACTCTAGAATAATTATATGTACCGAGTTCTACTTATGCCAACATTGTTGCACAAACACTTGCTCAAGAAAAGAGAAGAAGGGTTAGATTAGTTAAGGAGAATACTCTGGTTAATGGGAGTTATAATTATGTATTTTGATTTAAATGAAATCCATTGAGAGATAGATAATGAGAGAACTAATTAATATTCTCAATTGAGGAATGTTCAGCTTTTATTTCAAATCAATCCGACTTTGGCAATGGCTCTTATAACATCAAAACTCAGTGTATAATATAAAAAGAATCTAGATATTTTATCTGTGAATGTAGTTTAATTACTTTACTAAATCTGCCAATAAAAATTGTTACTTTTATTCGCAAAACCGATTTTTCATAATATATCGAAAGCTTTGCTACTTTAAAAGCAGAAACTTTCATTCTAACTTGCATGCTGTTACTGGCTGTATGATGTACATTGCCTGTAGAAGTACATTAACCCATTTGAACCTTCCGTTCTCACATAACGATCATTTTTCTCACTTTTCCTTCTCCATTGCTGCTTGATGGTCAGGAAAATAACTTTCAGACACCTTACCATAGTGCACATAATCCAGAGAATAAAAAGCAGAATAAAAAACAGAATTAAAAACTGTGAAGAAGCAAGGCTTAAATTATAAAAGAAGGGATATTTTACGATTAAAATGTAAAGTACTAAAAATAAATAATTTTCTAGGTGTAGTTTCCTATTTTAGGACATAAGAATGACAATTTATGTACTATTTAGGAGCCGAATTAAATGGTATTTACCGAATTGTGATTCTCATGTCTTCATTTTTACAAAAACTTTTGGATTGTTAGGACTAATGAACAAATAATTAACAAATAGGCAAAACGTTGTATGAAGAATTAATAATACTCAAAAACAAAAAAAAAATACAAGGTGTTTACATATTTCACATTTATTTAGGACAGCATTCTTGAACAGAGAAAAATTCTTTTCAAAAGTTTAAGTTTCGTAAAGAAGTAATCTTTAAGAATAGTGTATCAGAAGTTACTAAAAGGGCACTGTGATTTCAGTTAGACATTCAGAGATGAATTCAGTGACCCATAAAGAAATATATGATTTCGATCCTCTAAAAGCGAGGATCAAACCGAATGGACTTTATTTATTATAGGTCACTGAATGCCGCTGAATACACTTCGCAATTGTAACCGAGTGAAGCGAAAATAAAGTTGGATTGAAAAGAAATCGGAATTTTTTTCAAATTTATATTAAGCTAAGCTATGTTCTTATCCATAAATATCTAAGCCAATGTAGAATTTAGATAAAATCTAAATTTAAAGTAAAGTTTGAAGTAAGAGTATTTTATAAAAAATCTTCAATTTACAAGAAAGCTAAGTTTTATTTTACAGTACATCAACCATTTTATGCGATAAAAACTTAGAAGTACATAAATCAGTTTTGACGTTTCTTCGCTGAATTCAACAAGAGTGCTAACTCGCAAACTTTGTTTAATACAACTTTGTTTAATGCTATATATATATATATAAATACACTTTCGATTTCGTTAACAAGATACAACTACCTAATTGCGTTTCTTACTCTAAGGTTACGTCCAGACTTGAGAATTTAAAGACTTCTCGCTACAACCCTTACTTACATTTTCTCAAGCAGAAAATGAAAATTTCAAGAAACCTTCCGGAACGTGCACGTTCATAACATGTATGGAAATAAGTGCTCTACTACCCTCCTTCGCATAGCTTCGCCAACTTATTAAGCTTCGTTAAAAAAAGGAACGGAAAGTAAAAAAAAAAAATAAATAAAACCCTTCAAAAATTTATTTCTATCTGACTTCCTGCAATTTGAGAAGAATATTTAATCTAATCAAGGCGCAGACGATAATCTTTTACCCAAAAGGAAAAACATATTTTAATATTTTATATTTTTGAATTTTTGCAAATTATTAGTATGTATGATTAGGTAGAAATAAGTGGAAATTTCCATAAAGTAAAGTAGTTTCTTAATTCAAAATCTGCTGAATTTGCAAGACATTCAAAGTCTTGCCATAGAACGTTCAAAATCAACGAACGGTCTGACACAATGCGAAATGCAAATTTTCGTTCTCTATTGAGATTCGATTCTCATCTGAGCAGCGATAACTTCGATCGCATTAAATTTAGATTATTTGCTAACCTCCAGGGTATTTCCCCTATCATAACTCAAGATTCTGTCTTGCTAAACAGCCCACTGCCTTAATCATATTGACAGTCTCAGATTCGGAATTTCAGGACAATATTTGAATTCGCATTGCCTATAAAATTCATGATTTTACAATTTCTGTTTTCACTTTAACATATTTAATTATAAACTAATTACATGATAATTAGTAGAATTTTTTAGAAATAAATACGAAGTGTCTGTCCCGAAAAATTTCGGACGAATATATCAGAAACTTTTTATTGATTCATTCGGAATATCCAAAAAGAAACTAAAGGAATTACATAAAAATTTAAAAAACAGAGTACGCTGCAATTTAATAAATAAATTATTAATAAGAGTTTAAATTTTCAAATAATAATTATGCAAATATGTACAGATAATAATTTTATTCTACATGTTGAGAGTCAATTATAACTTTTTAGATTGGCTCAAAATAAATTTCATAAAATCCCTTGAAATCCGGTTAAAATACCATTAATTTTCTTCAATTACTTAGTAATGCCATAAAATTACTTGAAATAACGTAAAATCCCTTAATATCTCTAAAATCTCACTAATACTATGAAATCTCTTTAAAACCCTTAAAGTTCCTGACAATTTTTCCAAATTCGATGTAATCAAATGTACTTGCATTGAACTTTAAAAAAGGTTTATTTGAAATGCCTAAAATTGTTGAATTTCAAATTGAAATCATGTAATTTTGTATTTTTTTCTACTTGAATATTATTAATTGTCAATGCAATATTTAATGATCAAGTTTCCTGAAAATCTAATACACCTCTGGTGGAATACAAGAAAAATGAAGCTTCTGAGAGTCAATTGAAATAAATCATTTTTAAAAGAACTAACAACTGAAAGTCGAAAGTCTCACCGAAATCAAAGCAGAATACATAACTTGCGGTTCCGCGCGCCACCATTTCCACTCAATATTCGATAAAACTGACTTATAAATATGAAAATCACCGTTCCAATTTTTTTTTTCGACCGCGACGAGAAAGAACTGATTAGATTCTTACTAGGTCGAAGGATGGGACTGGCAATTTCTTCACGTACGAGTATAAATCATCGTGCATCGCGTGTCACTGTTGGTTAAATTACAGCACCCTCGGGGAAACTACATACCACGCCTAAAGCCGCGAATGGAATTTTTATTAGCTTAAAACACTTTGAAGGGTGATGAAGAGAATATGAGAAAGACGGCTGGGAATAATACCTGATACATACTTTAATCCATATTATCTACAATTTCAACATTTTTGCATGACGTCGCCAAAAAAGTAGGTAGAGAGAGGTTTTTTTAAAATTATGTGTGAAGACTTAATCTTTTTTGAATTAAATATACATGAAGAGTATAAATTAAAAAAATGCTGAAACTACTTAAAAATAATCTGCAGTGAAACTGAACATAAGTAGGAAAATTTTTACGATAAATTTTCAATTTACCCTTCAATTTTACACGGTTTTGAGAGAGTCTTGACAAATACTTGTCTGTGTTATTACCTTGTCACAAGAGCTTACTATTATTGCGAGGATGCTAACCTTTTGCTAGCAATAACGTCCTAAGTTTCCTGAGAAAGATGAGACGTCAACTTTTGATATCCGATCGGTATGACTTTCACAGCAACTACTTTACTTTACGTTATCGTAAAATAAAGGGAAGTGTTCATAACAATGCAAATACGTAAAATTGTACATTCTTCTTATTTTAAAAACGAAGATTTAACTCTCAAAATCTGAAGTATAGTTCAATTCATTAAGTAATATTTGAATTTCTACAAATATATTTGCAGAACATTGTGTTAAAGAAGCATTGTGCTAAAAAATTTCTGGAAATTCAGATCTAGAGCGTGTGCGTTTAAAATGATAAAATGGAAATAAATAAAAGAACGATAATTATATCGTTCAGCGTAATCCGAAGTTGACAGATCTCCCTAAAACAAGCAAAAGTTTTAGGACAAGCAAAAAATATATGTCCGAGAGAAGAAAAAGTAGACTACCATGGCAAATACTTTTTTGCTATCCCAGCAGAATTCCCTTGCTATTTCTTTTTTTTAAGGGGCGTTCGACCATCGATTTTCCGCCCCGATCACATTCTCTGTAATTCTGAGAACATCCGGAACTTCTGTAATTGCAGTCTTACGTTTGAAATATACCATTTCGAAAGGATTGTGGATTTAAGGAAATGGCATGTGTTCTTTTCGTTCCTTATTTGGCGCAGATACACATTTATTACTATAAAAGTTCAGATTATAAATGTCTCATTTTAAACCTTTTGAAAATGAAAACAACCTCAAATATATCGAGATATATTTCATGCTAATGAAACAAGTATTTTACGAAAAATTCGATTTTTCAACAATTTAAATGTTTTTAAATACAGAAAAAATCTGAAGAGGTGCGCGTATAATGATCTATAGATTTAAAAAAAAATCGAGGACTGTGGAGTTTATTCAAGTGAATTCCACTTATTAATATTCATTGACTCCTAATCAGTGTTCGAATCAATAAAAATTGAATATCAAACTACTAAAAAAATTGCAAATATTACTTCAATTGTTTTTCATTTCTATTATGATTTAATAATTCAATTCATTTCAAATTCAGGATGAGGGATTCTGTATTATGGAATGATTTTCAGTATAATCTGATGAACTGTTTAAATTGATCAATATCAAAGTTTGGATATTGAGAGCAAAACTGATATATTCCAAGTAAATTTGACAGTTCGCTTGCTTGTCTCTGAAATCTAGTAATATAATCACTCGAACCGAAGATATCAGTGCTAATCAAAATGGACCTGCATGAGCAAGACCCATACATTGGTAATGATGAAAGGTGAATTTCAATGGTCAATATGAGAAAGCAAGCACTTCGAAGGGTGAGAAATAGAAACGAGTTCGGTAGTTAATATCGGCGAGAATAGTAGAACAATTCAGAGGAATCGAAGCGGAATGACCTTATTGCCTAGTTGTGAGAGAGCCCTGTAGTCGCCGTTTCATTCAGTTACCACAATTTGATCGAGAAAGAGAGCGATAGATATCCGCTGCAGCCTTTAACCCTCGTTCGCTGGATTTGATTTACACCGAGTCGCTCTCGCTCATCGGAGTCAAAAAGCCTGATCGTAAATCTTGGTAAACACCCCTTATCATCAAAAGATAGCGCCAATGCGTTTTACTTCCACCTCTATCATATGTACCATTTTTTTTTGCTTCTCGACAATTACATTGCATTCTTCTTTTACATATGAAAAATATCTTCATAAAAAATATATGGGACTTTTTTGAAACTTTTTTTTAGCAATTTTGTATTATTTTCGTTCTACCGTCCACCCTTTTGCTAAAATCAGGGCGCCATAAATATGTCCCACAGATCTTTTAAAATATTTTAAAACTGTTTCCGAACTTTTTTTCATTTTTTTTATATTTCAACACATTTAGAATGATTTTTAAGGATTTCAAGACATTTCGAATGAGTTCAAGAGATTTAAATACATTTTAAGTGATCCTGCAAATCTCTTGGAATTTTTTAAGGTCATGTATAAGTCACGTGACTTGGCGCTAGTAACCATATTTCAGGTTGTCAGGTATCTCTAAAACTAACAATTATAAATTAACTGTCCGTAGCAGATAAACGTAAATAAAACGATAAGGAACGTTTATCTACTGGTTAAAATGCATTTTTTCTATTTTTTTTCAAGTGAGGCGCCTGAAAAAATGAAACCCGGTAGGGTAGGAATCGGATAAGTAATACGTGGCCTTAAAATCATATAAAATAACTGATTCTATTTTTAATTCTGTGAAATTCCTGAACAACTTATGTTGTAATTATTTTATTTTTATAAAATGTATTTAAATATTTTCAACCACGTTTTGTGACCCCCTGAAACCGAAAAACATGTTTCTACGAATGTGCCTGCCTGTCTGTCTATCTGTCTGTTTGTAGATTTTAGTTTGTTAGCACAATAACTTTCGAAAGAATTGAAAGATTGGATTGGTCTTTGGTATACTCTTTTAGTGTCCACTTTTTTTTTAATTTACAAATTCTATTCATGGATATTCATAATACTCAGAAATGCGAATAATTTATCACACACTCCGCATCTATTACGATGGTTCCCATCCGAGTATAAGCGCGCCAATTGCTGCTTAACTTCGATGATCGAATGAGAAGGCTTAAACATGCGTCCGTTTGGACAGATGAAATATCATTTGCACAACTACATAAAGAAATATATGTACCTAATCAATAGAAAAACACAGAATTTCAAAAAATATCTGTCAGTTTTCAACAGATTTTGACAATTGGCAGGTTAAATTCAAGAGTTCATAAATCTTAAAAAAAATTTTTCGGCTAAACTTTAGAATACGTATCCCTTTATTTTCATTGTAGAATGATATATTTAAAGGCCAATTTATTCTGACACCATGGCCTGGACTGAATGAACGGTATTATTATGAGTGTAAAATTTTAAAGAATCGAATGATTATCTATATAAGCCGAAAATTTAGATCTCAAACATTTTCTCAAATTGTTTGTTGCATGTTTTCAGCCCTGTACCTAATACGAATAGAATCACTTTATTTTTTTTGAGGATACGCATTGGAGGTTGTTTCACCAAACAGTTTCGCAAGTTAAAAAAATAAACTTCTTTTATCAGAAGATATTCAGATGAACCGACTACCGTTCCTATTTTAGGAATTGGTTTCCGAAGTAATATTCCTGAAACGTACAATATTTACAATTCATTCGGCACAACTAGAGTGGCTGTAAATTTACTTTTTGTACATATGCAGAGTCGCAATCGATACGTGTGATTCCCACAGGATATGCGTGTTTTTGCTTTTGCTCATATCGAGATTGACATCAAGATATGTCACATAATTGCATCAGTTACGATCTCTACATTTTTAATCACACTGAATATTTAATAATTTTGATTAATTAGTAATTATTATAAAACGCAGTTCATTAGTACTTAAAATAAGGAGTACGTGAACAATTTCTCTCAAAGGATTACGAGAAATATGAGCACTCGCAAAGGGGTTCGTTAAATGTATAAATCTGTGTCGAGAGATGATTAGAGGCTTTGCTATAAAAATAGAATCTTTGACTGTTTCAAAGCACAAACCAGCCTCTGCAATTCTCAATCAAATCTAAGATCATTTATGAGAGTACGTATTAAAGTTGCTGCTTTAAAAAATATCGAAAATTTAAAAATTCAGATGAAGGGGTTTTACTTTCTTTATCATTGATTGAATTCTACTCTCAATATATAAAAACCTTCAGACAAAATAATTGGTTTTAGGTCAAGTGAGAAATAAGAATTTAGAATCTCATAACTTTTAATTTTCTTCACTTAAAAATCTCGAATTGTGGAGGCTGAGAGATTGGAGAGAATACTTAATTAATTTCGTATTTTATTGCAACTTGAACAGCAGAATTTATCTTTAATAAAACTGGGAATACATAAAGAGTAAGAGTATAAAAAAGAGCAAACAAAATGAGGAAAATACCACGTGTATTCATTACTGCTGTCATAGCATTTGGAGCTTCCTAATCACAATTCCGATATATGGTTTTATAAAGCTGACCCTTTATTGGTTTATAACTAGCAAATATTTAATCGTCTGTAATCTGTATACATAAGTTTTTTCTCATACAAGCACTATAATTTTATTTTTACATTAACCCTATTAAAAAATCATTAAATCTATCTAAAATCATTGTCTGTTGTTTATTTTTCTTTAATTGTTTCTTAACAGTAAATAATTATTCTAATTATTCTAGACTGCAAATCACCTTTCCGTTAAGGTTTTGTATTACGGAAATTGAGTTTCGGTTAACCAATAAACGTCACTTTCCTTTAGTATTCATTTCCGATAGAAACTCAATATTCCTGACTATTAAAACGGGTCATTTTCCTGTAACTAAACATGCTCACAAACTATTGTTTAATGACGGAGCAAATTCGATACTTGCACAAACAATTTATAAGCTCGAACTCTCTAATTTAAAATCTGCAAACACTATCAGTATCCGTATCAGATCAAAATGACAGGATTCCAATATCTGACTAGATTTTCAGTACCTAACGGCAGCGTTTATAATAAAGCGTGATCTGATAAGCGAGGAAAAATATCAAAACTGTCAGTTCCAAATATACGGAATATCTACACAAAATTGGTTCAAACCGTTATTATTCGTTATTAATCATATATGCAATACCGAACAATATTTCTACACATTTTTTTTTACCTTTAAATTGCTTTCGCAACTGATTTAAATTCATTTACGTAATGAGGTTACGAGAAAACTCAGTAATTATTGGAAACTTTTAACGTTCTCGAGAACGTGCCAAAAGCAATATACAGAAAAGGCAAAGCACACCGTTTATTATATATTTATAAAAGCTCAGAGGAATTTATAACCAGAAATTCATTAAATTAATATTGTACAGTTTTAAATACACACCATTTCTATCAAGAAAATTATTTTTCTATAGTAAGTTCTTTTTATGGTCCGAATTGAAAATCTGTGAATTTAAAATTAGAACCAGGAGCATATCAATATTTCAAAAGCTTTAGGAGTTAAATTAGCACATTTCTGTTCCATTTTTATAAAAGGAACCTGTGGAAATTTTTTTGACTGTATAAAATGAAACTAACTAGATTTTCTAGAGTAAATTGAGGAGTGATTTTCTATGATGAGAGATATCTTTCCTCACGAGTAAATATTTTCCATGATGAGAGAAATTTTCCCACAATTTCCGAATATATTGTGTTTCACTCAGCTCATCAAGAGCTCATCAAGAAACTTCGTTGTATCTCGTTCTATATTTGTGTCTATTTAGGACTCACGCAACGCTACAATATGTGATATTAAACCCAAGAGGTTTATCATTAAAATTTATAAGCTTCCTACGAAAATAAAGTTTTTAGTCGCAAATTTTACTCATTCAAATTTAGAGAGATATAGTTTGATTGTAAATAAATAATTATATTAACTCGTGTTACCTTGCCTGTTATCGTATTTCCTTATCTTTTACATATATCTTTTATCTTATCTTATTTTAACAGGGTGTCTACTAAATTTTGCTCACGAAACTCATGGACAATTTCCAGATTTTTCCCGTTTATAAATATAAGATTTAAATTTATTTTATTTTATTTAGATTTTATTTAACGAAAATAGATGTTCATTCGCTTATAAATATTTGAAAAAAGATGACGGATTTTTGCGTGATTTCCGAAACTTTTTACAGATTTCTGCACAATATTGCTGCAACATTGCAACAATATTACATGTCAATATCTACCTTCGGCGGGCATTCATTGTTGCCAATGTTTTTATGCAATATTGCAGTAATATTGCAGGAACATTGCTGGAATACTGCGTGCTGTTGGGGGATAAATAGACGCAAATTAACTTAAAAACTTTCAACACGTGCCTATTGCTAGGAAGAAAGTAATAATGCGCAAAAAGCTCTTTTGTATACGACAATCAACTCTTTCTTGAATCGAGCTCGTTAACATCCATGCGTTCATTACCAAGCAATTTTTTATTTAAATTTGAATACAACATTTACGTTGATTTATTTATATCCATAATTCGTTATACCTAAGTTTATACTTGAATCATTAACTCAATTATCTTTCACGTTTTCTTTGTTACTTGAATTTAAAAAGAACTGTTAATTTTAGAAATCGATTTTGTGCTTTGTTTATCAAACGAAATAAGAAAATTTTTATTCCAGCTTGAATTAAGTAATTTAATCCGTAATTCAATATTGATGTTTAAAATTAGAGTAAAACTCATTTAATCAAAATCACTCATTTTCCAATATCCAGTAAAAATACTCTCTTGACCGGAGATGATATCAAACACTTTTCTGACAGACGAAGTGCCTAAGCTTGAGTAAGCACATATCACGAGTTGGGATCGATGCGTGATTGAATTTTTCACGCGATGCTATTAGATTGGACACGTGAACCATATCAATTTTTCTTAAATGAATAAATATGACGGAAGGGACAAATGTGAAGGATAATCGATAAAAAAGAAAGTTTGGAACAAATAAAGAAAGTGAGGAAACTAAAAACGAACACGAAGCTTGAAAAATGTTATCATTACTATTTATGATAAAAAAGACCGTTTTATTTATTTTTAACTTGCAAAATATTTCCATAATATTAATTTTAAGTAATTTTCCTTCATCGATCAACCTTTATTTTTCCAATATTATAATTTGTTTTATTTCAAAAGTTGTGAACGCTTCCTTACACAACCAACACAATTGGGTCTTTTTCGTGCGGAATTCTGATGAAAAAAAATTGAAATGAAAGTCTACAGAGGATTGAATTTCGTTATGATTCAATTTCATGTTTCTCATTCAATATATTCTTGTATATTATATATATAGTCCTCGACGTTCTAAGAGAAGAAAAAGGTTGTTTTATCGCATTCTTCTGCGTGACAGATGTGATAAATTATTAATTTTCCCACCTCAAAAAAGTGACATTTTTAAGAAAAGAAATTATTCAAAAAAATTCTCCATTTCATTTTTTATTACAGAAGTTTAAAAAAAATAATTTCTCATTTCAAAGAGAAAACCCAGCAGTAATAACAGAAATGATCTCAATGCAGGGCAGTCCTGTTTTTAGCACTGTCCAAAATAAACTGCAAGTAATCGATAATATCAATATGTACGCCTCGTAACTATGCAAACCAATATTTTCCTCATTTACAAATAGAAATTGGGCATAAATATGCATTTTGAAAAAAATAATTATTTCATTAAATAAAACACATATAACCAAGCACTGAACTTTGCTTGAATCTTAATTCAAATACCCCTCATTGCGCTATAAAATTTATAATAAAGGTAAATTTAATTACTTACAAGAAGGTTTTCTAGCAATGCTGTACATATAATACAATAAATGTAAAGTAGAAACTGGGTTCCACAACTTCAGTGAATATAAAGGATAAATAGCCAAAGGGACAGTTTTATTAGCTTTTAACATTAGCCTCAATTACCTTGAAAGTAATTGGGTAGCGTTGTTTCATTACGTCTATCTAATTTTGAGTACAAGTTCGCACCTTTGATATCAAATTAAATTCAATTAGAAACTTGCCTTTAAACATGCTAATAAAGAACTCAAACTGAGAAAGGGGATTCTTTTCGAGAATCTCAGAGTTTTCTGTTTACATCATTGCCTGCATTATGAGCTTTGTTTGGAATAAAGTCAGTCGATAGAGCTTCTTAAGAATGTTCCGCCTTTTGCTACGTTTCTTATTTCCAGAAAATAAAATGAAACAATGCAGTTCCTTCTGAAATGGAATATTCTGTTTGCTAAAGGGGAAGATGTTTAAATCTCGAATTACAGGAACACAAGCTCAACTTATTCAATTTCACGACATGATAAATACGTTAATGTATTGGCTAAATATGAAAGACGAATCCAAAAACACGTTTTTAAACACTTTTTAAAAATGTACTCTATATGTAAAGGCAGTCTCAACATTTATTTCTGAAACTATTTGAAAATAATTACTTTATATTATAGATTTCAGAAATCATCATGGAAATTGCTCAATTTTGAAGTGGAGTGTACCAGGAGTACACCCCTAAGGCTCCGCACAATTGGCTAGACCAGTAATTAACTTTTCATAATCCAACTTAGAACTCTTAAAAGATTTCGAGATTATCCTTTTTAGATATATACAATTAAATATATAAACGAATACTTTGATAGAGTGCTCAACCACAAAAGAATTTTTTTCATACCTAAAATTATTTATTTTTTTTACTATATAATATTTTATATATAAATATATGTAAAAAAATATATATATATATATAGAACTAAATGTCTATATGAGTGTTCCTTTAATAATTCGTGAAATCCTGTGAGATCTCTTGAAAATCTTTACACTCTTTTGAATTCTTTTAAAAATCCCTTGAAATTCTTTAAACTACTTTGAAATATCACGAAGTCTCTTATAATTCATTAAAATTTCTTAAAGTAATTGAAAATCTCTTAAAATCCCATAAAACGCTGCGTAAATTTCTGCTAGTATGATATATAAAGTAGAGCCCATAAATAAATTCATAATTTTTTTTTTATTAGAAGAATAAAGCACTTTTTTAAACTTAAGCAAAGCTTCTCTCATCTTCAACTTTGAATCTATAAACAATCTCTATGTGGACCTATGAGCTTGAGAGAATAAACTTCATCACAAAGAAAACTTTATTGTGTTATTAAATTTCTTTGGGGAAAACTCAAGACTAACCTTATTTTAAATTACAAAACAGTAATTAAAATACAACATAAAATTGTACTTCTAAAACGGAGAAGTTTCTTTCTTAGTTTGGTTGCTCTAAAGGAATTTTAAACATGCCATGAAATACTTTTAATTGCAAAACTTCAAAAGTTTCCGAAAGGAAGAGCAAATAAATTAAACGTGTCCCCTGCAATTGTATGTTTTTTAAATTTAAATCATTAATTTGAAATTAATATATTTCTAATTTTAATAAAATATAAGGTATGATTTTAACTAAATGTTTGACTCTTTCAAACAATCCTTTTGAATTCGTTTTCACCGATGCGTTAAATGGATTTTACATCAATTCCAGTGGGATGTTGTCTCCGAAATTCAATGACAATTTTCATATAAGCTTCTGAATAAAAGAGGCACGTGAAAAACGTGGGTTTAATGGCCAAATTGGCTCCTGGCAAAATTCAGTTCATTCAGTTGGCTCTGACTTTCCATTGTTTATATGTATAGCTAATTCTGGCAGACTGGCCGCCATAGCATTCATATGGCACACGAACCCGCAAGAGTGAATACGAATCTCTAGAGTAAAAAGAGTATTTCAAATGTATAGAAAAACCTCGTCCGATTACCGTTTATTTATATTCAAACGAATCTTTCAAACTGTTTAAACCTCTATACTTTTAATAGCATTAAACAGATTTTTCATGCTGGTATAATATGGTTAAAAAGAGTAAAAGCTTAAAAGCTTAATGAAAAAAATATTAGATAGGTCAACTACTTTAGTGGCAAACATTTTCTAAAAAAAATTTGATTAATTGAAATATAAAACTGCTGTTTCAACAAACTGAATAGTAAAATACATTTTTTTTCACAGAGGGGAACATCAATAAGTTGGCCATCTACGTCGTTTCCATCTGTGCTGGAGATTTTTTAATTTTTCAGTGTTTCGCGTCGAAATGTGTATTTTTTCAATACTTTACTTACTCTTCAAATACGTTCGCTGGGAAAAATAGTATAAAAAAGTTGGCTATAAACTGAAAAGAAAGCAACCATATCCACTGTCCAGGTATAGCTGCGGAAAAATTCATGTTTTTCAGTTTAAATTGCAATAGCAGAATGATAAGTAGGACTGAAACATAAATGAAACAAAAATTAGCGATCCATTTACCTGTATTTATTATTTTTAACGTATGTTTTCTACAGTTAAAAATATTTGTCATTAGCAAATGTAATGCATTTATATAAAAACAATAATAAAAAACTGATGTTAAGGTTGAAAGCCTTTTTTATGCTGACTAGTAAATGTCTCTGAAATGGGTCTATCATACAAAAAAAAAACTCTGAAAACTTTATTGCTTTTATAAATTAAACATGAAAATTGAGCTTATTGTATTTTCTGCATAAAGAAACTATCTTAATTTTCAAAGCTTCTATATGCGATCCTTTCACAATATTACCTCAAGAAAACGTTACAAGCATTTATATTATTAGGGAACTTTTCCACCGGAGTTGCAAAAATTCAGAATATAAAGTTGCAGCATTTTAGAACTGTAGAAATTGAATTTAAGACAGTTTTAAAATTCAAAACTTTGAGATCCTAGCATTTTGAACTGTTCCTGAATTCTGCTCTTCTGTAAAATGCATTTAGAAGCCGTTTCTATTTTTTACTTTAAGTTTAAACTTATCCGGTTTGTAAGTTTTTAGGCTAAACTACTTTTAGGAATATTCTCCATAATCAGGACTCATTCTTGTATGTTTCTCTCCTCATTTCTTTCATCTGTTCTGGCAATGCTAGAAGCAGTTACATTCATACGATGAAAAGAATTCAGGAACAAAACCTTTTTGTAGACGTGCGAGACGAAATCGTGAAATGCATAAGCTTTCCTTTTATTTTCCCTCGAGAACAAGCAGCGTTGGAAACTGAATTGTACGAAATGTCATCTGTATCGCGAAACGCGGAAGTCTCGCGCATGATATAGCCAATGTCCGAGTAGAGCAAAGAAAAATCGATGTGTAACCCAAGGTCCTTTTCAGATGAGGCGTTCTTCGAACATGTATCATCTCCATATAAGGATTAAAATTATAAAAATGTATAAGCAAAAGACAAATTAGAGCATCAAGTTCAAACTTATGAAACACGAAATGCGATTTTAATCATGTACTATTATTAAGAAAACGACTGAATTCCGCCAGGAATTTGGACAACGCGAGTTGCTCTCTGCTTTCCATTTATAACAAAAACGATACTCTTTTCATAAGTGAAATCCCGATTTATCCTATGTATATGCACATAAATATACATATATACGCCACATTCACATTTGTCAAACTCAACCCTCTAACAACGTTTTGCTTACTCCACTCACGCCAAACTTAACATGAAACACGAAAGCGGTTTCAGCCGAAATTTCAAAGTCGTATAAAATTTACATTTGTTATCGACACGAGGGAGGATTAACCGTTTTTTGTCCAGAATACCACAAGTTCGATTTCCTTTCAGGAGAAAAAAAGCTATCTTACTGTCGGCTAGAATAAATATTTTCTCGTTTTTTTACAAGCTGAACTGGAATCGATAAATAAAATATAAATTTTCAGTTCTGACACAAAGCAACGATTCTGTAAATTATTTGTAAATTTAAAGCTTATTAAATTATTTATTTATTCATTGAAAATGCAACTCGATCGTCAGCTGGAAATGTTAATTGAAATGCACTCAAAGGAAAAGCTTTAATGAATTTATTCATTGAAAAAAGATAATTAGATTAATGCAATCAATTCATTCAATTTAATTCCCGTTGTTGTTTGTGCACGATTTGCACTTTACAGTTGAATCATTCCTTTCTAACTTTTAATGTTCAATTCCTTGAAACAAGTGTTAGTTTCTTCAAACCTCTGAACTTATGCTATTTGTAAAAATTCTAAAAACATTGATTAATATACCGATTTGTAAGTCTACGAAGTTGGAAAATGAACTAAAACTTTAAATTCAATTTATTATGATTCACTTAGCTTTTCTCTAACTCCTCTTAATTCGTCAAGTACATTTAGTTTAATTAGATCATTTTAATGACTTATCCATCTACTTTTAATAGTTATCCATGTTGCAATCATCTATAAGAATTTACTAACGAGATTTTTTTAAAGCAAAAAACAACCTCTAAAACACCTCCCTCTCGTTGTTCCTTTAAAAATTGACTCATGAACTTTATAAGAATATATTGAACTAAAGACGATCACTCTCCCCTTTAATGACGTTTTCCAAACTTAAAAAAAATATCTTAGATAGCTTTGTGTCACTAAAAATTATTTTGTTAGATAAACTATTGGATCCATCAATCTTCAGTGTTCTCCATCATCATTCTTCCTCTTTAAAAACGTCCGATTCAGGGAATCCATTCATCTTACAGTTTTAACTCTTAACACATATATATGTATATATAATATATATAATTAACAAACATAATTTTCTAATCAACACTAAATTTTTTCCCCCTTTTCATTCAACTATGGTTCTTATCCGCGAATTTAACCATCTAGCAAACAAACACGCGCGCTACGCGCGTGATTATTTTCTTCTACTTTTTACAACTTTAAGTCATTCAAAAGCCAATCAGATTAAAACATAAATGTATGCGAGATTTTCAAGACATTTCGTTACATCACTTTTTTTAGAGAGGAATTTCAAGAGGTTTCTAAGAATTTTAAGGGAGTTTTGACGATTTTTCAGTGATTTTTATGAAATTCAAAAATTTTTTATGATTTTTAAAAGATTTGGTACAATTTTAAGGGATTTTAGGATATTTTGTGGAATTTTAAAGGAATTCATGTAATTTTAAGAGGTTTCTAGGAATTTTAAGAAATGTTAACGTATTTTAAGAAATTTCGCAGGTTTTCATTACATTTTTTTAGAGAGGATTAACATTACGATAACTCGTTTCCATGAGGTTTCTACTTTTCTATAAAGCAGTTTTTTATTGCGTTTTAAAAATTAGAAATTTACCTCGTTATAGTGCACTACATTTTTGCACCATAAAGCATTATTCATATCATAATTGCAAACGTGGACTCTTTCACAAGCCACAAAGTGTTGTTAAAGCGGCCGAAATTATTCACCAGCCTGTCAGGAATGTACATATGCCGCGATACATTAATTTCCGACGAAAAGGTTAGGCGGACCTGGCACAAAATTGTTGCGAAAATTATACACCCCAGGCGGAAAAAGCTTACAATGAAGCGGCTACCTCCGAGGAAACAAAAACAAAATATATGCAGACTTATTCTTTCATCTGACTACAATCAGATTATATGAACTCCAAAGACACGAAAATTTTCTATTTACGCTTCATATCATTTTATGGAAATTTTATCCAAAACATTTTCACGAATGTTATTTTCCGAGCAATATTTTATCTTGCATACCCTGCAGTCCATTGAATTTTCAATTCATTTTTATAACTAGCAACATACTCTCATAATTCTATGTATTTTCTTTTCTACCCAACCAGCTTTATCGTTATTTTCATTTCATTCATTTTTTTAATTTCTGAAAGAAATTTCTACCATATTTTTATGTTTGTACGTACAACCATGTCAGGCGTATAACATATGGGTGATTCTTCACAGACAGGGCTCTTTCGTGCCTAAGGCATAAATTTAGTGCCTCAAACAATGATAATTGGTAAACAATTTGATTTTATTACCATAAGTCACAATAAAATAATATCAAGTTCATTGCAGCCAACTTTAAGTTCGCAAAAATAAATATTTGTTACTAAAACTAGGCCATTTACCTTCGTCTTTACGAAGCAGAGCTAAATGACCTAGTTTTAGCAAAAAATATTTATTATTGCGAGCATAAAGTCGGCGAAAGTAAATTTGCCCTTATGCTAATTACCACATACCCTTAATAATTAAATTTTAATTATTTACTTATTTCAAAAGTTCCCTGTATTTGGAGAGTTACCATATGAAAAAAAAAGCACATGATATAATTGTAATGTATTAAATACTGCATTATTAAAGAAGGTTAAAGTACACGACATTATATTACGAGAATTATATTGAAATATTTCTCTATGCTTTAATACAGTTTGTTTAATGGATATCCAATAATTATGCAGAGTACGAGTAACGATGGTAGGATTGCATGTCTAAGTCGCATTAATAGCTTATTATATTTTCAGGAAATCAAGGGGATGAACGTGCGTGGCCGCGTGATAGTTGTCGGACCGTGACAAAGGCTAGCTTTTTCAAAACTAATACAGAAAGGGCAAGTCACCAGTACAAGAATATCAAACACATACGTGCATAAAGTACAAATTGTTCCTCTCTATTTTTCCTCTTTTCCTCTTTTTAGAACGATAAAAAACGTAATTATATAATTACATTTTCTATCGTTCTAAAAGTTACGCTAAACTACCAAGAAAATTCACTTTCATTCATTATTGGCACATTTTATTATTCATTTTAAAACAATGCAGGCTTTAATATCTCATTTATTTAGTCCTCTCTAAAAAAGTGGTGTAACAAAATGTCTCAAAATAATCGCGCGCGTGTTAGTTTGCTATGTATTAAAATTCTTTCAAATCCAAACTTGCTGTACGAAAAATGCATTTAATGCGTTTTTCAAAATGATTGAAAATAAAAATTTCCTCTTTAATTGACTTTAAGCAGCGCAGTTGAGATTGTTAGATGTTGCTCAAATACTTCATGTCTCTAGTACATTTTATAGATGAATTCACAGAAGAGGAAAATTAAAAGCAAGCTAAAAGAAACTGGACGCTTTTGGTGAAAAATTCAGTGTGGCAAATCGAGAGAGTTTAATTTTAAGTGGAGGCGTTCCAGACGGTGCTAAACTTTTTTATGTGAAAGCACATAACAGATTTGAAATGAAACTTTTTGCACGGCCGCGAGCACATAGAGTACGGATCCTACTTTTTAAAACAAGTAGAGCTGCATGAATGACAAAAAAACTTTGCACTTGTCGCAGCATCATTTCCCCAAATGACATTTTAATACTATTGCATTTTTATGATTCTAATACACTGTGACGACAAAAATTACTGACCAAGTAAATAATTACGCCGAGATTATCTGTACAGCAAGTATAATATTACAGTGAAATTTTGGGAATAATAGAAAATATATTGGGGTACATCAGTCTTAGTTTCTATTTTTTTGCTCCATCGGTAACTTGTGTCGTTACAACCGACTACGTGCCCTTAAGCTTGTATACAACAATATTACTAAATCCTCAAGGTCCATCCAATTAAGATAAAATGAGTTTTGTTATTCTATAAAGGAGAAGATAATAATAGCCTTTAGAAATTTTAATTGTAAACAAACATTATAGAACAGCTTTTCATAGAAAATTATATTTTTTGCAATAACAAAAAAGAGAATTGGTAGAGAAGAGAGAAAGAAGAAACTTTCAATACAAAAGGAAGGAAGTTTTTAAGTAGGAGAGAAAAATATCGGTAAAAGGATTTTAAAAAGCCAATGTTGTTATTAGTAGAATGACATACAAAGATTATTCTACACAAATAATATTATATTTTTTTAAAGATTTATTAATATTTAATCACTTTTATAGAAGTTAAGAAATGTGAGTGTTAATATAAGAAACGTAAGTTCCAATGCCTTTAAGAAACTTTCATAATTTGCTCTCTTCAGAAAATTATAGATTTTTTCGTTTAAATTGATTCTGTATACATGTCTTAACAATAATCTTCCAAAAAGTTAAAACAGTTTTTCTACAATTTTAGTAACACTTTAAATGTACAATTGTATAATTATAACCCAATTTGTACAATGTCCATTGTCCATTATTACAAAAGTTCATTTTAAGCAGAATTTTGATAGATTTAAACTTACTTAAAAGAAGACATGTAATCTTTAATCTAATTAAATTTAAGAGAATGAATGATGATGAACTCACAATTCAGACCGTGTATTTAATACATTTGCAAACTTGGTATGTAGATTGAATGTTATTCTTCTGCTATGTAAACAATGATCCTGCTTAATGCTATTTCTCAAGCTCTCTTATCATTCCGTCTTCTAACAATGTTAAAACTTTCGTCCTTCTTTTCGTTTTCAAACTTTCTTATATCCTTTTTCTTTTATCCTCAACAACAAAATCTTTACATTGAATACTGAAAGCTCACTGTCTTAATCTTACTACAAAAACTTTGTGCACTATTTCTACAAAATTCTGCGAAGCCAAATATCTATTTCAATCATCAATTCAGGATTGATTAAAGCAGATGTTCAATCATAACACCAGCCGACAGCTTCAGCTCAATTACCATTTTCTAATGCAGTAAGAAAAGTTATCAGCACTTTCGCATCAATCTTACTTCATTAAGGAACCTTTGCAAACTTTTTTAAAAATAGTTCCACCTCATCGTAGTTAAACCACGCAAAAAATATTTCTTCCCCGTATACAAGAAATTATAAACAAACAACCTCCATCCTCTCGACACGTCACTATTTCTGGAAAACTTTCTTCCCCGAGTTTACAAATGCATTACAAGTTGAAAAAAAATATACAACGTAACTCTCTAAAACTAAATCAGTGATATTTTCACTGAATCAATCAGTAGTTTAGGTTTTCACTGAAGAATCAGTGATTT